>SEMN01000181.1:0-197500 GCA_005408345.1 Macquaria australasica | reverse complement strand
CTCTAAAAGCAGTCTTTCCTGGCTCGGTGTTAATCCAGCCAGTCCTGTGTTCTGTGTTCCAACTCTCCAGCCAATATGTGACGTCAAATATAAGTGCAATCTTTGTAGAAGCCCTTTATAAATAAATAAAAACAAATGCTGGTCTCTTCTAATGGAAAGAGAGGGCCGGCCCACTTTTTGATAAAGCATACAGTGATGAGTGCCACAGACGTGTCCAGTTATAAATCTAAGGGCTGAATGGTAGACGGCATTTAGGGGCGTAAGAGTGGATGTTGCCGCATGTCTGTAAATCACATCACTATAATCTACTACTGAGAGTTAAAGGCCGTATTGTCTCCTCACTTTAACCGACAGTGTCTACCTGTTTGTGCTGTCATTAAATATCCAGTTTATATTTTTGGGTCAAACCCCTCGAGCAAGCACACGAACCAAACCAGACTCTGTTCTAATAAATAATACATTTGGAGAGATTGTAGAAATGTTAATACTTGCTTTCAAAAAAGTGCCTAGCAATAAATCTTACCTTAACCCCCTAATAACACACGAGGAGAGTCTCAGTGAATGTGACTGTGCTCAGGAAGTGAAGGAGAGCGGCAGCACATTCAGCTGTCCAATCAGCAGCCAGACAGAGACGTGAACGTGCGTACCTGACAACCAATCACTGATGGCCATTGTTAATCTGGGGGACTCCTTTTATTTGGTTTTGTGGATCCCTTCTGTTCAAACTTCACTTCCACAGAACTGCAGGTAGAGTTAGACTCGCATGGATGAGCTGATCGCTGCTGGACAAATATTAATAGCTGCTGATAAAGCTAGTTAGTCATTGTTTTAAATCTTGAATTTTTAAATAATTATGTTATGATGGCATTGATATGCAAATTTGTGCATGACATCATACTGTATAGTGACCTTTTGAGCAGGTTTTAGCTTCCTTCCAGTGAAAATAATCTGCAACACCGCTCTGACCAACCTGTTCATGCTTCATCAACATGTACAGTTTGTCCTTCTGTCCAACAGTGAACGTAATCTTCATCATTCATGAGTTCATTTTCTGGACAAGTCTTCGTTGACTCTTTGCCCTGCACTCTGCTTTGCCTCCTGTTGTGTTTCCCTGATGGAGCCATGCTTCGGACTAATGGCAAATCATTTAGCTTTAATCTTGAGAACAAATGCAGTTCATCGTACTTCCACCTGACAGAGCTCTTAAATTGAATTGTTTTGCCTCTGACATTGATGTTATCGTCAGCGTCTATTCAAAGTCAGTTTCAGCGCCGGGCGACGAGGGAGGTGGTAACATGACAGAGACATTCTTCCACTACACTCCCATTCAATGAGAATTATTATTTTTATTTCTTCACAATAGAATGAATTCTTTATGATGGAGACAGAGAACTGATAGAATAATTCAATAACAGAGCTGGATTGAAGCGCAGCACTATCTTTAGTCCTGAAGTCCTTGATTAAAAATGGAGAGGTGCCACTCAGCGGTAACAATGAAAGAACGAGACCCGCCTCGAACACAATAGAAGAAGAAGAGAATAGAAAGGAGGGGGGTGGATGGAGGTGGATGCAGATTAATTGATGAATTCGGTACCATGAACTGTGTCACTCATTGTCTGAGCTACAATGAAATGTGCCTCCGACACAAATGGAATCCATTTTCCCGCCCGACAATGATTGTCTCTTTATTATAACACTGATGTTTTTTAATGTTTTTTTTTTTCCCATCCTGCCTCAGCGTAATTCAATTTCTTTTTCAGAAGGGTTTTCAGCTGCTCTGACGCACAGACTCGCTGTTTAAGCTGTGCTGATAACTGGCTAAAGTCTGAGAGCAGAGTTTACATTCAAGCAGGTGAGCCTAATTTTAAATATTACAGCTGTAATGGCTGGTCCTAATACGGTTTGTCATGACCTCGCTGTTGATCAGAGTTTTGGACTGACTGACTGATGTATCGCCTTCATTAGGAGCAAAAATAATTAGGGTTAATAAACAGCAAGATGTCTCGATAACACACAAGGTGGAGGTGAAGTTTACCACAATGCAAAGGAACAGTGTAATAATAATACACACCTGTATTATTTCACTCAAACCATGGCCACTTACCACCTGCAAAAATAGCAATTATCTATACGAATACAATACGAATATTCGACTATTCGTTCCTTTTTTTATTTTCATATAGAATATCAAGCAACGCCTTCCGAGCTCTCAGCACAGAGAACAAACCCCACGTCACTAAAGAAGAGCTCTACCAGACCCGGACCAAGGAGCCGGCACACTGCCGCCTCTCACACATGAAGCCCTGCCTCGACAGCAAGCTTTCGAATTCACTCACTCGCTCTTCGTCAGCTGATCCCTGATGAACTCCGGTCAACGTCCAGCACCATGTTCATCCACCCTCCAACCAGACCTCCTCCCTATGACTTCTGCGTGGTACAAGAAAGTACATAGTAACACATAACTGAATATGACAATGAGTATCTTGACATAGGCTAATACACACACACGCACACACACTCACACACACTGTGCACACAAATACACACATTAATCCAGAGGCCCACGGCTTGCAAGTCACACACACACACACACACACACACACACTAAACATATGTGTATATAAATTTTCTAATCTCAATATTACCTGATGCTTTGGCACACACACACACGCACACACACACACACACACACACACACACAGACACGAACATCAACACACACTAAACTTCAACACACACTTCCACAGTCTCACATATGTGTATATAAGTTTTTTGTTTGTTTGTTTTTTGCTATTTTCTTGATTTTATGAATTGTACCTTTATTATTATTATTATTATTATTATTATTATTAGTAGTAGTAGTAGTAGTAGTATTATTTTTAATATCATTATTACCTGACGCTTTGGCAATATTGTCGTAAACTGAATTGAATTCAACGGAAGTAAAAACTCCCCAACTGTAAAAACAGACTAGTTTTTTCCAGAGTATGTTAGCTTGGTTGCTAACTAGTGAAAAGTGACGAGTTCTTCTATATTTCAAATAAACTGTTTGTATTCTGTTACAAATAATACATTTAAAAACAAGATGAGATAATGAGGTAAGAGAATATAAGAATGGGGGGGGGGGGTGATATAATCCTGCAGGCAGACATTCACACTCATTACTATAATGGAGGTGCAGCCTGTTACTGCCTTCAGCTTCCAGCTCTCTGGCTCATGATTCACTGGCTCCCTCAGCTGCTGCTGAGCGCTTGATAAACTGCAGGCAGTCCCAGAACAGGAGTGTTGGTTTTACAGCAATCAGCTTTGAAGGGGTCTTCAGGTGTTTGCGTGGTTCAATCTAAAGTCATCACATTTATGCAACTCCTTTGTCTTCAGACTCCAGGAAACGTCTGAAATGAATTAATTGCAGGTCATTATTTCTGCAGCTGCTGTGCCTTTTTATAAATCCCTGTGGTTTGCTAATACAATTGTCAGGGTTCCCACTTGGAAAACCTTTTACTTTTACAATCATGGAAGCATGCTGGAAAATGACAAACTTCACCATAATGACCTGAAAATAATTATTTGTCTTAGACGTTTTTAAAACATATGCAGTAGAACTCCCCAGCACCTGGAAACACCTGGAAACACACGCTGAGGTGGAAAATTGGTGGTTCCCCTTAGGCAGCTTAGACTGACTTCCCCAGTATCCATCAATCAGTTTAGTTTTTGGTGTATAATAATGAACATTGCAGCCTCATTGGGCCGCTAACATGGCTGTAGACATTAAGTCAGTGATAATTGCTTTTCTGAATTTATATTAAGCAAACAGTCACACGTAATGCCCCCCTGATAAATAGCTGTGGCGAGTAAATCTGCCTGTCAGACCACAGTAATTCCTCTCGACTTCCATCCACTGGTGAGGCCTGTTTGTTCTGTCCTTGCTGATCTCAGTGACACAGTGTAATTGTCCTCCAGTCCCCACAGGAGTCTTGCAACACTCGAGCTTCTTCTGTGAAACAGGCAAACAGCTAATGCTAGCTTTATTCGTTTGTTTGCTTTCATCTGGTTTTGGTTTACATGTCATTAAACGGCCTGCACCTCTGCAACAAAAACCATTTTGTCAGAATGACTCTGAGGTAATGTTTCTAGTTAGTGGATACACAGGACTATATGAGTATCTGTTCCTCCCTGTCTTCTCTTCCTCTCACAAACTGAGGGAGGGTGGAGGAGGGAGAGAGAAAGATACAAGACCGCCCCGAGGGAAATCGCCCCGCATCGGATGTGCTGACAAGACGCCGCTGCCGAGATTAACTCTGCGAAACGCCGTGGAAAACATCCCTCCCCTGCACCTCTCCACAGGCCATTAATCTGAGATGACACGCAGAAGACGGGCCGAGGGGTGGGGGTGTGGTGACGGCTGCGACTGGAAAAGAAAGAGGCGGTGACATTTATTTCCTGAGATATTGGCGCTATCATCGCCTCGCTCCCTGTCATGTTTGTTCAGTGCATTCAGCATATGAATAGGTGATGAAGTGTGTTCCACTCTGTGAACATTTTCTATATGAGTCCTTGTTTAGGCTGTCAGGAGGACAACAGGAAGTTGTATTGATGCTTCAGAAGTAGGTGGGAGGGAGCTGCAATGTGAGTGCCACAGACTCGTGTAGTCCTGAGGCTTTACAGTCTCACAATCTGATTTAACTGTTGAAGTCTAGTTTCACTGGACTGCAGAGAGAGTTTGTCAGTAGTTAATAAGAGACTTTATCAGTTAGCAGTAATGTGATGTCTGTCATGTTGTTCAACAGTATGATTGCATTGCTTTTTCGCATGCTGGTTAGTCCTTTTGACTATTGCATGCCAGCTGACTTCTCTCTCAGGTTGTTTCCTCTACAGGAACGTACTGACCCCTAAACTACTTTGGGGGCGACATCCTGAACCCAAATTTGCTCACTGCTCAGGAGGCGATAATAAATCCAAGCTCCAGGTTCCCTCAGAGGATGCAACACAACAGCAAACATGGCATTCATAAAGCAGGACGTGTGTTTAGATATGCACCGCAGGGAAGTTAGTTTCATTATTCAGGAGATATTCTCATTCACAATATCTGACATTTTTGTTCCGCTGCCTTGTTCTGCATCTGTCCATGTAATCTGTATATTATGTGCACATTGTTGGGGAGAAAGTTACTAGTTTAACTATATTTGCCGGTAACATTCAGGTAGTGTCTCGCCCAATGTCAGCTGGGGTCGGCTCCAGCCCCCGTGACCCTCTAAGGATAAGTGGTTATAGATAATGGATGGATTCAGGTAGTGTGGGTATTTTAAACATCTTGTAACATTTTTAAGTGCAAACTAGTGTGACCAACTGCTGCATCGCTATATTTTAGTTTCTCTTAAAGTGAATCCTGCAGTCTGTTCTTCCCACAGTTTCTTCACTGTCACCTCTTCTGACTGAGGAGAGAATCGAGCTGCGATCTTTTTTTGACAGTTTGAAGCAGAGAGAGAGAGACGGACCGGCGGTGACCTGTCCCGGGGGACGCAGTCGGCTCTGGAGAACTGGTCAGCGCTGTGGGAGCTGGTCTGGAGTCGGACTCTTTTTGCTCGATTCTGTCGACCTCCTACTGCAGGTGGAGCTCTTCTTCTGATTTAATGATAGTGACATTTAAAAGTCATCACGTCAAAGAAAATATATATTAGTACCACTTTATCTGTTCACCTGCTATCTATCACCTGCCAAGCCAAACGTTGGTCCTGGTGTCTGAAGCGGTCTTGGCTTTTCGACCACGTATATCCAAAATGTTCTGGTTTGAAAAACAAGGCAGCAGGCAGGTTAGGTGAATGGGAAAGATTAAATTGCTCCGTAGGTGTGAATGTCTCTGCCTGTCTGTATGTGATAGACTGGTAACCTTTCCAGCACATTGATTTGATGATTTTCAGGTCAAAATACTTCTAGGTTCAAACTTGGCGAAGTTTGGTGAAAAGTTTTATAAATGTCTGGGTGCATTAGGTATGAAGGGCAATCCACACCAGCAGCATCTGTCATTCAACATATCCACTTTTATTTTAATAAATGTAACCACTTTGACTCTGAGCAGAACAATGCAACAGAAAGTTTTTATCTTGTAAACTTCTCATGAAGCTTATTTAAAAACTATTTTTATCCACTGAATTTGTGAGGGAACGCAGCCTGGTGAGGACAAGCTGTAGATAATAGCTTTTTGCAAATCGCTGCAGCCAGATCCTAAAATCTGGTGGAAAGGCTGAAAGCAGAAGAGTGGAGGCTGTTAGAGCAGCACAGTGATGCCCGTTGCTTCAGAGTGACATGTTCAGCCATCACATATGGGTGGAGTGTTTGGGCGTCCGTTGTACTTAATGTGTTAAGATTCACTTGTCATTTCTATGTCTGAAAATACTGACTGGGCCTTTTTGAAGTAATAGGAGAAAATATGAAAACATAGAATATGATTACAGAAAAACCTTTGAACACTTTTACACTAAAAATGTGAAAATCAAATTTGTAGCTTTCCATGACATTCACAGATTATCTTCCTGCTCCCCAGAGGATGAACTCCATTTTGTACACGGCATTATTTTTATTCAACGTGTTATTTTTCCTACACCTACATCACCCACAATGCAACTTGACCACCGACAGTTCCGTCAGAGATTGGGGTGTCTTATGCTAGCTAGCGGCTAACGTAGCCTGTAGCCTGCAGCAGAGCTGAGCAGCAGACTGCAGAGGTCTGTCAGCTCACTTCGTTCTAACTCCACACCAACAGCCTGTTTTCAGTTGTAGTCTTCAACCGACGCTGCCTCAAGTGACATCACTCGAGGACATTTATCAGATGTCACACAGCTCCCTTAATGGCTTGATTCCACCGGCCCGGTTAGACTTTAGTGACCTCATGACCTTTCCTCTAATGCCGCCGTCAAGACAAACTTTACCTTATTTGCTCCACTACTGGTAGCTGTTGCTCATTCTGTCCAACACGTACATGTAAATTCAGTTTATTCAGTTTTATTTATATAGCGCCATATCATAACAAAGTTATCTCAGGGCACTTTTTCGAATAGAGCAGGTCTAGACCGACTCTTTATATTTACAGAGACCCAACAGTTCCCACCATGAGCAAGCACTATGCGACAGTGGCAAGGAAAAACTCCCTTTTAACAGGTAGAAACCTCGAGCAGAACCAGGCTCAAGGTGGGCGGTCATCTGCCTCGACCGGTTGGGTTGAAGGGGGAAGGGGGGAGCGGGAGAGAGAGAGCAGGAGGAAAGAGAACATACAGCAGCTCAATACAGCATAGATATGGTAATGGCATTGATGTTAACACCAACAGAAACAACACTAAGAGCAACATTATAATAGCAATACTAATAACAGCAACAACAGCAATAGCATCAGCGGGTGCAGAGCAGGAGCACGGGGGCAGCAGGCGGCAGCAACCACAGACCCAGACCTCCACAGCTCCAGAGGCAGAAACACCTGCAGAAAGCAACAGAAGTGGAGGGAGAGAGAGAGAGGAGAGAAAGCACACAACTACGGGAAGAAGTTGAATTAATAACAAGCATTGATGGGATATGAGGGCGTACAGATGGAGAGGAAGAGGAGGAGAAAGGAGCTCAGTGCATCATAGGAAGTCCCCCGGCAGTCTAGGCCTATAGCAGCATAACTAAGGGGGGGCTCAGAGGTCACCTGAGTCAGCCCTACTATAAGCTTTATCAAAGAGGAAAGTCTTAAGCCTACTCTTAAATGTGAGGAGGTTGTCCGCCTCCCGTACACAAACTGGGATCTGGTTCCACAGGAGAGGAGCTTGATAGCTGAAGGCTCTGGCTCCCATTCTACTTTTAGAGACTCTAGGAACCACAAGGAACCCTGCATTCTGGGAGCGCAGTGCTCTAGTGGGGTAATAGGGTACTATGAGCTCTTTAAGATATGATGGTGCCTGACCATTTAGGGCTTTGAAGGTGAGGAGAAGGATTTTAAATTCTATTCTGGATTTTACAGGGAGCCAGTGTAGAGAAGCTAATATTGGAGAAATATGATCTCTTTTTCTGGTTCTTGTCAGTAAACGTGCCGCAGCATTCTGAATCAGCTGGAGAGTCTTAAGGGATTTATTGGGGCAGCCTGATAATAGAGAGTTGCAGTAGTCCAGCCTAGGCGTAACAAATGCATGGACTAGTTTTTCTGCATCTTTTTGAGATAGGATGTGCCTGATTTTTGCAATGTTACGTAAATGAAAAAAAGGCAGTTCTTGAAGTTTGTTTTATTTGGGAGTTAAAGGACATATCCTGATCAAAGATAACTCCAAGATTCCTTACGGTTTCGCTGGAGGCCAGAGCAATGCCATCTAGAGAAACTATATCTTTAGATAATGTGTTTCGAAGGTGTTCGGGGCCAAGTACAATAACTTCGGTTTTGTCTGAGTTTAACATTAGAAAATTGCAGGTCATCCAGGTTTTTATGTCCTTAAGGCATGCTTGACGTTTAGCTAATTGATTGGTTTCATCTGGCTTGATCGATAAATATAATTGGGTATCATCTGCATAACAATAAAAATTTATGGAGTGCTTCCTAATAATATTGCCTAAAGGAAGCATATACAAGGTAAATAGAATTGGTCCAAGCACAGAACCTTGTGGAACTCCGTGACTAACTTTGGCGTGCATAGAGGATTCATCGTTAACGTGTACAAACTGATAACGATCTGATAAATAGGATTTAAACCAGCTTAGTGCAGTACCTTTAATGCCAATAAAATGTTCTAGTCTCTGTAATAGAATGTGATGGTCAATGGTATCGAATGCAGCACTAAGATCTAGTAAGACAAGTACAGAGACAAGTCCTTTGTCTGATACAATTAGAAGGTCATTTGTAACTTTCACCAGTGCTGTCTCTGTGCTATGATGCACTCTAAATCCTGACTGAAAATCCTCAAACAGCTTGTTGTTGTGTAGAAAGTCACACAACTGATTGGCGACTGCTTTCTCAAGGATCTTAGAGAGAAAAGGAGGGTTAGATATAGGTCTATAATTTGACAAAATCCCTGGATCAAGAGTGGGCTTTTTAAGAAGAGGCTTAATTACAGCTACTTTAAAAGGACTGTGGCACATAGCCTTTTAATAAGGACAGATTGATCATATCTAGTACATAAGTGCTAACTAAGGGTAAAATTTCTTTAAGCAGCCTAGTTGGGACGGGGTCTAAAAGACACGTTGATGGCTTAGATGATGAAATCATGGAAGTTAGTTGATTACGGTTGATGGGAGAAAAGCAGTCTAAATGTACAGGTTTTACAGTTGTTTCTAAGGTTCCTGTGTTTGAAGATAAGTCAGTACCAACTGAGGGCAGGAGGTGCTGAATTTTTTCTCTAATAGTTGAATTTTATCTTTAAAGAAGCTCATGAAGTCATTACTACTGAGGTCTATAGGAATACATGGCTCAACAGAGCTGTGACTCTCTGTCAGCCTGGCTACAGTGCTGAACAGAAACCTGGGGTTGTTCTCATTTTCCTCTATTAATGATGAGTAGTAAGCTGCTCTGTGGCATTCACGGAGGGCCTTCCTATAAATTTTAGACTATCTTGCCAGGCTAAACGTGATTCTTCCAGATTGGTGGAGCCAATTCCTTTCAAGTTTTCGGCGATGTTTGTTTTAATTTGCGGGTTTGCTTGGGTTATACCATGGAGCTAACCTCCTCTGTTTTATTATCTTCTTTTTTAGAGGGGCGATAGAGTCGAGTGTTATTCGTAGTGAGCCTGCAGCACTATCAACAAGATGATCAATTTGGGAGGGACTAAAGTTAGCATAGGAGTCATCTGTTATATTGAGACATGGAACTGAATTAAATGCCGATGGAATCACTTCCTTAAATTTAGCTACAGCACTATCAGATAGACATCTAGTGTAGGAATGTTTGCCTAATGGCGTGTAGTCCAGTAATAGGAATTCAAAGTTAATAAAAAATGGTCTGATAAAAAAGAATTCTGTGGAAAGACTATTAGATGTTCAATTTCAATGCCATAAACAAGAACAAGGTCGAGGGTGTGGTTAAAACAGTGAGTGGGTTTATGTACACTCTGACAGAAGCCAATCGAATCTAATGAGATAAACGCAGCACTAAGGCTATCATTTTCTACATCCACATGAATATTAAAATCACCTACAATAATTATTTTATCTGTTTTAAGGACTAAACCTGATAAGAACTCTGAGAATTCAGATAAAAATTCAGAATACGGTCCAGGAGCTCGGTACACTATAACAAATAGAATTGGCTGTACTGTTTTCCAGGTTGGGTGTGAAAGGCTAAGAACAAGGCTTTCGAACGAGTTATAATTTAGTTTAGGTTTAGGTTTGATTAATAGGCTTGAGTCGAAGATGGCTGCAACTCCACCTCCTCGGCCTGAGCCTCGAGGAATGTGAGTATTAATGTGACTGGGGGGAGTGGATTCATTTAGGCTGACATATTCATCTTGACACAGCCAGGTTTCAGTAAGACAAAATAAATCAATATCATGATCTGATATTAGATCGTTTACTAGAACAGCTTTAGATGAGAGAGATCTGATGTTTAAGAGTCCACATTTAATTCTCCTATTTTGTTGTACTGTTGCAGTGGAGGTTTTACTTTTTATTAGGTTTTTATGTGTAACTCTTCTTCTGTTTACTTTTGATTTAAATAATTCAAGTGGTCTGGGGGCAGACAACCTCTCTGTGGAGTTTAGGGTGGGTAACTGCTCTAATGGAAGCGCAGAGAAGCGTGTAGGACTGCAGCTCTGCCTCCTGGTCTGGACCACAGACTGTATTAAGTCTATGGTCTGAACTCTGAGCTGTCATGGCTTTGGGCCACTAATAAACTCAGTCAGATTTCTAGATATGAGAGCGGCTCCATCCAAAGTGGGATGAATGCCATCTCTCCTAATCAGACCAGGTCTTCTCCAGAAAGTCCGCCAATTATCTACAAAGCCCACATCATTACCTGGACACCACCTCGACTAATAGAGTTTAAGACTTGTCGTCTTGATCCAGTGGAGGTTCTCCAAACTGGCCCTCAAGCACCAAAACTTTGAGAACTCTACTGGCACAACACCCACTGCCTTGTGGGTAAATCAATCTTAACGGCAAGCAGGACAGCGATACTGAGGGACACGTCAGCTTTATCTACCAGAAAAGTTTGGTCTCAAGTCCCACTTCTACACACAGGCGGCAGCTGCTGGTGTGCTGGTGGGCGGATGTGTTGCTGATGGCGCTCTGCTGCTCAATTAGTCTAATGAGGAGAGTCAGCGTGATGTCACAACACAGAGCTGCTGGCCATCGGGGGGGGGGGTCCAATCGCCACCTTATCACATCGTGTCGAATCACGCAGCATTTAATAAGAGCACCTGACGGTTTAATTATCCAAGTTGTCTGGCTGTGTTCCAGATGGATCACCTGAACCTGCACCCGTCTCTTGATCTTCAGCTTCACCTTTCACGGCAGAACCGCCCCTCCCCGGTTCCTCCACAAAAAGAACCAAATTAACTTCATCCCATACGCGCTGGTGTATTAAAAAAAAGCCATTGTCAGTGATTTATTCGTCTGCTGTTCTTGTTCTGCTGTACGGGTCTTCCTCTTTGTCTTGGCTCAAAGAAGCAGCAGGCATGAATATAAATGAGTTAATCAATTTCAAACGCCACAGTTTGTGTGCCGGACAGCTCCCACGCTGTTGGCTTGGAAACGACGAGGTCCAGATAAGACTTGGCATGCTGACAGGCGTGCTCTGTGACTGTCGAGTTACTGCCGAGGCCTCAGATGCTTCAGACGGCCTCGGGACAGCGTTGTGTTTAAGGGCCCTTTATTCCAGAGTAAAGCTACTGGGAACAAACACAAATAAAGTACTTTGGCAAAGCATTTTATCATGTTCTGTATGTGATGTGTGACAGTGTTAGTGATGCACTTGTTGGGGCGTCCCTGTGGCCTAGTGGTGTCATGCAAAGAGATGGACATGTTTGAATTGTTATTGTATTATTTATTAAGCTATGGCTGTGAAACTTTTACTACTTTTTATCGTTATATGCAGTTCAATCCCTTTTTTTCCTTCCTCCGTTTTTCCTGTCTTTTAATGTATAGTATCTGTTTTGGTTTATAATTTTTCCATGACTACCACCAATAAGACATTTAGATCTCATGAGACCATACTGGTTAAATAAATAATAAAAAATACTGTACATTTGGTTTGCATGTCTTCATTTCCTTGTTTGTTTTACGTTATTTTCAGTTATTTTTTATTCATTTAATGCATTTCCGTGTGTTGTTTATTGGTTTATTTGTATGTTTGTGTCAGTCTATGTTCAGCTGTTTTGCAGGTGAAGTAAATATGTTGGCTGAATAAAGCAAAAAAGATAAAAGAAAAAAAGACAATCAAATCTGTGTCAGTGGTGTAACGCTCTGGAAGTTACACCACTGACACTGGAAGTTATCATGCAGTGATAAGTTTTATAAGTTTAACGTCACTACTGAGCACAGGACAGGACGTCAGGGGCTTCAGAAGAGTGCTGGCAGGTTATATAATACAGGCAGGATTAGGAGGGGTGTGATTGTTAGAGAAAAAATTCAGCACCTCCTGCCCTCAGTTGGTACTGACTTATCTTCAAACACAGGAACCTTAGAAACAACTGTAAAACCTGTACATTTAGACTGCTTTTCTCCCATCAACCGTAATCAACTAACTTCCATGATTTCCTCATCTAAGCCATCAGCGTGTCTCTTTAGACCCCGTCCCAACTAGGCTGCTTAAAGAAATTTTACCCTTAGTTAGCACTTATGTACTAGATATGATCAATCTGTCCTTATTTAAAGGCTATGTGCCACAGTCCTTTAAAGTAGCTGTAATTAAGCCTCTTCTTAAAAAGCCCACTCTTGATCCAGGGATTTTGTCAAATTATAGACCTATATCTAACCCTCCTTTTCTCTCTAAGGTCCTTGAGAAAGCAGTCGCCAATCAGTTGTGTGACTTTCTACACAACAACAAGCTGTTTGAGGATTTTCAGTCAGGATTTAGAGTGCATCATAGCACAGAGACAGCACTGGTGAAAGTTACAAATGACCTTCTAATTGCATCAGACAAAGGACTTGTCTCTGTACTTGTCTTACTAGATCTTAGTGCTGCATTCGATACCATTGACCATCACATTCTATTACAGAGACTAGAACATTTAATTGGCATTAAAGGCACTGCACTAAGCTGGTTTAAATCCTATTTATCAGATCGATATCAGTTTGTACACGTTAATGATGAATCCTCTATGCACGCCAAAGTTAGTCACGGAGTTCCACAAGGTTCTGTGCTTGGACCAATTCTATTTACCTTGTATATGCTTCCTTTAGGCAATATTATTAGGAAGCACTCCATAAATTTTCATTGTTATGCAGATGATACCCAATTGTATTTATCGATCAAGCCAGATGAAACCAATCAATTAGCTAAACTTCAGGCATGCCTTAGGACATAAAGGCCTGGATGACCTGCAATTTTCTGATGTTAAACTCAGACAAAACCGAAGTTATTGTACTTGGCCCGAACACCTTCGAAACACATTATCTAAAGATATAGTTTCTCTAGATGGCATTGCCCTGGCCTCCAGCGAAACCGTAAGGAATCTTGGAGTTATCTTTGATCAGGATATGTCCTTTAACTCCCAAATAAAACAAACTTCAAGAACTGCCTTTTTTCATTTACGTAACATTGCAAAAATCAGGCACATCCTATCTCAAAAAGATGCAGAAAAACTAGTCCATGCATTTGTTACGTCTAGGCTGGACTATTGCAACTCTCTATTATCAGGCTGCCCCAATAAATCCCTTAAGACTCTCCAGCTGATTCAGAATGCTGCGGCACGTTTACTGACAAGAACCAGAAAAAGAGAACATATTTCTCCAATATTAGCTTCTCTACACTGGCTCCCTGTAAAATCCAGAATAGAATTTAAAATCCTTCTCCTCACCTTCAAAGCCCTAAATGGTCAGGCACCATCATATCTTAAAGAGCTCATAGTACCCTATTACCCCACTAGAGCACTGCGCTCCCAGAATGCAGGGTTCCTTGTGGTTCCTAGAGTCTCTAAAAGTAGAATGGGAGCCAGAGCCTTCAGCTATCAAGCTCCTCTCCTGTGGAACCAGATCCCAGTTTGTGTACGGGAGGCGGACAACCTCCTCACATTTAAGAGTAGGCTTAAGACTTTCCTCTTTGATAAAGCTTATAGTAGGGCTGACTCAGGTGACCCCTGAGCCCCCCTTAGTTATGCTGCTATAGGCCTAGACTGCCGGGGGACTTCCTATGATGCACTGAGCTCCTTTCTCCTCCTCTTCCTCTCCATCTGTACGCCCTCATATCCCATCAATGCTTGTTATTAATTCAACTTCTTCCCGTAGTTGTGTGCTTTCTCTCCTCTCTCTCTCTCCCTCCACTTCTGTTGCTTTCTGCAGGTGTTTCTGCCTCTGGAGCTGTGGAGGTCTGGGTCTGTGGTTGCTGCCGCCTGCTGCCCCCGTGCTCCTGCTCTGCACCCGCTGGTGCTATTGCTGTTGTTGCTGTTATTAGTATTGCTATTATAATGTTGCTCTTAGTGTTGTTTCTGTTGGTGTTAACATCAATGCCATTACCATGTCTATGCTGTATTGAGCTGCTGTATGTTCTCTTTCCTCCTGCTCTCTCTCTCCCGCTCCCCCCTTCCCCCTTCAACCCAACCGGTCGAGGCAGATGACCGCCCACCTTGAGCCTGGTTCTGCTCGAGGTTTCTACCTGTTAAAAGGGAGTTTTTCCTTGCCACTGTCGCATAGTGCTTGCTTATGGTGGGAACTGTTGGGTCTCTGTAAATATAAAGAGTCGGTCTAGACCTGCTCTATTCGAAAAAGTGCCCTGAGATAACTTTGTTATGATATGGCGCTATATAAATAAAACTGAATTGAATTGAATTGAATTGAATTTATTTTGTTTGTTTGTTTTCTAGACCAATCAGCATTGAGATGATCTAATGCCATGAATATACACACTCCGATACAGTAGGTGGTGGTATGCACCTTTTAAAGTTGGCTCTTCGAAAAAGAAGAAGAAGAAGAGACTGCTTTAGCCACATTATTTAAAATAGGTAAACATAATACAGGAACGTGTAGAAACTTCAGAACATGTTATGAACTGATCCTAAACCTTTTAAAGAAATGAAGTTGAGCTTTGATTCACGGGATCTTTTACATACATATCATATCTGAGGGGAACAAACTTGATAGAGAGAACGTAACTTTACTTTCTTAATCTTTTTATGTTTTATTATTATAATTAAATGTATAGTTAGATCCAGATCTACACTCCATACCAGTTGGTGGCAGTAATGCACCATAACGTTGTTTGCCAACCGTCATAAAACAAGAAGAAGAAGAAGAAGAAGAAGAAGAAGAAGAAGAAGAAGAGTGGTATAGCCACGCCTCCTCCTGCAGAGCTCCCTTTAATCAACAGGAAGTAGCAGCAGGTGTGTGTTTGGGGTGGGGACAGCAAAAAGGGCACTGAGGAGAGCTGTAGACCTGAAAGCATGTGTTTGCACAGTTGAATGTAAATGTAAAAACTATTACACCACACACACCAGTGTCAGGTAAAGAGTGGTTAGGAGCAGACAACATGAAAATGGACTGTGTGGAAAACCAGAAATGGGAGCAAAGGAGGAAGACCTGGCAATACCAACAACCATGACAAAGAATCTGCTCGACCCCACTGAGAACCAACAGTCCCCCAAATCCATCACCGCCACAGGGTTACATCTGTGGAAGCAGACATTCTTCAGATGCAGTCTGAACTGTGAGAGGCAGCAGTGTGGCATCAAATCTGCTGGAGGTTTGGGACCCTGAGCACAGACTGAAGGCTCTTGTTTTCAGGAGACAGCTGTTGGAGAGACCCCGGCCCAGCCTGCAGCAAAAGGTAGGATAAACGTCTGTTCTGTCAAGTGAAACGTTGAGTTCTATCTGTAGTGTTGCAAGAGACAGAAGTCCAACTGAAATCACAATCACACAGAAATGAGTCGTCACTTTTTGCAGTCAAAAATCAGTTAAAATTCATATTCAAATTATTTGGCTGCAGGTGACAGGTGAGGCAGCAGGGGGGTGGATGGAGACAGTGTCAACAAACTAATGCTAAATTGTAGCTAAGAAGCTAAAGGCAGACAGCAGTGGTGTTGAAAAAGGACCTCAGCATTTAGCATGTAGACATCAGCAGGTAGGTGCTACAGCTAACAAGCAAACTGACATTAGCAGTGCACCTTCCAGCTGAGGTGCAGGACGAGACGTGAGCTGCTGCTGTTCAAAGTCTGAGCCTCTGGTGTTTCTCTCGCTGTTGGTCAGCGTCACGTCCCAAAAATACAACCTTATGTGAAGCAACTTAACCGAAAGTCAAAGATGTCGGTGTGCACAGTTAAGATACAGTTGGCTAAAGAGACGGGGAGGTTTAATGGTCTCCCAGAAGAGGAAAGGCTGTGTCTTTTTTTGTTTTAATTGCTTGTTAGATGATGATGGCGAAATGTGACTTCTTCTGGTTGGTGTTGAAGGAGTCTGTTTTGTGATGGGTTTTATTTGTAGAGTCATTTTTTGGTGTCTTATAAGTTGATGTTGGCTGGTAAACCCGTGTTATAGATATTCACTTTATGTACTACTAATTTGTTTTGCCAGATATATGTTGATGGGAACGTAAATGTTAAGGTTGGGGAAAGAAAGATTGTTATTTTTGGTTAAATACTGAGAAAGTCAGTGTTGACACGGCAACCATCTTTCCCTAATCCTAAACATGACCATGAACATGTTCATTATGCTTCAGTTGCTACAAGAGGATATTGTAATAAAAACAAATGAAATAAGATTTGCAGATATGTTGATTAACAACATCTCGTTATGTTGATTAAAAATGTCATTCAGGTGGCATTTGCTGCAAATTAGTATTATGTCAATAATGTAGTTTCCAGTAGACAGGGTTGTGGCTGGGCTAAACAACATCTGCTGCTGCTGCTGCTGCTTTATGCAACAGAGTTTGAAATAAAAAGGTTTGAATGGCTAAATGCAAAGAAGTGCAGAGAAACTAAAAAAGCCATTCTGAGCAGATGTGTGTGCTGTCGCAGAAAAGAAACACAGATTTAAATTTTGGTTTATTTGATGGGTCGAGATAATCCTGATTTTTAGTCCCTATAGTGGGTCAACACTGGATCCTAAGCTTCCCATGATGCAACTTGATAGTCTGTCATTAGAGCCTCCCTGCCTGGTAAACAGCCACCTCCACTCTGTAACAGCCTGTATGTGAGACGTGTGGTCTCCAGGTCCAAGCAGAGATGAGCCTGATGACATCACTATGACATCATCAGGGTTATTTTCTCCTCCTATGACTTTTAAACTGAATTTGGTGCATAAAAGTCCTCTTTTTAAAATGGTTCATGTTGCCAGAAAACTGCTCTGTTCCCTCCAGAGCAGCGACTCACAAACCTGAAAACTGACACACAAATATTAGCACTATGTGTAGGCCTAATACACACACACACACACACACACACACACACACACTTCCTGCAGTGAGCTCAGCAGATGTTGTGAGCAGGTGTTTTGGCCTCTGTTCCAGATGAGAAGTTTGGTCTGTAATTGGAGACCTGGGGCCACATTGGACACACACACACACACACACACACAAATTTAGCAGAACGTCAGCACAGCGCTGGTTGGGCTTCATTTACCAAATGTTGCAATATGTCTCTCTAATGAATCCATCGTGTAAATGCGTGTTCGCCCCTTCGCCCTCATTAAACGCCACCGCCGCTGCTGCAGCCTCCTCATTGGACCACATGATGTCAGAAATGAGAGGACGACTCTCTGATCCACGCTCCATAGCTGCTCCATAGAGGCCCCCCCAACCATCCTCCCATCAGGGGGTAGTAGGATCAGGGGGAAATAAGTCTTTAATGAAGTGGAAAATGAGCACTTTATTTTCATGTATAAATCCACTGAAGTTTAAAATGCATCTAATTTTGAATTGAATGTTGATAAGATAAGATAAGCCTTTAATTGTCCCACAGCGGGGAAATTTGCAGCGTTACAGCAGCCAGAAAAAGTGTCATATATAGAAATACAATAATAAAATATAATAAAATACAATAAAAATAAATAGAAAAATAGTCCTGTACACAGTATAGACAGTAATAATAGAGTGACTGAGTGCATTTGTAAGTATGAACAATAGATAAGATAAAAATATTGCACATATATAACATAAATGTACATGAAAATATTACACAGCAACAGATGAAGTAAATAACATCATGAATAAAAAAATATGTATTAAGATAATGCACAGCAGCAGATGAAGTAAAGTAGTGAACAGTCTGCTTATTGACAGTCAAATGTAGATTACCGGGAGTTGTACTGATTATAGAGTCTGACAGCAGCAGGCAGGAAGGACCTACGGTACCTCTCCTTCAGACACCGCGGGTGGAGCAGCCGGTCGCTGAAGGAGCTGCCCAGTGCTGATAGAGTGACATGTAGGGGGTGGGAAGTGTTCTCCAGTAGTGATGATAGCTTGGCCACCATTCTCCTGCCACCCACCACCTCCACTGGGTCCAGAGGGCATCCAAGGACAGAGCTGGCCTTCTTTACCAGTCTGTCCAGTCTCTTCCTATCCCTGGAAGAGATGCCACTGGCCCAACATGCCACCCCATACAAGACGGCTGATGCCACCACAGAGTCATAGAAAGTCTCAGGAGCGCCCCCTGCACTCCAAAAGACCTTAGTCTCCTGAGCAGAAAGAGACGGCTCTGGCCCTTCTTAAACAGAGCGTCCATATTGTCTGACCAGTCCAGTTTGCTGTTCAAGTGAACACCCAGATACTTGTACGATCTCACAATCTCAATGTCCGTTTCCTGGATGTTCACTGGTGTAGGTGGAGGGAGTTTGCGCCTGCCGAAGTCCACCACGAGCTCTTTGGTTTTACCCGCGTTGATCTGGAGGCGGTTCTGCTGACACCAACCCACAAAGCCCTGGGTCAGTTCTCTGTACTCCCTATCATCCCCGTCGGTGATGAGGCCGACGATGGCAGTGTCGTCAGAGAACTTCTGTAGGTGACAGTTTGAAGTGTTATGGGTGAAGTCCGCTGTGTAGAAGGTGAACAGGAACGGCGCCAGAACGGTTCCCTGTGGATCCCCTGTGCTGCAGAGAAGTGTGTCAGACACACAGTCCTGTAACCTCACATACTGTGGTCGGTTTGTGAGGTAGTCCAGGATCCATGCTGCCAGGTGATGGTCCACCCCAGCGTGCTCCAACTTGTCCCCCAGAATCCTGGGCTGGATGGTGTTAAAAGCACTGGAGAAATCAAAAAACATGATCCTCACAGTGTTTCCAGCCTTTTCTAGGTGAGAGAGGGATGTGTGAAGTAGGTAAATGACAGCGTCATCCACCCCAATGCGGGTTGGTAGGCAAACTGCAGAGGGTCCATACATGGGCTCACCAGCGGACGCAGGTGGACAAGGACCAGTCTCTCCAGGGTCTTCATCAGGTGAGAGGTCAATGCCACTGGCCTGTAGCCATTGAGGTCCTTGGGGTGAGGGGTCTTTGGCACAGGAACCAGACACGATGTTTTCCACAGTTTTGGCACCCTCCCCAGCTTCAGACTCGGGTTGAACAGGTGCTCAACAATCCCACACAGCTGGTCCGCACAGGACTTCAGAAGTCTGGAGCTGATGCCGTCTGGGCCCGCCGCCTTCCCTACCCTCATCTTCCTCAGTTCATTTCTCACCTGGGATGTTGTGAGGAACAGCCTGGTTGAGCTTGTAGGGGGTAAGGGGGCTGAGAGGGAGGTTTTTGCGGGTGTGAAATGGGGAGATGGGCCCAGCCCAGTTTGTGGTGTGGGTGTATGAAGTGGCTGTAAGCTGAGGGCTGTGTTGAGTGGTGAGATGAGGGAGCGAGGGGGCTGCAGGCAGGGAGGGTAGATGGTGATGATGGTTGCAGGGGGGGGGGTTAGATGCCTGATCAAATCTGTTAAAGAATACGTTCAGGTTATTTGCCCACTTCTGATCCCCCACAGGCCGGGGCTTGGAGTCCATATGGCCCATTGTGGGTGTGATATTAGATAAACATCTGGCTGCTTTCTTGTGGATGCTCATAAGAGCTACTGAAAACTGGCAGTAGGACATTATCTTTTGATTTGTGTGGCCGCCACATGTGCTGCAGGCCATGGGCTCGGTATCATGAAGTATCACTTTGTCTGGCTCTCTCTGGGTCACCTGACCGCTCTGAGCCAAACACTGGATAACCTGTATCATGACGCTGGTTATCAACTGACTCTGTTAACTCAATCCAGCTCTGAGTGTTCATGTGAGAGAGGTGGGGTCGAGCCTCACTGTGCAGACTGATGTTTGTGCACATCTTCAGCTTTCACATGAGGGAGAAGGAATAGATGTAATTTTAAGAATTTTAACAAGGTAATCATATATCTTTTAATTCACACACTTTTCACAGTTAAGAATAAAGTCTGTTGTTTGATGCCAAAGCAGAGAGGAAACATTAAGATTGACCTTTGCTAATTAACAGAGTGTGGTTTTCTTTTGAAAGGTGAACATGGATATTAATTATTTTTATTTCACATTATAATCTCCTTTAGTCTCTCAGAGACTCCTCATGTTATCCTGAGCTGCTGTGATGAAAGAGGAGCATAACTGTTAGGAATCCTGTCAGGACTCAAAGGAACGTACCACATAGAATAAGCAGCTTTAATCATCGTTCATCAGGCAGTCAGTGCGGTCAGCAAACTTACAGTTTGTTCTAAACCCAGCGTGGAAACACAGTTGTGTAAAATATAATTTATTCTATCTCTGACTGAATTATCATGGTGAGCAAAGTGATTCTTCTGATCTATAAAAATGCATCTTGTTCTTTATTACTTGTCCTGTAGGAAGTTTGACTTTTTCAATAAGCTGATTGGTCCGTAGTCCTGAAGTTGCGCCTGAAGCAGGTCTAGAGCAGGTTAGCTGCACAGCATAGGTTGCCATAGCCTCACATAGCCAGACCTTTCTCTACACTTAGTGTTGTGCCAGCGCTAAAACCAAGTGTGGAGAAAGGTCTGGCTGAACCCATTGTCATTCTGGCTTGTTTGTATTTCTTTAAACCAATCACAGTCGTCTTGGGCGGGGCTAAGCACAGGATGCAGCTACGTGGCAAAACAGTGTAAATAGTGGAAGGAAGAAGAGGAGAATTCCTACTGAAATAGTCGGCCAATGGCAGGCTTACACCCACAGCCTATTTCCTGTGAGTCAGACTAAGGTTACCATGGTAATTTCCCTGGTTGAAAGTGAGCCAGCTGTGTTCTATAGATCCATAAATACATCAAATAAAAAATAATGAATATTTGTATTATATTACTCGCGTTATCCTGAAACTACAGTTAGGAAATGAGAACTTCCCTGTTATTAAAGCTGGGGGAGGCAAAACCTTCCTCCTCTCTCTCTGCTGCCTCGTATCACTCCGCTAAGCCCCTCCCACCAATCCCACAACTTGGACCGTCAGCAGAAGGAGTCGGTTCCCCAGTGAAACCGTATCCCTCGTAGGGCTCGCTCTCCACGGCGTGAGCCTCACCAAGAACGCGGTCCCTCCCGCCGTAACTTGTTTTCTCAAAGACGCCCCTCCAGCGCTTCGCGGCCGCAGAGCAGAGCGCCCCAGGCTTCAGAGGCAGCTGCAACGCCGTCCAGCAGCGGGAAGAGAGGCTAGTACACCACACACACACCACTGTCCCCCATCAAAAGTTACTCCCCAACTGTTTGTCATCAGGCCTCTTTGCCACTCGTCGTTATGAGCGCCATGGCAGACGTGCTGACGTGCTCAGGTGAACGTATTGTCTCATTTCCGGTTACCGGTGTTTCTGTGTTAGTGGTTGCAAAGTTCGCTGCTCCAGCTAAACCCAGTTAATTTTGATATTTTCTTTACTATAGCGGTTAATTACCCGCTATACATTTAAGGATACACTAGCTCTGTTTAAGCACTCATATCTGTCTCCTGTTAGCGACTTTCCGCTAATCCCACAGTTGTTTACATGCTAGTTAGTTGCTACTTTAGCTCAGTTAGCGATGGCGTCTCTCTCTCCTTCTCCCTCTCCTGCTCTCTCTTGCTCGGTGTGTCAGATGTTTAGTTATTCCTCTGCCTCCTTTAGCGATAATGGTACGTGTAACAAATGTAGTTTATTCACCGCCTTGGAGGCGAGGCTCAGTGAGTTAGAGTCGCGGCTCCGCACCAAGGAGAGTCAGTCAGCCGTAGCTAGCCAGCCCCTAGCCGGTGCGAGCCGACCAGAGGCAGCTTCTGCTAGCCGTCTCCCGGCAACTCCCGAGCAGCCGGGAGGCCAGGGAGGCTGGGTGACTGTCCGAAAGAAGCATAGCCCTAAACCAAAGCCCACGGTTCACCACCGACCCGTTCACGTTTCTAACAAGTTCTCTCCACTCAGCGACACACCAGCTGAGAAACCAACTCTGATTATTGGCAGCTCCATTTTGCGAAACGTGAAATTAGCGACACCAGCGGCCATAGTCAAATGCATCCCAGGGGCCAGAGCGGGCGACGTTCAATCCTATTTAAAACTGCTGGCTAAGGATAAGCGTAAATATGCTAAGATTGTTATTCACGTCGGCGGTAATGACAGCCGATTGCGCCAATCGGAGGTCACGAAAATTAATGTGGAGTCGGTGTGTACATATGCAAAGACACTGTCGGACTCCGTAGTTTTCTCTGGACCCCTGCCTGGTCTTACTAGGGGTGACATGTAGCCCCATGTCATCATTCAACCGCTGGTTGTCGAGGTGGTGTCCAGGTAATGATGTGGACTTTCTGGAGGAGACCTGGTCTGATTAGGAGAGATGGCATTCATCCCACTTTGGATGGAGCCGCTCTCATATCTAGAAATCTGGCCCAGTTTATTAGTGGCCCAAAGCCATGACAGCTCAGAGTTCAGACCATAGACTTAATACAGTCTGTGGTCCAGACCAGGAGGCAGAGTTGCAGTCCTACACGCTTCTCTGCGCTTCCATTAGAGCAGTTACCCACCCTAAACTCCACAGAGAGGTTGTCTGCCCCCAGACCACTTGAATTATTTAAATCAAAAGTAAACAGAAGAAGAGTTACACATAAAAACCTAATAAAAAGTAAAACCTCCACTGCAACAGTACAACAAAATAGGAGAATTAAATGTGGACTCTTAAACATCAGATCTCTCTCATCTAAAGCTGTTCTAGTAAACGATCTAATATCAGATCATAATATTGATTTATTTTGTCTTACTGAAACCTGGCTGTGTCACGATGAATATGTTAGCCTAAATGAATCCACTCCCCCCAGTCACATTAATACTCACATTCCTCGAGGCTCAGGCCGAGGAGGTGGAGTTGCAGCCATCTTCGACTCAAGCCTATTAATCAAACCCTAAACCTAAACTAAATTATAACTCGTTCGAAAGCCTTGTTCTTAGCCTTTCACACCCAACCTGGAAAACAGTACAGCCAATTCTATTTGTTATAGTGTACCGAGCTCCTGGACCGTATTCTGAATTTTTATCTGAATTCTCAGAGTTCTTATCCGGTTTAGTCCTTAAAACGGATAAAATAATTATTGTAGGTGATTTTAATATTCATGTGGATGTAGAAAATGATAGCCTTAGTGCTGCGTTTATCTCATTACTAGATTCGATTGGCTTCTGTCAGAGTGTACATAAACCCACTCACTGTTTTAACCACACCCTCGACCTTGTTCTTGTTTATGGGATTGAAATTGAACATCTAATAGTCTTTCCACAGAATTCTTTTTTATCAGACCATTTTCTATTAACTTTTGAATTCCTATTACTGGACTACACGCCATTAGGCAAACATTCCTACACTAGATGTCTATCTGATAGTGCTGTAGCTAAATTTAAGGAAGTGATTCCATCGGCATTAAATTCAGTTCCATGTCTCAATGTAACAGATGACTCCTATGCTAACTTTAGTCCCTCCCAAATTGATCATCTTGTTGATAGTGCTGCAGGCTCACTACGAATAACACTCGACTCTATCGCCCCTCTAAAAAGAAGATAATAAAACAGAGGAGGTTAGCTCCATGGTATAACCCGCAAACCCGCAAATTAAAACAAACATCGCGAAAACTTGAAAGGAATTGGCGTTCCACCAATCTGGAAGAATCACGTTTAGCCTGGCGAAGATAGTCTTAAAATTTATAGGAAGGCCCTCCGTAATGCCAGAGCAGCTTACTACTCATCATTAATAGAGGAAAATAAGAACAACCCCAGGTTTCTGTTCAGCACTGTAGCCAGGCTGACAGAGTCACAGCTCTGTTGAGCCATGTATTCCTATAGACCTCAGTAGTAATGACTTTATGAGCTTCTTTAATGATAAAATTCTAACTATTAGAAACAAAATTCAGCACCTCCTGCCCTCAGTTGGTAATGACTTATCTTCAAACACAGGAACCTGGAAATGAACTGTAAAACCTTGTACATTTAGATCAAGTTTTTCTCTCCTATCAACCTGTAATCAACTAACTCCCCATGATTTCTCTCATCTGGGCTTTATCAACGTCTTTTAGACCTGGGTCCCAACTAGGCTGCCAGTTAGCCCTACCCCCATAGCATTTCTTTACTAGATATGATCAATTTGTCCTTATTAAAAGGCTATGTGCCACAGTCCTTTAAAGTAGCTGTAATTAAACCTCTTCTTAAAAAGCCCACTCTTGATCCAGGGGTTTTGTCAAATTATAGACCTATATCTAACCCTCCTTTTCTCTCTAAGGTCCTTGAGAAAGCAGTCGCCAATCAGTTGTGTGACTTTCTACACAACAACAACCTGTTTGAGGATTTTCAGTCAGGATTTAGAGTGCACCATAGCACAGAGACAGCACTGGTGAAAGTTACAAATGACCTTCTAATTGCATCAGACAAAGGACTTGTCTCTGTACTTGTCTTACTAGATCTTAGTGCTGCATTCGATACCATTGACCATCACATTCTATTACAGAGACTAGAACATTTTATTGGCATTAAAGGTACTGCACTAAGCTGGTTTAAATCCCATTTATCAGATCGATATCAGTTTGTACACGTTAATGATGAATCCTCTATGCACGCCAAAGTTAGTCACGGAGTTCCACAAGGTTCTGTGCTTGGACCAATTCTATTTACCTTGTATATGCTTCCTTTAGGCAATATTATTAGAAAGCACTCCATAAATATTCATTGTTATGATGATACCCAATTGTATTTATCGATCAAGCCAGATGAAACCAATCAATTAGCTAAACTTCAGGCATGCCTTAAGGACATAAAGGCCTGATGACCTGCAATTTTCTGATGTTAAACTCAGACAAACCGGGTTATTGTACTTGGTCTCTCAACAATCTTCTCAAAACAATAATATTCTAAAGATATAGTTTCTCTAGATGGCATTTCCCTGGCCTCCAGCTAAACCGTAAGGAATCTTGGAGTTATCTTTGATCAGGATATGTCCTTTAACTCCCAAATAAAACAAACTTCAAGAACTGCCTTTTTTCATTTACGTAACATTGCAAAAATCAGACACATCCTATCTCAAAAAGATGCAGAAAAACTAGTCCATGCATTTGTTACGCCTAGGCTGGACTATTGCAACTCTCTATTATCAGGCTGCCCCAATAAATCCCTTAAGACTCTCCAGCTGATTCAGAATGCTGCGGCACGTTTACTGACAAGAACCAGAAAAAGAGAACATATTTCTCCAATATTAGCTTCTCTACACTGGCTCCCTGTAAAATCCAGAATAGAATTTAA
This sequence comes from Macquaria australasica, assembly GCA_005408345.1. Taxonomy (NCBI): domain Eukaryota; kingdom Metazoa; phylum Chordata; class Actinopteri; order Centrarchiformes; family Percichthyidae; genus Macquaria; species Macquaria australasica. The sequence continues at coordinate 171,693 of SEMN01000181.1, read as the reverse complement.
AAATCCTTCTCCTCACCTTCAAAGCCCTAAATAGTCAGGCACCATCATATCTTAAAGAGCTCATAGTACCCTATTACCCCACTAGAGCACTGCGCTCCCAGAATGCAGGGTTCCTTGTGGTTCCTAGAGTCTCTAAAAGTAGAATGGGAGCCAGAGCCTTCAGCCATCAAGCTCCTCTCCTGTGGAACCAGATCCCAGTTTGTGTACGGGAGGCGGACAACCTCCTCACATTTAAGAGTAGGCTTAAGACTTTCCTCTTTGATAAAGCTTATAGTAGGGCTGACTCAGGTGACCCCTGAGCCCCCCCTTAGTTATGCTGATATAGGCCCAGACTGCCGGGGGACTTCCTATGATGCACTGAGCTCCTCTCTCCTCCTCTCCCTCTCCATCTGTACGCACTCATATCCCATCAATGCTTGTTACTAACTCAACTTCTTCCCGTAGTTGTGTGCTTTCTCTCCTCTTTCTCTCTCTCTCCTTCTGTTGCTTTCTGCAGGTATTTCTGCCTCCGGAGCTGTAGAGTCTGGATCTATGGTTGCAGCCACCTGCTGCCCCCGTGCTCCTGCTCTGCACCCGCTGCTGCTGTTACTGTTATTGCTCTTATTATTAGTATTACTATTATAATATTGCTCTTAGTATTATTTCTGTTGGTGTTATCATCAATACCATTACCACAACTATTGCTTTACATCCCTATTTGAACTGTACTGTGCTGCTGTATGTTGTCTTTCCTCCTGCCCCCCCCCCCTTCCCCTTTCTTTTTGATAGCTCAACAAGACCAACAGACTCCCGACTCTTCTCCAGCTGTTCTCTAGCCGTCACATCAATTTAAGGAGTTAAACTTTAACAAATACCATATCAATATTTTAAGATTATCATCTTAATAGTCCAACATCAGATCCTCCAACATTTGGTTCAAGTAGCTTGTGAACAATAAGGAATGAAGTCAGACAGCTATTATCTGAATGGGTCAGATACACTGAAGCAATGTATCATATCTGCTTATCTCATTTTCAGGTTGTAGCTACAGACTGTGAATATTAACAAGTGTAGCACTCCAAACTGATCAATAAAAGGTTTCAGATCTTTAACTTTAGTTATTTATAACTTTAGTTACATTCACCCAGACCCTCAGCTTGACCCGTACTTGGGACTAAAAGTCAAAATATCTCTACATCTATTTTGCCTCTTCTTTTTTTAATCTGTCTCTTGTGAGTCCTCCAACTTTATGGTAGTGCAATATTATTCTTTGGAGTAGCCCTTTTATAAAAAGGAACATAATAAAAAATGTCCCGCTAAGAAGTTTAGTTATTTTTAAATAATTTAATACATTTTATAATGCAGGTGATGTTTTTGAGAAGTTTTCTCATAAACCACCACCAAAATCAGAAATGTTCTAATTCTACACAAACATTTTTAATATTTATAGGCAATATATAGGCTGATTGGTTGTTATATAAATGGCCCTTTGCCTTGCTAGGTGCGATGCCAGGGGGGTCACCTATGTGACTACTGCATAGTTGTGACGCTGATGTAATAAAGTGACTTCTCGCCATTGAGTACGACCCTCCTCTGTCATTATTAGTCAATATAATAAAGAAAACTCACCAATTGTTTTGAGCGCGGTGGAATCTTGTTTTTCATAAAAGCCTCATAATATTCAACAAATATATCTGGCTATAATATGCACAATCAGTGGTGCCGTGAATGTAAAGACAATGGATAAAGGCATGCACTCTCCTCAGTACAGGCTGAAAAAGACTCACTGTTATAGTAGGAGAACTGCAGGTAGTTGAAATGCGAGGGCAGGAAGTCCTCAAAGGGCTTGTTTCTGCCAGCAGTTGAGGCCACCTCCACTGCACAGTGCTGCTTACATTTCAGTACCTGCATGTAGTGGTCTGACACACACAAACACACAAACACGTTTACACAAGAGTCACCAGATTCTCAACTTCCACATCTTTTCTGCATAAAAACCCACGGACGTCCTGTCTCACCTGTCATGGTCTGGAACAGGTCAGCGCTGTACTCCATGTAGTTGTATCCGTCGTAGTCGTAGGCTCCCTCACACAGCGCTCTGCACTCCTTATCGGCAGTGAAGTACTCATCCACGGCCACTTCGAAGTGTTCAGCCGCCAGGCCGAATGAGTCGTCGCTGTAATAACTCTTCCCCAGCAGGAACTCAGCCTGAGGAGAGAGTGGGCATCCAATCAGGTGGCTCGTGGTCACCATTACAGAGGGGATGATGTGTAATATTACTAGTGCTCTGACACATAAAAGTCCTTTTCTAGCTAACAGTCACAGTTTTTCATTAAATCATGTTAGTCAGGCAGGCAAAGCAGTTCAAATCCTTCCATTTGACATGTGATTGTAACAGCATGTGTAACAGCAGTAATAACAAAGTGCACACAAGGTTCATGAAACGACTTGTCTGGAGTTTATTTTGCCTTTCTTGTCCATATCTCACACTTCTCTTTACAGCCATCATCCCGCAGGCCAAAAAAAATAGGGAAGCTATTTGAAAACTTCAAAGTCGGCCAGTTGCAGCAACCACAGGCACAATGTGACAATCTGAACATTTTACTGCAGAGAATGAATCATGTGACAAAATGTCAACAGATTTCTGAAGTAAACAGAAGCAAAAAGTTCAGAAATGTGAGCAAAATAAATAAATGTTACAGATAATCAGCCCTCCTCTAAAGACTGGCCAAAGACAGGACAAAGTAAAACTCATCAGAGAAGGAGTTTGCCCTAACCATATGTGTCCTGGCCTCCAGATCTTTGAAGTCCTCTTCCTGTACTCCTGCCATCATCCTGTAGTAGTCCAGATTCTGCTTCATCTCCGTGTGGTCCGGGTTGGCCAGGAAGAACGTGTTGGCAGCTGCCACTGCCTTATCCAGCTTATTGATCTGAAACAACACGCAGGGGTTCAGCTCATCCTCTCTGATGGGAGGTGTGTTAATCAGTAAATCACCTCGAAAAAACCTACAGACCCTGAGTGACAGGACTATTCACTGCTGCCGTGTGATGTGTCTGTTTCTATGTTCAGTCTATCCAACCTGCATGTTAAAGGTGTTTGTGTCACCTTATGAATCTAAGTCCAGCATTCCCTCTCTGTTAGCTCTGTTTTGGTCTCCACCAACTCCTGAGGGAAATATCTGGCTCTTTAGCTGCTAAATGCTCCACTGCGTTCACCAGCTAGACTCTAACTTTGTTGCTAGTAGCTTTTGGTGCTGGGCAGGTAGCATACACAGCATTTTGCTAAAAAAAACAGCTGCTTGCTGCAGCTGGAAACAATCCTGTGAGAGCGGTGAGAGTGAACCAGAGCTGTTTTTATGCTGTACTTGACTTCATCAATCCAGCATGGAACATGTATTCTGCTGTACGTTTAGTGAACCAAAGTTGGCTACAAAGCGCTAATGTTTAAGAGGCATTAAGTAATGTGAAAGTTATATTGACCTCTAACAGTGATATGCAGCAACCCTCACCTGTCTCTCTCTCTTTCAGCGCCTGTAATTCAAACAAACACTGAAGTAGCAATTTCAGATCAGTGACCAGTGAACTGGCTTTAGAACTGAAATCCAATGGACTGATCAACAGCTTCAGCTCCCTATGTTAACTGTCAAAGTTTTGAAAGTCAGAAATCTGAGCAACCAACTTAATGGTTGAGTCATAGCTGAGTAGCAACTCTGTCTGTCAACCTGACGATATGTTGCAGAATCCTGCATTGAGCATGCAGGGACAATTATGATAGGAATGATTATAGAAATACACAGTGGTTATATTTATTCCACATTCACAGAGTTTAGTGGCAGATAAAATTCTGCACCACCTTTTTCATGATGTTGCTGCTTTCAAGTTTTGTTTGAGAGTAGTATTTTCAACACACGCACAACAATCCATGAAAATAGTGAATTTGAAAAATGTCCCTTTGACAAAGAGAATACAATTGTATAACTATCATATAACTGTCTATCTTGACCAGTCTTACTTTACAGATTTAGTCATTTGACTTTGGCAAGTCTGAGTTTATCAGGAGCATTCTAAAGCAGCTCTTTAGGCCTTTAAACCGCTGGATCCCAAAAACCTACGCGCTAACGTCAGACTCCACAGAGGCTGACTCCACCTTAAGACGTGGCATGGCTGTGTCGGTTTTTGGGGGTTGGGGCATTTCAGCTCCACACCAGCTCTGAGTTACAACTACCAAACTAAAATCTCTTCACTTTGTTCTGAGTCTGCATGTTTAGTATGAAGTTACACTGGAAAAACATGCATCTCTGTTATGTGTGATGCACTGATTGCAGTCACCAGCTTCACATATCATTATAGCCTACTGTACTGTAGCTATATACCTTAAAATATGCGACTTGTAAGTAATTATACGGGGTCCTCTTGGTGAACTCCAGCTCCACTTCTTCAGTGACTTGATGCAGAGTTGGTGTGCCCAGTTTCTCAGTTTCGCAGGAGTTCACACAGTCCGCCCGTTTCAGGATTTTCTGGAAGAAGCCCAGGTCCTCCACAGACCCGGCCCCCGGTATGGGAACTCCCAAACCGGCCAGGCGATCACCGAAAGCGGTCTGGTTGGCGCAGCTGAGCCGGCACTGAGCCTTCACACTGCGGACCGTAGCTTTGTTCCTGAGCGCCTTCTCCATGTTCAGGATAACCGACAACCAGTCCCCTTTATAGTAGGCTTCCACTGCCGTGTCGAAGAGGAAGTCATAGGGCTCCAAAACGAAGTTACTGCTCACATTAGTGTCCGACCTGCACAGCGGAATAATAAGGCAGAAAACTATTAGCGCACAACGGAGCTCCATGATGCTAAATGTCTGGGCTGTGCAGCGGGGCAGCAGGAGTCTGAACCGGAGAGAGAGGCGTGTAACTGGTCTGGAGGTGGGGTTTGAACAGTTGGACGCCTGGTAACACCCCCCTCTCATCCCCCACATACAATTATAATAATACCATAGAATGGTGGGCCTACAATGTGTGCAAGGAAAACTGCAACATAAGTTAGGACTGACCTTAGTGTAGAATACTGTAAACTGTTTAAATCAGCGCAAAACCATCTCTGGTTAACTAAAAATACCATAAAATCATCTTAAATCCAGGCAAAATCTTCATCATTATTATCCTCACCATTATCAACATTATCAGCACTTCCTTCAAGGCAATGTATGGAGGGTCATTAATGACAAAACTTACAGAGAAGGCATTAACAAAATTAAAGAAGAAATCTGATTGACATGATTGAATGACTTTATTCCACAAGAGACACTGTGTCAGTGGCTTTGAGCAAGTAGCTTGTAGGGCTTCTTCACTGTGTGCTCTCTTATAACCCTCACATATCAAACTCACAATGGCAGCAGAACAAACTGGATTTGATTTCACCTGGAAATGAAGGGCTGGCCTGTTAGACCTGTCTGCTATAAGTAACTTCATACTACTTCCATGGCTTCCAGGTGTGTACAGACATAGCTGTAAGCTAGATATGACTCAAACAACTTGATGATGTAGTTTTGGCAAATTCTCAAAAACGATCTTATTATAAAGACTGTCTTATCTTGTTCTAATAAGAATCTTTTCTTGTTCTATGGAGCAAAAACAAATTCAAGTCAAAAGTTAGAGGCGCACTTCTTGACTTAAACCACTTCACTTTTCTCATGCACAAATGAAAAAACAATAGATTTCGAAAAACATGTAACCTATTAACATGTAAAACATTTATCAAATAAATACATACTAATCAGACTATTCAGTGAATATTAGTATTATATAATATTAGAATATTATACTAACACATATTCATACCAAGCAAACTTCACTGAATCAGGTGGTGACATAATGACATAACATTTATCTTCTCTTTCTCTTGTTATGATTAAACACGTGTATGTTATATTATTGTGACAACTGGAAGTATCTTGTAAATAAGAACAAAACTGTTAGAACACATTTTCTCATAATAGGGAAATGAAGCATTTGTATTTTCGTGACTATATTAAACACCCTCACTTTTGTCCTCCACCAATCAAAGAAAAACAACTTCCAAGCCTACCATCACGTTTGTCAGAAACTAAACTTGTGTAAGTGCGCACGTAATGAATCATGGGAGAAACCATGTAAGAAGAGGGCACAAAATCCAAGAACAAGACTACTGTAAGTCCCGGTCTTATCTTAGGTCTAGTAGCCTACACCTCTGTGATTGTATGCAGAGTTTGAAGCTGTTTGTGTGAAAAATGTAGCACAGCTTCTGCTTTACGTGGCGATATCCCGACTTCGGCTTGTTTGGTTTCTTAACGGCGACACATCTTCTCCTGATTAAATGTTCTATGGCAAGGCCGGGCTGTTTCTGACGTGCCTGAAAACAAATCCATGCAATAATGAGAATACACTATTGAATATGTTGAAGAATGGAATAATATAATTTTTTAATGTCAATGGGGATGAAAATTACATGTTAAAAGATACAAAGTGTTTTATTTTAAAACCTCAGGGACAAATCAGGAGTACCATTATAGGCAAAATGGGGCGGGGATTTAGGACCCCGTGAAGCCGCTGGTGTTTTTGGTCAAATAATATTAGCTGGTTACAAAAGCAGCAGGTGGTCAGAGAGACTATATTTAATAAAAGCACGGGAGAGAGAAGGGTTAGTGGTGAAAAGTGAAAGAAGAGAACATGGACAGGACGGCCAGCCTTCCCAACCAGCCCGACAAAACCACCACAGGTAACAACCTTACCGAGTGTTAAACCTTCCCACCGTCCCGAGCAGTCTCCATTCTTGTAAGTTATCTTCTAAAGCACACTGTCGATGTTAATGTGGACATATTAGTCGTAAATGAGCTACATTAACTGCAGCGCACGGTAAACCAGTGTGGCACATTACTGGTAACTTCTCGAGCAGCTGTGGTTGAACGACTGAAACTGTATACTGTATTAAATCTGTAATATGTATTTAATGGCAATTAAACAGTAGAATACAATTTACTCGAGCAATTGCTGCACTATATGTGGATCTGTTTAATTATGATATTGCAGGCTAACTTACATGGTTGCTGAAATACTGTACATGTTTGTTCATATGTAATGGTATCAGTAGCTGTTGTGATGGTACAGTAGTAGCATTAGCAGTAACACTCCTCCTGGCGATTCGGTTTCATGCATGATATAATTGTGTGTTTTTTGCAGTGAATCTGGTTGAGACCAGCAGCGCCCCCAGCGGGCTGGAATTGGTCAGTTCCTACCAGACCAACAGAGTGGGAGACCCCATGGACCTGGTGGCCCTGGCAGGACAAGTACAGAGGGTGCATGGTTTATTAGATTCAAACTGTCAAGTTCTACACAACAGCAACTCTTGATGCGGATGGCTGTAACAGTCCTGAAAATATTTCAACTTTGTTTGTAGGGAGATGATTTCATTAAGGCCAACGCTTGCAACAAACTGACAGTCATTGCTGACCAGATCAGATACCTACAGGAACAGGCGAGAAAGGTAAGAGCAACACCTGTACACACACTCAACGGACTGTTGTTATAATATGATAGTGATACACAAATGCTGCAGTTACCCTTTGTTTTTTATAATACTATTGTAGCTGTTTTCTAGCTGATCATGCCAGGATGCTGGCCAAGTTTAACATTTTTCAAAATGTTAAACAAGACCAGATCCCAAAGTGGTCATACTCATGTGATCATAGTGCAAGCAACATCTCGCTGGATAATGCTCAGAGCTGACTAGTTTTTGCATCCTGACATTACTCTAATAACAGCAGCCTATTTGAAAAGGCACAGTAGTAAAAGGAAAAAAAATGATGTTAGTATTTGAGTATATCCGATAACAAAAAAGACTTTCAGTCCAGTACACATGCTTGTCTTCTCTTTCTAGGTTTTAGAAGAGGCTAAAAGAGATGCTGACCTCCACCATGCTGCCTGTAACATTGTGAAAAAGCCAGGCAACATGTATTACCTCTACCAGCGACCATCTGGACAGAAATACTTCTCCATCATCTCTCCTAAGGTCGGCACACTGATGTCAAATTGTTCAGCTGCCTGTAATGTTATGTCACCCTGTGTGGACACAGAGTGTTACAAAATGCCAGCACAGTACCTGTTGCTTAACATCCCCTCAAGGAGAATCCTGCACCGATGATAACATGCAAATGCGTAACTGAACAACTACAAGCAAAGTTCATGTAACCCAGAGGGGAGCTGATAGTAAGCAGGTGGCCAGAACACAGGCGGTTTAGGTTGGATGCGACTGGTTGCAGCTTTAGCTACGTGGGTTTGGCAGGTACAGATAGGTTTCTGGTGGTCATGGAATTTATGGAATGTCAGGGAATTTTGACTGTTCAAAATAATCAAGACAGGGAGCTTAACCCTCATCATATTTAACACCCAAGGATGGGGACCCCCCAAGACTGAAGTACTGTAAGAAACAACTATCATAGCAAAATGTTCTTCTCAAAACATTATTAGTTATGTAATTAATGTCATCTGAAAAAAAAAACGTATTATTTTAGGAAAGTTACATTTCATTTGCATATTGTGTAATTTCTCACTTTGACATCATCTCATGAAGTCATTAGTGATTGACAGTCATAAAAAATTGGAATGATAGAATAAAGCACCTGTAAGATGACAAAAGGTACATCTCTGGGGTCTGCGGGTACCCCAGTCTGTAGGATGAGGGTTAATAAACTGTTGGGGACTTGATTAATATATCTATTATTATTTTATAATTTTTATCGATTTTTCTGCCAGTTATCAGAAAAAGGACTTTCCAAAGATTAGTCCTAAAAATGTTAGAAGATGGTGAAAAAAAAAGCTTATCAGTGTCTTAAAGGCCATGGTGAAACTCTCAAATTGCATGTGTTGTCTGACCGACAGCTGAGAATCCAGTTTTTCATTTTACTGTTTCCAAAGAAAGTCCTTAAGATTCAGATGGATCGAGTTCATTTTTTATGATTCAGTGATTGATATTCAAAATAGTTGCTGACTCATTTTCTAATCAACAAATCTTTTCATCTCTTGAACAAGAAACTAACTGTTTTCGGTGGGCAGTGGTGGGTTTGTTATAACTGATATTAAGCTGATTTATAGAAGGGAAACTTCTGACTAAGACTGAGGGCTGCACATCTCACCATAGACTGTCTTTGTCCTCTCCTCTGAAGGAATGGGGTCCAGGTTGCCCTCACCTGTTTGTCGGTGCATTCAAACTTCAACACGACATGTCCTGGACCCCCATGGATGAGGTGGAGAAGAGGGACTCGGAGATTGCCATCATGGACAAACTTCTCAGCCAGCAGACTGCCTTACCACCATACATAGGGCCCAACTTCAAGGGCCTCTCTGAATAAAGGACTGGGATTTCAAAAGGACACCTGGTGGATGCTAACTATAGTCTTAATGGACATCAAAAAGCCATACATGGATTGGAATTGCTGATATCAAAGCATCGGTCACATAGACAGTGTTTTGGTGACTTGCATGCATAATGCATTACTACGTTTTAGTTTGTGTACACATCAGTTGCTGATGTTGGATGTATACAGTCACAACCTTCGTTCTAAAACTGAAAAGATAAAATTGGGCTACTCTGGTAGCCAGTGAATGGACACTTTCACCAAATAAAGCTTCAACATTTTTGCTTAAAAGCCTTTATCAAACCTGTTTCAGCCACATTTAGTTGGTCGTCTTAGAAACATTCATCACCAAGTGAGATTTAAAGCTGCCCTGTGCAGTTTCTTTGTTAATTAACAGAAGTTATGCTTATATTCATTGGAGGCTCAACAAACATGAAAAGAGCATTTTTAAACTGTTAAACACCATATATGCAGTCTTCTTCTTCATGGCCTTTGTTGGCACCAACAGATCAGCCTCGACAGCTTGAAACCAACGGCAGGAAACAAAACATGGGTCACTAATAAAAGCTCTGCTCCACAGTGCCACCAGTGGTCAAACACTTCACAGAGTGCCTTTAACGTGTCCTACAGCCCGCATACAGTTCGTTTGTGTAGCCTTAGTTTCATAAAGGAGGGACATATGTCTGTTGGGCCGTCTATCAGTGACATCCTTTATAACTCAATAAATGTTGTATTCTGTCTTATTTATTGACTGTAGCCAATAAAAAGTCAATTGCTTTGACTATTTGGTACATAAATGACAAAATAATTAATTTTACACATTTGTTTAATTTCAGGATCTTAATTTTCAGAAAATTAAAGTGCAATAACTTTATTTTAAATCAACTGTCTTCAATTAAGTACAATTAAAGTTCTGACAAATTTGGCGATTTTGTTAAAAGTCAGTCTTTTTTAATTAAAAACAAGCCAGAAAGATGCGTCCCACTCAGCTGTGAGAGTCTGTCTGGGAGGATGTGATTGTCAGTAGATAAGAACTCATGTGAGGCAGAAGGTGCCAGTTATCTGTGGCGATGTTGAAGTGCACAGCGTCTTCCTCTGACCGGATCTTCAGCAGTACATGAGACTGTGGCGGCAGGAAGAGGAGCACTTTGAACTCCTCTTCATCAGACAGATCTGATATGAGGTAGGGGAGGAAGTGTTTCTCTACCAAGGCCATCAGAGCTGCGTCCTTCAGCGGGCAGCAGAACAGGCTGGTAGTGCAGTCTGCCAGGTCCTTGTCTCCGCCCTCAGAGCTGATTTCATTCCATAAACCCTGGAACAAGCTCAGTTTCCCGCCTCGTCCCCAGGCTGGGGGAGCAGGCGGAGGCATGAAGGCCTGATGGACAGCCACGTGGATGTCCGGCAGGACAGTGTGCCAGGAGAGTCCGTCCCGGGTGGTGAAGATGGCGCTTGCATGGAGGGTGGTGGGGTAGGACCGCCTTGGCTTCAGTCTCAGCCTCACCTGGGGCGCCGGCCTGTCTCTGAACAGACATGGGACACTGATGTTGCTCAGTTCTTCGTAGTGGTCGTCTGTGAGGTTGAAGTGGAGGTGGATGCTGAAGAGCTGGTCAAAGCGGGAGTCATCAGCTTCAGTGTGAGTCAGCTGGTAGTTTAAGGTGATTTCTGAGGCAAAGCTAGGGGCGTCGAACTGAGCTCTGTATGCTTCCAGTGCTGCATCTGCCTCTCCGGGGCAGGTCTCTGTCTCATTCTGGTTTAGGTCACTTCCTTTATCAGTCTGTGTTTCTTCTCGTGGCTCAGAATGGACCTCAATCAGCCTGAAGATGGCTTTGTCCGTCTGGTGAATGCTTAGCACACTCGTCAGCCCCTCGCTCTCAGCCACGATGCAGGACAGCGATTGCTTCTTGACCTGACGCCCTCCCTCGGTTGAACCCTGCGCCAACACCCCAGCCAGCTTCTCTCGAGACAGCGTGGTCAGGAGGGTGTAGTACAGGCGGGCGTGGTCCTGGATGTCAGTGTCTCCGTAGTTGCAGGTGAGATACTGCAGGATGTCAGCCAGAGGGACGAGCAGTGAGTCCAGGCTGGGGTGGACAAGGATGCGGCGGCAAACCCCCAGCAGGCTGTTCCCCAGACGCCAGTCGGCGCTCACGCACAGACAGGAGGAAGACGGAGTGATGACGCCGGACAGGAAGCTGAGGGTGCTATGCTGGAGGATTTCTCCTTCCTCCGCCACTCGAGCCAGCATCTTGAGGTGCCAGCTGAGGTCTTGTAAGGTGAGCTGGGTGAGTGGGGCCTCTGTGATGACTCCCTGGAGGGCCTTCAGGAGCCCTACAGCCCAGTTGGACTCAGTGAGCTTGTCCTGGGTCTGGTCGGCCAGGTTCATGAGGTGTGGAGCCAGGTGGGTGTGGCGGAGGTAGAGCTTACACAGCTTCTCCATCAGGCTGTTGGAGTAGCGCTCCACGTGGCAGAAGTAGAGAAGGAAGAGGAAGGCGGTTCTGAAAAAGGTAACAACAATCTCTCGGTTGCTTCCGTGTTCCACAATGTGCAGCAGCGAGCTCAGGTGTTCATAGAGGTAGGCCAGCCCCCTGCCCCCCTCCCCTTCCTCTCCCTCCTCCAGGTAGACCAGAGACAGCAGGTTGAGGCGGGCCAGCATGGTGGCGCCGTCGTTGAACACAGTGGGCACTAGAGCCGAGGCTAGCCGTGGAGTCAGCTGCACAGGGAGGGCCTCGTCGCCGTCGCCGCAGCCGATTGGCCGGTTCTCAGGAAAGTGCAGGATGCAGGCCATGTAGAAAAGCTTCTCGGGTGTACTCAGCAGCGGGTGCTGGGAGAGCACGACCAGCCGCTTGAGGATGAAAGCTTCGTCTTCGGCGCTGAACAGGCTGTCTGTGAACGCACCCTTCATCAGCAGAGTGGTGTGAAGGAGGCAAACCTGAAGGAGGCGGAAAAGATTTACTTTGAGTCACCACTTTTTATTATGTCCAAACTGTATCGCTAACTTACGGCTGCTGCCATGGTAGACTTTCTGTTTGATGATAAAAAAACAGTTTGAGGAGAGATTAGGTAATCCCAATGAAAATCAGTGCAGTCCATGTGTTGCTGGGGAGCGGGGGACTAAGTTGGGAATTAGGGGCTTTAAAGTAAAATTTTGGCATTTTGGGGAAAAAGATATGTGCTTTCTTGCAGAGTTAGATATGAAGATTGATGCTGTCACGTCTGTACGGTAAATGTGAAGCTGGAACTAGTAGCCGTTAGCTTAGCTTAGCATAATAACTGGAAACTGCTAGCCTGGCTCTGTGCAAAGACAACAAAATCTGTGTAAAAGCGCCTCTAAAGATCATTAATTAACATGTTATAGGTCATTTGCTGGCTGTAGCTTTATATTTAGCATACACACATGAGCGGTTTCAATCTTCTCATCTCTCAGCAAGACAGCAAATAAGCATATATCCCTAAATAAGGGAGTTCTTTCTCATGTATTTTGAGATATCCATCTCTGGTGCTCACCGTATTAAAAAACAGCAATATGTCTTTTCTGAGACAATGCCATGGTCACTGAGGTTAACCCACAGACCTCACTATGGACAGTTTTCAGTGGAACTACTTTCTACTGGAAAAATAGTCCCTATTAGAAATGTTGATGTGTACTGTGGATTATCTGGAGTAATGGGGGCACTGTTTGAAAACAAATGTTGACTTTTTTTAAATGTCATTTTTCAATGCTGTGAGCAACACTAATTAAATTCCATTCACTTCCATTGTAGTACAGGGAGGCAGAAATCTAAATGCTACTAGAGATAAGTGCTCATAAAGAGCAATAAGTGAGTAAAACACATCAGAGAAACCCAGACGCTCTTTTCTACTTCCTTCAATTTGACACAAACCTCGCTTGTGCCCAGCAGTCGCAGCAGCTGAGCTCTGAATACGGCTGGAGGGACACCAGGCACCATGGCAACCACCTCCGTCAGTCTGTGTAACAGTGCAGCCTGACACAGAGGGGTGAGGAGGTAGGACTCCTCCAGGAGGGAGGAGAGGACTGAGCGCAACTCCTTACAATCAGGCCCAGTCTGGAGGGTTGGCACTGTCCCCATGGGTCCCAGGATGAGAGAAGACAGTATGGCTGAGTCTTTGTTATTCATCAGGTCTGAGTCCTGCATTGCTTCCCATGCCACTGATGTATTTCCTCCCAGAAGAGCCTTAAGATGCTCCGCACCAGCTCCTGTCTCCTGGGTGAGCTGATACACAGTGTTTCTTAATACCAGAGTATGGAGTCCTGCATAGGCCTGGTGGAGCCGGGAGGTTTCTCGCTGCCGGAGCCCACCTAAGAGCTCGAGGCGCTGGGAGAGAAGGCCAGGAGAGCAGGCCTCCATCTCCCGCAGACAGTCACAAGCTATGGCCCGTAAAGAACGAAGAGCAGCGTCACCGTTGAGATCACTGGTGTCCTGGGCTATCTGAAGGAGCAGGTCCAGGAAGTCTTGAGATGCACGGGAACGGCTGCTCACGCAGGAAGTGCAGACTAGCACAGAGGTGAGGGCCAGGAGGAGGTGACAACGAAACTGGACGGACTTGGGAGGACACTGGGCAAACACTGACATGAGCTCCAGGGCTGTCTCCTCACCCACTGAGTCTGGGGCACACAGCAGAGTTGGGTACTCACATAGTGGGGACAACAGGAGGACCTAAGGTTTGTGACATGTAAGAATCATTAGTTCACAACGCCAAAGACCAGTAACACTAGGGATTACATTAAACACACATCTGGAAAAAGGAAACCCCCCAAAAATAATACCAAGTGCTTATTACAAGTAATTACACACACACACACACTGGAAAATACAAATAAAACAAGAATGAATACAGCTTCTTTGGTGAATGATTTGGGAGCAGGTGTGCAAGTGTTCATATATGTTATTACTGTCAGTTACTCAATTTATAGTAATAACTTTAGAAAATAGTGAAAGATTCCCCTCTCACCCAAGTTGACATCCTTAAAAATTGTTTGTTTTGTGCGACCAACAGTCCAAAATCCAAAGACATAAGCTAATCGAACATTTTTTGACATTTTTGCTCAAAAATGACTTAAATCAGTTATCAAAATCGATTTATTTTCTGTTGATTGATTAATCGATTCAGCTCTTATCGCCACACTTTCCTGGCTTTTAGACAGAGTTAAACCCCGTAGCTGGCTCGTGAATGTGTTGAGAGTGCAACATGCCAAACTCCATTTAAAAATCTGGCAATTAAGTGTTGGCAGCTGTACACACATCCGTGAAGGGCGTTAGTGAATGAATGTAACATTTAGATTACACACGAAGCAAGGTTTTTAACAATTCCCAATTGAAGATTTATTCCGCATTTCTCTTTCTCAATATTGGTGTCTCCGGGGAATACAAACGGCAGGGTTTAGACCAGCGTTAATGTTGTTTGAATAACCTCTTCTTAAAACAATGAATACCATGTACAGTTTCGTACCGGATGTGTATTTGTCGGTAACAACAAGCAGTGCAACACATTCATGAAACATGGAAGAGGGGACTGTTAACTTAAAGCTTCTTTCTTTACCTTGACACTGTAACCGACTCTGTCATCTCGGATCTCACGGAGCAGCTCTGCCAGGAAAGCCTCGGGCGTTGTCCCGGAGAGGAAGCGGGACGGACCACGGGAGAAAGCAGGGATCCTCTCGGCCCAGTTCACCGCCATTATCGCTCAAACGCTAACGCCTGGCGACGTGCAAATGAGCAACTCGATAACTCTTTCCAGTCATTACACACTGTAAAACTTTGCTTTAAACTGAAACACAGAGTTCTCCTCACAGACATCCGGAGGGGGGGGGGGCACCGCTAGTTCCGTGTTGTGTCACGTGCACTTTTAATACTCGCAGTGTTACATTATCGCCCCCTGCTGCTTTGGAATGTGGGTCACATCCATGCTTAATGTGTGAGCAGAAAAACTGCTGTGTCTTTTGGTGTATTTGTTTAATCTGTGTCTTTAGTAAGATTTGTGACGCCTGGCCCTGACTCTATTTTATCTCAGTAGTTGTTTTGTTTTTTTGCATTACTGTAAAATAGCTGCTGCTTGTTGTACACTTTGTTGTACTTGTTCTTTTGTTCTGTATTCATAAATAAATTTAGTTTAGTAAGACCACCCTAAAACACAAGTTTAATCCGAACAGCATGGAGGGGGAAAACAAAGAGCTTTACACAGTTTGTGCGGTAGAGGGCGCGAGTGAGCAACGTATTATCTGTCTCACGACAGAAGAAGAATAAAGTGACCAATCAGATGCGCCGTCTAGAAATCAACAAGGAACTCGTTTTAAGGCGCCAATTTTGTGTCGTCGTTAAAATTTAGATGGTTGTCTTTGTTTAGTCTGTTTTTAATCGACACTAAAATTGCGACAATGTCTGAAAACACCTTCCCTCTCCGTACTGCGGATGCGATAGTGAGCTTTTACCGAGCAGAAGTTCTCACTAGTCAAGAGGCGAAACACTTCACCAAGAGTGACCTGACTCCTGCTCCAAAGGTGACGTTAACGTATGTCCACCGTTTCTAATGTCTGCTGACAAAAATGTAATGTTTAATAATAACGATAGAATGAGTATATTTGAAAGGTTTGTCAGAAAGTAGTAAAAGTACGTAATGGACTTGATGGCTAAAAAGATGCGAGAGACCGAACGGACACGTTCCATAAGACGTGGAGCTGTGCCAAATGCCATTCAAAAATAAGATGGTTTAACGTGGTTTTGCAAAGGCAAATACCTGTAACGTTAACGGTTAAGATTTAATACCTTTTACGAGTGAATAGAACCAGTTAAAAGATAGGTCTAAATTTTTCGAGTTCATTTTTCACATAGAAAGCAAGAAAATGTGAATTTTAATCACTTGTAAAATGAATCGTAAAAAATACAGTAAATTCATAATGAAATGCTGGACAACATTAAAACAGTAAACCCCAATCACTAACGTTACAGTTAACAAAAGTAAAGAAAGGTGTTGCAGTTGTGGTGAAGTCATTAGTAGTGATGCTGTTAAAACATGCAGACATGTTCAAACACAGGTTGCATTTATTCTCTATGTTTAGTAAAAAGCATTTAAACCTTTGCTATTATTCTGAGGACTTGGCCTGTGATTTTATGTATTGCACTTTGTATGTAAGGACAGCATTTTGTGTTGTGCAAGCCCGTTTATCCATTCTCATTCTGTTATGAAAACGAGCCAACTGTAAAATACTGTAACACAATATTCACATGCACGTATGTACATTGAAAGTCTTGCCAGTACTGTCCACCGGCCGGGGAAACGCAAAGAGGGAAGTTTGTACTAAAATGTCTGTAACATTGGAAGATACCCACTGAGATAGAGCAGTTAGTCGATTCATAGGCTTATTTGGAAACGATTTCTATAAGTGATTCATTGTTCTAGTTATTTTTTAAACAAAAACAGTGAACATTATCTGGTCCCAGCTTCTCTGGAATGGAAGGGTTTACTGCTTGTCACATGATTTAATAAACATCTTTGGGATTTGGATATTGCTGCAGTTAAAGACTATTTTCATTATCGATTCATCTGCTGATTATTTTCTTGATTAATTGATTCATAGTTTTGTCTATAAAATGGTGAAACAAGCCAGCTATAAGCCCCAGATGATCTATTGAAATGCTTTGTTTTATTTGACCAGTGGTCCCAAACCCCCAAAATATTCAGTTTACAATCAGATATGACGATGAAAATCATCAAACGATCACATTTGAGAAGCTTTTAGCAGCAATGAGTCGAGAAAGTAAACGGCACATTAATCAGTAATAAAAGCAATTCTTAGTCACAGCCTAAAAAAAACTCAGATTACTGCTTTTGCACAGAACAAGGCCTGTGGGTTTTGCATGAACAGGAGGAATGACTAACTTTTTTGACTGTACATGTGAGGAACAATCTAAACCTATCCTTTACTGATGTTTTCATTTACACACCCGGGGAACTGGGTGGGACCCAGCTGTACATTCTGCTAGCCAGACTTCAGTGAGGCAAAGAACTGGACCAGATGAGACGAGTATTAGAGATGTGGTTTGAGCGTCAGTCCTCTGTGGTCACATGAACTACACATCATTGGCAAAAAAAACATTGCGCTAATTTCTGCTCTCTTACAGCCGGAGGCCGTTCAAACGTTGTACACGAGGGTGCTGCATCTGCTGTGTCGTTTCAGACCCGAGTGCCACTCCATGGTAAGTACTGATGGGGAACATGAACCTGTTTGCACCCACGCCAGCATACCAGTTCATGAAGGAGGCATTATATTGTGACTTTCAACACTTCATATTTCTGTAGGGACTGATGTGGCGGTATATGTAATCACCGTACACCTCTGTTATCTTTCCTTTTTGTTTTGCCACAGGTTCCACTTTTGGAGGACATTCAGTATCCAGCATACCAAGAGGGGGCGACTGCCATCGTGAGCGTCTACATGCGCATGTGAGTGTTCTTGCTTTTCTCTCCTGGATGTGTAAAAATAGACTCAGATGAACAGAGCATGTTGCTGTTTCTTGTTCTTAGTCCAGTTGAGCTGGCTTTCAGCCTGATTTTAGTGTGTGTAATATATATTGAACAGTGCTGTGTGTGTGATCTTGTTCAGGCGGCGGTTTCTCCCTCTGTGCTTGGTGTACGATTTTTCAATGAATGACCTTCTAGCTCCAAGTAAGTATGTTTTACAGTTTTACCTGGCCAGAGTTTCTGTAGAAACTGTATCATATTTGCACATGTGACATTTGATAAACGGATGTCCAATAACGCTGAATAATGATGTTGCTCTTCCTTTGCAGAAAAACAGAGGACTCTGACTATTCTTAGTGCCATCATGAACTTTCTTGACTTCTGGAAGCTGAGGATGGACCTAACCTTGGAGAAGCAGGCCAAATTTGTGCGTTGTATTGGATTCACATGGGTGTAGTGTGTGTGTGTGTGTTGTAGTCTGTCAACAATCAGCTAACCCCTGCATGAGCCACTTGAGTTGTGCTACAGGCTATACTGGACATCCAAGTATCCTGGTAAAACCTTTTATTGTGCTTTATGAAAATGATGGAGGACTATAATGCAGAGAAATCTCTTGGCTGCACATTTTGCATTGTTTGGAGCTGTTGTGATGGTTCCTCTCTCTGTTGGCAGAGGACAGACATGGACAGGCTGCAGGTTTACACCAAAGGCACTCTAGAAGCAGAGAGGAAGATTGAGATGCTGACGTAAGTCTTGGATTAAATATGTGTGATTTGTTTTGTTGTTGCTGCTGTTTCATCTTCTTTTAATGTGATGTTTAGCTGCTTTTGTGCTGTTTTTGGGTTTGGACTGTTCAATGGACAAAACAGACGCCACCCTGGGAACATTTAATGGGCTATTTTTATTTTATTTCTTTACTATTTTCTGACATTTTATAGACTAAACGATCAAATATATAATGGACAGATTAATGATGAAAATATGTTTTAGTTGCATCCTTAAACTCTAAATTATTGATGTATTTTGTGATCAAATCAAATGTTCTGTCAACATCACAAACAAATTATTTTATTAATAATCATGTTTTCAGAATCACAAGAAATCAGAACATAAAAAGAGACATGCATGTGCTGTCCAGTGGCACTCACTGTACACTTACAGCTGTCTCTGTCCTTGTTCAGGACCGTCCCACCAGAGCAGCAGGCTGAGGCCGACGAGCTGGCAGCCGTTCTCTGTGAGCTGCAATCCACCACCATGCAGGAATACCAGGAAGTGGTGGGTGGTGATGGAGCACAATCCAAATGATGAAACCTGTTCACACCTGTGTGTGTGTGCGTGTGTTCTCAAGTGAAATAAATGGCTCTCCTTTCAGAATGCAATAAACGACAGCATCACAGAGTGGAAAACCACAAATGCAGGGACGACTCAGAAACTGGTACGTGACTATGGCGTGTTTATGGGAACAACATAATGTGCTGCTTTGGTCTGTCAGAAAGAGTCGAGGCCTTTCATTGAAAAGATGTGTGTGTGTGTGCTGTTTGAATGTGTGTGTCAGGCCCAGGTGAAGGTGGACATCAGCAACCTGAAGGAAGAACTCAGCAAACTCAAGTCCCAGATCGTGGAGTCTCCAGAGGAGCTGAAGAGTCAGATGGAGAAGATGAGGGAGAACTTTAAGAACACCAAGAACTCCCTTGTGAGTAGGAAAGCCAGCAGGGTTGTCTCCGAAAGCTGGCAGTTTAAAATGAGGTGAGACTGATCCATGTGACCAGTTCTTAATATTATTTGATGGCATTGATTTCAGAAAGAAACGGAGGAGTGTGCGATGGAGCTGCAGAACCTGGTGCAGAGTCTGACTCATGGCGAGGCTGACATCCAGCAGATTTACAACATGCTGCAGGACCTGGAGAGCAGCATGGGCAACACCAATCAGTGGCAGGAGGAGGTACGAGCTGGATCTTTCAGATTAGAGAAATCAGATCCCGTTATATCAGCCGATATTCATACAGAAACCTGTTTTTGCTGAGGATGGTGACCAGCATGTGTGCTGAGTGGAACATGTTACAGTTGAAAATTGAACTCGTCAGGGCTCTCGAGGACAAAATATGTAATGGCCTCAAAATTATCTTTAGCCTTTCTGTTCTGATTTTCTTGTTAGTCATCAGTCATGTACGCTGATCCCCATATATCGATGCACTAAGCTGATACTGGCCAATATATTGTCTAGGCCCATTTATCAGGCGTAATTGCCAAGCATAGGTGTTCTCCACACCCCATCAGTACGCACACTGAAATATAAAGTAGACAGAGGGGCTTCTATTAGTTTGTTTGTGGGTTCTCATGCACGTTCACAAATCATCTAAGTTCTAGGCTCAGGTATGATCTCTCTCTATTTAACTCAAATCGAAACTGAACAGAGACCCTTTATCTCTTTGCTGTGTTCATTGTGGTTACTTTGTAAATTAAAATTAGCAAGACTCAGATAGCGTACTGATAGTTGAAAGGTGGCGATGGCAGGCTGGTTACCTCGCATACTGACTGCCTGTATTTCATTAAAAATCAGTGTATTGTTTTTCGTGAGTGATTGAGATTGCCATGTGATCCCCCTGGGGATCAATACAATTTTATCTCATTAAAAAGGCTTTGTTGTAAGAGGTAAAATAAGGATTGTGTCTAAAGTGAAATACTTGTGATGACCGCAAAGTTTGTATTACGTTTAAAGCTCCAATCCCAACACGACACAAGTGGCTCCAGAATGACCGTTCTCCAATCTATGGTGTGGAAACACTGCAGTCCTCTCTTTACAGCTGGCCATTGGGCACTTATGCACATTATATAATTTCTGTGTGTGTGTTTTTAGAATGAGGAGCTGACGGATCGGTTTGAGAAGGAGCAGATGAAGCTGAAGAACATGTGCAATGAGGAAGGCCAGCTGAAGCGAGCTCTGGCCATGAAATCCATCAAAGTGTCCAAACACTGCATCCGCAGCCAGAAGAAGAGGGAGATGAAGGAGCAGCACATTCAAGGCGTGTTGGGGTATGTAATGCCATAAATATACATATATGACATGAGTCACTACTGGTAATTTCGACAATATTATGGAATTTACGGAGTTGTAAATTCGATAAATAGAAATAATTTGACAATTCTGTTTTGTAAACTGCAAGTTTCAAAACCAACATTGAGGTGTTTTCCAGGCAGTGTAACCAAATCCATCAGAAGCGTGAGGACATGGCCGACAAAATCCAAGAGATCTCCAGAGAGACGCAGCAGCTGAATGCCAAGATCCAGAGCCTGAGAGACACCAGCAGCAAAGAGTCAGAGAAAGCTCAGGTACAGGTCTACAGGTCTGGATGGCTGCCTCACACAGGTCTTATAGTTTCAGTCATGGGTTGAGACTAACATGTTTCACTTGACTGTGTCCAGGCTCTCTACGACACCCTGTCAGCGTCAATCGATGAGCTGCACAGAAGGACTGAGATGCACGTTGTGGACCTGAAACGTGATGTCGCCAAGATGGCTGCAAACCTTTAAACATCTTTTACACTTTCATCATATTACTGCGTGCTATTACTTCTCTGTGTGTTTTTACCTTTTGTTTCCTTTTTGACCTTTGCTATTTAAAATGTTTAAAATAGAGTTGTATATTAATGACAAACGCTGCCATCTTTGACATGAGTTAAAACATCTGATTAGTCCAGAGTGTGAACATTGTTGCACTAGTGTGGCCCAGAGATCGTACATAATACGGTTTGTACATCGGTTCTGGGATCAGCCATGACTGAAACTGCTTTCCAAAACGTCCATAATCTGTTAAAAACTGTCATGATTTTATATGCTGAAAAAACTGATCTAGAGCCAGTTAAAGAGATGCCTAAAGCACAAGGCTGGTGTTATTCTATATTTTAGTTATTGTCCACATATCCATGAAAAGACCAACAATGTGTTAGTCATCTCTCAGTACTTTGACTCCCCTACCCTGCCTGCAGCACTCAAGTCCTTTACCTATTGAAGACATAGATCTTTAAAAATGTGTCATAAATATAGTTTCATTTTTAAAAAGACATGTTGTAGCCCATTCACTACAAATCACAAGGTCAACTTTACACACATCACAGCAGCCCATATTGGTTCCGTTGGTTTCTGTATAATATAAAAATCAAGAGACTCTTATTTTGTAGTCGCTGTGAACATAAGTCTGCATCAACTTTTGTCAAAGTGACATTGTTTGAAAGTGATGCAGTTTAGACTCTTCTTCAGTCTTCTAGGCTACATAAATGACATTCAAAAATGGTAGTGTATGCTAAATTTGTAGTTAAAGTCAAAGGGAGGCTTCTCCATGTGCTCGATGTATATTCATAAGTAATAGTTTTAAATAAATAACTGGATCAATGTCTTTGTTTGAGTGGTTTATTTCCACTAAAGGAAGAAGTTAAAATAATGACATGACACAACTGGAAAAGCAAACTGAATCCTCAGACCTGCTGGTGGAGGTCACGTCAGTGTTCATGGTGAGTAAACAAACATCCCAACAGCCAGAACAACGGTTTTAATACAAGTTTAGTTTCAAAATCATCCCAGAAAGTGTTTATTAAATTCAAGACAGACTAGTATTTGTAAATAAATTTAGCAGCACCTATCTGTGCTGGTGATTAGGCCTACATTCATCGTGCAGGGAAATCCTTAAGTGTTGAACAAATGAAAAGAACCCACTGGTTATGTTGCTGCGTGGTTCTATAGCTTGCTGTGGTGATGGCATGGGACAGAAAATCCTCGGCATTTCTCGCTGCTCCTGGTCAAGGAGGTGGGTTGCTCTCTGATTTGTGTTTTTTTTTTTTTTTTTATTCTTAGTTGATGTCTTCGTGTTTTGGCTCCTTTTTGGGCCCCTCCTCTGAGTTAGGACGTGACTTGTTGGACTTCTTGAACGTGGCCAGCTGAGCTTTGTAATCTTTGACCTGAGTCCTCACCAGACGCAGCTCTTTACGCAGTTCATTGATTTCAGTAATCAGAGTCACATTCTCCTGCAGAGTAGACGACAGTCACACATATCATCTCAGCATCATGTCTTCAGTAAAACTGCTCAGACTACATCACAGAGGAAATACTGACTGCTGTGAGCACAAAACTTGTTTCAATAATCTTAATAAACATCAGACTCGAATGACTGGTCAGAGGAAATGTCCATGCAATGTTCTGTTTTCTAATTCACCTTCATGATCTTGACATAGACCTTCTCATGCTCCTCGGCAGATTTGGCCAGCCTCGTCTTGAGACTACTAACAGTCCTCTCCAGGTGATCCCGCTGGCGACCGAATGCCTTCTGAATCTCTTCGTCTACACTGCTTCTCTCCACCTTGGAAACGGCACACACACACACGGTCCACACACTCCCTGCATTTCAATAAGATGTTGGTGCCATGAACTCTGAGCTGACCCAGCCACTATATGAACCACTCACCCCATTGGTCTGCGGTACATAGCGGGCGTAGATCATCTGCACGCTGTCCTTCAGTTTTTTCGGCTCCTGGATGAAACCGGCACAGTTATGGAGGTCTGACTTGAGCCGCTGAAGATGTGTCTCCAAATCTTTCACCTGACCACAGAGAGGATGTTAAAGAGTCCCTTCTTTTCAAGTCTATCTTGTGCCCTCATGGACATTAAAAGGCTTATTGGTTGCTATAATTGTTCCTGCTGTCCATACTGGGATCACATAGATGTGCTCTTAAAGCAATTTTAGTTCCATGCATAAATACATGCTTTTACTCAGCATTGGAATTCATTTTTATACAGGATGAGGACTTTGGATTTAGTGAACAGAAGCAATGATTACAGCGATCAATGTCCCTTTTAATGTACATATGGGCATGTCAGTACTGTTTTAAGGTAGACTTGAAAAAATGTGAACCTGTCCTTTAATGTCAAGTCAAAGTTTATTAGCCCAGTATGTCTCAAAGGGCTGCACATCAAGTAGGGTTAATGAGCAACATTAAGTGAGATAAACTACATATAAAACATGATAAAGTAAATATTTGAAATATTAAAAATACATACTAAAATGTGTAACATACAGGACATATATGGGCAAAGTAATAAAGGTGTTCTGAATGCTGTAGACTTATAGATCATTACAGACAATGATGGCTGCATTCTACTGACTGGTTTATTGGGAATCATTAATGTTGTGCTAAGGTTTCCATTTTCATCATGGGTCATTCTGTTTTTGATTGAGTGCCACAGAGCAACACTGTTACTTTACACTAGTTAAATCTGAGTTTAGTTTAATGTGAATATTCAAGGTACATTACAACACAGGGCTGAAATGAAACACTGATCTACCTCACATCTGCCTTTCAGCTCCATGAGAGGCTCCAGTCAACATTTGACAATATCTAATAACTGTTAGTAGCTAATCTAACGTACTAAGGCTGGAGTAGCATGTGTATTATCATGTGATACTGCAGTATAGAAATCAAGTGTTAGGTGTGTGCACACTTTCTGCATCTCCTTCTGCATCTCCTTGTCTTTGGTCCTCAGCTTGAGCCTCAGCTCAGAGACACTGAGCTTCAGCTGAGTGTTGCTCTTGTCGATTTGCAGCAGCTCCTCCTCCAGCTGTCAAACAGAAGAAACAGCACGTCACTGACAACACGGACAAGATGTCCCCAAATAAGAGTCATCTTGGCATATAGTAGAGAGTTTTCTTAAAATGACTCAAATATCTGCTAATGCAGGGCTGTCAGCTGGCTTTTACATGTTTAAAACACTGGACTTCCACTTGATTTCATCATCATTATCATTATGTTTCATATAAAACACCACATTACATAAAACAATATAAAAAAGACAAAATTACGTCTTCAAATGGACACATAACTCTTATTTAAGTTGTAGTAGTGTTCATTGTTTTAGTTAATGTTTTAATGAAACCTGATTACATTCGGTACTGTAGCTTTTAAAAAACCTTTTCCATCATCCACACACATACACACACACTCAGACCTGATGTATCCGCTCCTTCTTCTCATTGATGTCATCTTGTTGAGGCTCAGTCTGTTTCTTCAACTCGTTTAACTGGAAATCAAGAACAAACTTCAACTTCTCCAGTTCCTGGTTCTTCTTCTTCAAGCTGGAGATGGTCTTATCCTGTATGTGTGAAGGGAAGGAAGCATGTTTGGTCTGTGTTGACTTACTTTTTTATGATTAATAATATCTAATATTGTCATGACTCTGCAGCAGGACAGAATCTGCAGTCACTTTTCAAAAAGGTTAAAGAGAGCTGCAGTTTTCTTATTCCTACCATTTTTCATCACTGCAGGTCCATGGTCTAATTCACATACTTATTTTTATTTAAGTATGATACATGTCTATAGTTTCTTGATGCCTATATACTCAGTTGTCCATTCATTAGTTTCAAACTAAAGTGGAACTACAGAGATTCAAAAAGGAAATTGTTTTTCAATAACATTTCAGAAAATCCCAATCGAAAGTGTTGAAGTATTGAACCAAACTTACCAGTTTCAAGATAAATCGTGACCTTACAAAAAAATCTTTTGGGGCAAAAATATTGGATACATGTTAAAAAGAAAAGGGTACAGGGCTGTAACAAGAAATGTAAAAAGATCAAAACTTCTCTTTGAATCTAAACTGTTGACACACTGATCTCAGCCACCTTGTCCTGGTTGGTCTTTTCGTGTCCAGAAATCTGCCGCTTCAGGTCCTCGATGTCGCTCTCCAGGGAGCGGATCAATCCCAGCAGCCTCTGCCGCTCCTGCTTCAGCTTGTTTATGTCTGTGCACCTATCATCGATCTGCCTCTGCAGACTGTAGAACTGTGATCCCACAATCATCCAGCCAAGAGGAAGAATGAACACAAAGAGCAGGAGATTACACGAGAGGCAGATGAGGAGAAAGAAAGAAAAGCATGCATGAGCTCTGCTCACCTTTTGTGTCATGATACTAGTTTCTCCTTTCAGATTCATGTTGGTCTCTTTCTCAGTGTGCAGCTTTCTCTCATACAAGATTTGGATGTCATGGATCTTCCTCTCCTCGTCCTCCTCGACTTGCTTTATGATCTCTTTATACTCACGGGTCTTCTGCTGTGCATCCTCCTGACACTGCACAGAATAAAATCAAAGTGGACACAAGAACCTCTCTGGTGATCCTCCCTTCGCCCTTCTACTTCACACTCCACTATCTTCTCCTCTTGACTAACCTGAGCCAGGAGCCGAGTCTTCTCCTGCAGCTTGGCCTCGTAGTCCTGCGTTAGCTCCTCCAGGGCTTGGTCTTTGCTCTCCTCTGCAGCTTTCAGCTGCTTCTCATAGTCTTCCTGCATCCTTTGATATTTATGCTGAAAATCCTGGTACCTCTCGTGCTCCACAATCAGCTTCTGGCTGTAGGACAACTCTGTGTATGATTGATTGGTAGACAGAACACAATGATTGATCCTTGCAGAAAGAAAGATATGCTGTCCCTGGATGGTGCTGACACTGATCCTGTCCTCTTCTTACCTAAATCCTTGAGCTCTTTTGAGTGTTTCACAGTAACCTCTGCAGAACTCTCCTGGTGCTCACGTTCCTGCTTTTCCATCTCTGTCTTCATGGCCTATTGGTACAGTACATGTTATCAATAGACAATAAAGTTATACAATCCATTCCAAAGGCAAAAGCGACCTCTGTGTTGACTCAATACAGGCATGCAAATCCTGCAAATAGGAATTCTTTAAAAATGCACCACTAGAAAGTAATGAAGTAATGTTAATACAAGAAATTGAGTCATAGTCATTAGTAGTCATTAAATACAGGCATTGTTGGTTTCTGGTTGACATTTTGAAGGTAAACTGTGAGGTAAAAAAAGATATTGAGTATATCTGGAATAGAGCTGTCTGATAGGTGACCAGCAGACCTGTTGCATTGTTTTCTGAGATTCTAGCTGCTGGGTGAACTTGTCTGAAAGCTCCTTCATCTTCTCGTTGTAGCTGATGTCCTTCAGGCGGAGCTGGTACTCGTTCTCCATCTGCAGCTCCTCCAGACGCATCTTCAGCTCCAGCATGTTCTGGGTCTGTGACAGACACAGACAGGAACAGGACTGGATAATGATGTTGAACATTCCCATTGTGTTACTAGCCACTTGCTTTGTGATTATTGCCTATTTCACATTATGCCACCTATCAAGCTCTATGAGATCAGCTGAGGCAAACTGAAAGTGAAAACTGCATTTAAACATTTTTATCTGTAAAATAGTAACACACACACATACTCCATAATAACATTTTACAATGGTGGCACAAAATTACAGTCAAAAATTGGATGCAGAACAACCAAAAGGGTTTTTACAGTATCTCTTTATGATAGTTGTTATTTAGTCACAGCTGTGAAAATCCTCCCAGTGCTCTGGTCAAATCAGTGCCTCCATGTTTCCCCTACACTGTACTGTTCCACCAGGTGGCTGGGGCCTTTCTGTGAGGAGTTTGCACACAGGAGTTCACCTGTGGGATCCCTGCAGGTGCTCTGGTTTTCTTCCACAGTGCAAAGACATGCAGCTTAGATGCTTTTGTCACTCTGAATTGCCCAGAGGTGTGAATGTGAGTGTGAATGGTTGTCTGTCTGTCTGTAACAAGGAGGGTGGATTGGGAACAGGTGCAGGACAAAAACACCATACAGAGGAAAAGCTCCCCCAAATTTGAATTGATTCAACGTTTGGACCTGGTGATGAGCACAGCCCCATAGCAGTCTATTTCAACAAGGCGGTCCGGGTCATAGCAGCCTAAGGTATATTGGCATTAAAAAAGTTAAAAAGTCTTCTACCGGTGGAGAAAAAACATTAAACACTGTGTCACCCCATGGTTTAAATCCCCACTCTGATGATGTGTACCCCCTGGTGTCAAACCTAGACCACTTATGGATTTGTTTCTTCTCATGTGCATTTCAAAAAACTGTCCATTCTTTAGGACATTATGTATGTTGTCTGTGCAAAGCTAATTGTAGATCATGTGATCTCCTAATTGCTGCCATGTCTTGTCTGTATATATAACCTGCTTTTTGTTCACATGGCTGTTTGCCTGATGAAGACCACCAGTAACCATTTAGGGAACTTCCTCATTCCCTTCTGTCCATCTGTCTGTCTGTCTGTCTCTGTGTGTCAACTCTGTAACGGACTGGCGACCTGTCCAGGATGTAGCACCCCTCTTGCTCAATGCATGCTGGGATAGGCTCCCTGTGACCCTGTCCAATATAAGTGGAGAAAATGGACTGATGGATGTGCATGTGCTGTAGTAGAAAACTGGCATCCACCTAATAAAAAATAAACAACTGTGTTTTTGAAACTGTTCAGCTGTCACCTCAGTGTGTTTCATCCTGAGAGAATAGTTTCAAAACAGTGTCCCCCTAACAAAATAAAAATGCAGTGTTTAAAATGCTAAACTGGTGCTAACATATTATCTTAACGTCAACATTACACTAGTTTGATCTATACTGTATAACGATAATTTTATTGCTGACCAGGGAGAAACACTTAGGACTGTAGCTGTAGCTATGGGCTGTGATCCATCATGAGTAGCCTATATCACATTATGTGCTCTGTGTAGTGTATGTGGAGAATGTTGACACATATGCAAGTAAAATGGCCTAATGCAGACACAGACAGACCTTCTCCTCCAGGTCTGACTTGGTGACAAGGATCTCTTCAGTGTGGACAATCTGCCTGTTGCTCTTCAGTCCTCGGCCCTCCTTATCGATGATCTTCCACATCAGCAGGCAGCCATCTTCAGACACTGTCAGCAGGAACTGACCGTCAAACGTGATCACCATCTGAGGGCACACGAGGTTGGTCAGTGCACATTTTTCTAAGTTATAGAATGGTTGATTCAAAGGCAATGGGTTTCTGCTTCTCTGTCTGTTTAGTGTGTGCAGTGCACAGTGTGCATCAACATTTAGACCAACCTTGGTAACGGGACCACAGTGAGCCTGGTACATGATCCATTCCTTCTGGATGGGTAACGGGTATTTAATGGCTCTGATGGTTCCGCTGGAAGTCCCGGTGAAGACGACCCTGCCGGAATGAGACACTGCCACAGTGGTGTGAGCTACCTCATCAGCAGGAACCTCCCTCAGGACCTGTGGAACCAGCGATGATAAGAACACTCCACTGGGAAGACAACAATAATGAATTCACTTTTTTTTTTTTTTTTTTTTCTTGAGCGACAAATAGACGTGCAGAGGAATCTGCAAAATGAAATTTATATTCATGCAGGTTTGCTGTATATGCTATTCCAAGAAGAAGGTTATGATCTTCAACTTTAACATAATTAGTTATGTAATAAATCCCTTGTTCCTTCCTGCTTTATAGCAATGGATACATTGATGTTGCAGCATTGTTGGCAAAAGATACAAATCAATACATAGAGTGTGATTTGTTTTATTGTCAAATGAAAGAATGTGAGGCTCTGAGATTTATTGAAGCCACCAGTGATTCAGCCTTTTGTCAAAGGTTGCATACCCTATTTCAATAGCTGTGTGAGCACCTCAAGCAAACAGTGATTTTTACTTTGTCAGATTGTTGCAGAGGTAAAACTATCCTGTATTTTGCATGAACAAAGCAAAAATGTCCAAATGTAGAGAAACCAATCTTCTGAAAGCTGCTCTAATCAGCGTTTTCGTATTAACATCGATCAAATGACTGTGTATTGTGAAAGGTGTAACTTGTAGTCATGAAGCCACAGAGAATTATCACCCAACTCTGCAGCTTCCCTCAGCTTTACAGAGGGTTTTAGCATCTTTCAGCTCATTCTTTCAGTTTGGTTAGCGACTAGTGAACATTGGTGAACATTTAGCAGCTAAACAGCCAGATATTTTTCTCAGGAGATGGTGGAGACCAAAACAGAGCTAAAAGTAGAGTGAATGT
Source organism: Macquaria australasica (assembly GCA_005408345.1). Taxonomy (NCBI): domain Eukaryota; kingdom Metazoa; phylum Chordata; class Actinopteri; order Centrarchiformes; family Percichthyidae; genus Macquaria; species Macquaria australasica. Next base: position 141,971 of record SEMN01000181.1, on the reverse strand, counting down.
TACACAAACATGAATGCTGATGTTGCTCTGTGTCTGCTAAATTAGTAACTAAGCTACTGTTTGCTAACACGTTAGCCACAACAATTTGAGAAGGTGATAATATGCCTGTAAAAAAAGTCTCATATTGAACTTCCCTCCTGCATGAACAATATATTCAGCTCATTGCGCTTCCACTCGTTATAATTTATGGAAGCTCAGAGGAGAAACTCAAAATAGATACAGTAGTGTGTCGTCCTTACTGACCTGACAGTCTTGGATCTCCTTCAGTGTGAGGTCTGTTCCCACAGCCAGGATGGTCTTGCAGTCTGAAGAAAAGGCAACATCTGTGTAGCCGCAGGACTTGAGGACGCTCTCAGACACACGCTTGCCGGTCTGTGTGTTCCACTCGTACACAGCGCCATCCATTCCACAGGACACCAGCCGGTTGTCGTCCAGACTCCATTCAATGCCACGCACCTGCGAGAAAAACTACAGCTTTTTGGAGAGGCATGGTAACGGCTGCACAGTGTTTGACAAATGTGACCACTCTCTCTGACTTTGGACGCTGCCCAGCCAAAGGGACACATGCAGTGTGGTGGAGACTTTAGCTTTTCCCACAGATTGTATGATGCGCTCCCCTGCCTGACTCACCTTTCCATTGTGGCCCTTCAGGTTGAGGATGTTCTCAAAAGAGGTGACAGAGTAGATGTAGATGACATTTCCATTGACAGCTGCAAACATGTGGCCACCGTGGCTAAAAGCACACTAAGGTGTGGAGAGAGAGGGTGAAAACATGCTCAAAGGTGTGTCATGCGGCTGTGATATCAGCAATTTAGACGTACTGAGTGAACACACACACACACAGATATAACCCACCTCTCTGCAGCCGCGCACAGTGAACTCCTCGAAGGTGCGGATGTCATCGATAAGCAGGTTCATCAGCCTGAGTTTGTCTGAAAAGCCCACCAGAATGAAGAGGCCAGTGGGGTGCAGAGCCACACAGTACGCCTCCTCCTGGAACTCCTTGTACAGCTCCAACACTCTATGACAATTCACAGAGATAGGCAGTGAAGACACAAAGCAGCATGCCATGTGTTTGCTGCCATTTGGGTTCTGTGTATATAAATAACACTGAACACAGGGATCCATAAGTCACTTTCCTAAATCATGTTTTAATACCAGCAGCGTTTAATTGTTGGGGCTCTACAAGCAGAACCCCACCCCATCTTCCTCTTCTCCTCCCTCAGCCATGCCCCTGTGCCTCACCACACTTCAGCATGCAGTGTAAAATACAGTAACCCACTTTATTTATATGTGTATGACTCTAAAAATGGTGCCTGCAGAGAAATTAAGTAAATACATCACTTGACATAGACAACAGCAAAGAGCTTGGGTGTGATTTTGTCTCTTACTTTGTTTCGTAGTTCCAGATGCGGACAGAGTGGTCCAGAGAGCTGGTGGCTACAAGGGGCTTTCGAATGCAGACGGACAGACCAGTGATGGACTTAGAGTGGAAGGACTGTGACAGGAACTCAAAATGAACGGGTTCCTCCTGATGGATAGAGTTACAAACTATATCTCAGGGTCTGAAGGCAAGGGGAAATTGAGGGAAAGAAGGACAGTGGAGGAACACATGGGGAAGAATGTGCCAAGAAAGCAATGCAAGGGGAAGAAGGGACAAAGAAAGACTTAAAGCCATGCTCGCAGTTCTGTGAGGCATAGTGCTTTGAGTTAAATGCATGTTATATGGCAACCCATTTAATAGTTGTTAAGATATTTCAGTCTGGACCAAAGTTCAATTCAATTCAATTCAGTTTTATTTATATAGCGCCATATCATAACAAAGTTATCTTAGGGCACTTTTTCGAATAGAGCAAGTCTAGACCGACTCTTTATATTTTTTAAGTAGTGGACCGACCGACCGACAGACTGACATTGCCATCCATAGAGCCATGCAGCTAGCATGGCTAAAAAGAAAAAAGAAAAAAAGAAAGTAAAGAAGGAAGGAAAGAAAAGGGCAAGAGAGTAATTACCAAAAGGTTGGTTTTGGTGGAGAAGGTCATAGTGAAAGGATTCTGGTAAAAAAAATAGCACTTTTTTTATTGGTTTGGAAATGTTGCTTCAGGTAGAAGAAAATGACATCCGACCCAGGAAGGCCGGTTTGAGTAACAGATCCATACGCTTGAGGGTTGTTCAGCCACCAAAAGACAGAAAGGCTGCATAAAGTACTATAAGACAGGATTTTACAACTCTCCAAAATGATCATGCCGACCATCATTTTATCTTCCATATTGACAATCGCAAGGTAAACAATAGAAATACAATATTGACGTGGAAGAGTAATCTACCAGGAATGTGCGTGGTCTCATTGAAATGAATGATGAGGCTGTGTTTCTTTAATGCAGCACTGTATGAACACCATCAGTGGTGGTGCCTGCCAGTAGAGGTGACTGTACTACCTTGTTCATCTCCACAGAGGACAGGCTGAAGCTGTACAGCTGTCCTCTGTCTGTGCTGATGGCCAGAGTCTCCTCTGCTGGACTGATGCACATGGTGTCAATCTCCTGGCATTCAGCCGGAGTCAGCTCATTGCTGTAAGGGTCTGGAGGGATCTGACACAAAAGAACACACATGTCACTTCACTTTGAAACATACAGAGAGTACCTGCAGTAGAACTGTTACCTGCATTAACATTTACCCGTATCTCCCTGCTTCTTCTATAACTGTCCTCCTCGTTTTTCTCAAAAAGACAGACGGTGGCGGAGCCCAAAGAGCATGCAAAGCCCTTGGAGTAGGACAGAATGGCTGTGATGCGAGGCACATCGGGGCCTTCATCCACATCAGTGTCTTTGATCTTCTGCATCTCCACTCGCCTGTGCAGTGAATGAATGGAATTTACAACAGGGAGATTCAGCAAAAACAAACAGAATTGAGAATCTGCATAGAACAAAGATGGCTTGATCAAATCCAAAGAACCAATGACCTAGCAGGGAGTCTACTGCATCACCATTGTACCCATAATCACTGTAAAAAAAATGCTGTGATGGTTTTATTGCTAGGACGATTAACAAAACACTCTTACAAAACATTTTCCAATTTGATAAAAAAAAAAAAATCTTAAAGGACCAGTGTGTAGGAGTTAGTGACATCTAGCGGTGAGGTTGCAGATTGCAACCAACTGATAATCCCTCCGCTCACCCTCCCCTTCCAAGCGTGTAGGAGAACCTAAGGTGGCCGCGAAACTCAAAATATTAAAGGGCCTCTCTAGAGCCAGTGTATGGTTTTTCCATTCTGGGCTGCTCTAGAAACATGGCGGTGCAACATGGCGGGCTCTGTGGAAGAGGACTCGCTCCCTCTGCAGATATAAAGGACTCATTCTAAGGTAACCAAAACACAACAATTCTTATTTTCAGGTGATTCTACACATACTTGTGAATATTATATTTCATTTCTGCCAATAGACCCCCCTAAATCTTACACACTGGTCCTTTAACACAAGGTCCACTAGCTTTTTCCAGAGCCTTCAGCTACATCTCACGGTTTTCACGGTGGATGAAGTGTCCTGAGTTGTCATGTAGTCTCAGTTGTCTTCACATGATAACACTGAGCTGTTATCACATGACTGTTCCATACTTTTCTGAATTTTTACTGTTTGGAGCTCCAATACAGAACAATAAGATATATCAGGCTTTGGCAATACTTTCTAGCAGAGGTTGGACAAAGTCACGGCAAGTCATAAGAAAGTCTCAAGTCCTGAGTCAAATCTAAGTCCTAAACTTTTCATTTTGAAGTCTAAACAAGTAATTATGCACCCTTCACAAAATGTAATGCCATCTTTTGTTGAACAGTTAATACATTTACACAAATAATGTATACTTTTTAAATCTGTATTTATTATCTTTGAGTAAAATTAAAGTAAATTGATCAGAGGTGCCTCGGAGTGTTTCAACATTCAGCCAAATGTTTGTCTTGATTCATAGTCTTTAATAATGATAATCTTAGGTATCGTCTTTTGTCTATCTGTTGCCAAACACATCTTTCCCTCCTGCTTGCCAAACGTGATTGGCTATCGGATTGATTTCAAATATACTCATTGTCAAGAAAATGAAGTATTGCTTCACTGCACACATTTTTTTAACATATGTTTAATCTTTGGACTCGGAGAGGAAGTCACATGTCACTGGTGTGTAAGTCAAAGTCGAGTTGCAAGTCTCTTTTGATTTTGTCAAGTCAAGAATAAGTAATCAGATTCATGACTCAAGTCAGACTGCAGTCCAAGTCATGTGATTTGAATCATCACCCCTGCTTGTTAGTAGGATCAATTCAGTGTTGGTTTTGGTGTTTTGGTAGGATTTGTTGAGAATAAACACTGTGTAGTCTGTCAGTTACATAAAGCAAATTTGGAATCTCACCATAGCTAACCATAAACTCCTATCTCTCCTATGCTACACATAAGTGACCTAAGAGTTTATAAAACAATCTGTGGATTAACAGTGTTGACACAGTATTCATGTGGTCCAACCTCTGACCTGTCAGACTGCTCCTGCGCAGCCTTAGAAGCCATGTTCATCTCTCTTCGCAGGTCTCCAGACTCAAACACCAACAGCCTGCCTGTGTCCGTCCCAGCGATCACCCGCTCCTCCGTCATCCAGGTATGACACAGGAAGTTGATGGACTCCACCTTTGGGAAGCTGCACTGTTTCAAGGCTCCCTCTGAGTAGCGGAACAGCTTGAACACACCAGTTCCACTCACACAGAGTTGCATGTTGTTGTAAGGGTTAAAGCTGACCTGATGGGACATCAATAAAATAGTATAACATGCACAGAGCATGCATGCCTGCATGTACAAGAGATGTGGCTGCACTGATACAGCAGGGATGACTTACCCGGGTAACAGGATTGTTTGAGTTACTGGTCTTCACTGTTGCCAGCACTTTCTGTTTTTCCCAAAGCCAGAAGATCAGCATCCACTCTGGGCCACCTGTCTGGCCTATCAGGTACTTGGAATCAGGGGAGAAAGCCATGCATACAAACTCTTGAACCAGCATGTCTCCTGCAGTCAGGACTTTTCTCTTTCTGCCCTGTTCATGCTGCAGGTCGAACACTGTGATGGTGGCCTTCTCACTGCACTCTGACACGGCCAAGTAACGCTGGTTGGCACTGATGGCCAGAGCGCGCATGTCCTGGCTTTTCTCTGAGCCTGTAGAGACAATTCAGTTTCATTTCAATTCAGTTCCATTGTATTTATATTGCGTCAAATCGTAACAGAAGTTATCTCAGGGCACTTTTCATATAAAGCATGTCTAGACCGTACTCTTTATAATATTAACAGACAGCACAAATGGAAATAACTAACATGACAAAAATCAAAGGAATTTCATAGGACTAATAGGCTACCACATGAGACAAACAGGAACTCACTAATGGAAAAAACGTTAGCAAGGTAGGCTTGGCCTACTTTAATTCCTTAAAAGAAATTACTTGACAATGGCAGTTTCAAAACTTAACAATCATTCAGCCTACCTGGAATGAACCTCTGACATCTCTGGACAGTGTTGTAGCACACACAGTTGTTTCCGCTGGGGAAAACCACAGTTTGCTCATCGAAGAAACACAAATTGTTTCTCACATTTGTCCGAAGACCGAAGATGAAATGGGACTGTGCGACAACAGTAGCCATTTTTCAGTGGAGCTTAACGTTTTTTATTAAACCGCTAACTGTAAAATCAACTTACATTCATTTTGTTTCAGAAAGGACCACACGCGACTGAGTAAAACCTACAGAGAAAGGTACACTACTATGATTAGAGTCCCGTCGCTAGGCAACCCGGTGAATCCCGCGAGAACCTGAGAACTCGTTTAAAGTTCCATCTCCACTGCTGGTCCACTTGCCCACGTCTATCATCTTATCATCCAGACTTTGCATTTTTTTCTTCCCCGCACATTGTGGCAAACTGCTGTTTGCCTGCTAATTTATGATGCCCGTTTCTTTCTCAATGATACGCGTCGTCTCGCGGGATTTCGGGGTTGCCTAGCGACACAACGCTTAGCACGAGTGACATGTTTATGAAGGGCTGACCTCTGTCTAGTGTCTCCTGTACTTATACAGTTATGAGTACTTTACTTGAGTACTATCATATATTATCGTTTTATACTCCCACATTATACTTCTAGGCTAATCTGACAGGGCCATTCTGCTGCATAATGAATATGCCTACTTTAACTTTTAATGTTAAGTACATTTTTCTGATCATGTTTTTGCACTTTCCCTTAAGCAGGATTTTGAATGCAGGAATTTTACTTATAATGGAGTATTTTTAAATTGTTGTATTGCTACATTTCTTAGGTATGGGGTCTGACTCTTTCTTCGGCCACCGGCTTTGGATTTAGGACAGTAGAAGTAAATAATGTGACCAGCTGTTTTGTATTCAGGCCAATGGAAGAAGTAATAGGATAGCACATAGGAACTTACATCACTCATGTGGACATTTGAGATAAGGAGGTAAAGTTAGAACAAGATCAAGTTATGGACTGCAAATGTGAATGACCTTGGAATCAAATATAATATTTTGGTACAAAAACAGACAGTACATCAGAAGTTTCATTGTTCAACCTAAATTTAGGTGGTCTGCAAATTAATTCAATTCAATTCAGTTTTATTTATATAGCGCCATATCATAACAAAGTTATCTCAGGGCACTTTTTCGAATAGAGCAAGTCTAGACCGACTCTTTATATTTACAGAGACCCAACGGTTCCCACCATGAGCAAGCACTATGCGACAGTGGCAAGGAAAAACTCCCTTTTAACAGGTAGAAACCTCGAGCAGAACCAGGCTCTGGGTGGGCGGTCATCTGCCTCGACCGGTTGGGTTGAAGGGGGGGGGGGGGGGGAGCGGGAGAGAATTTAGAAATTAGTGCACAGTCTTGCACAGTAGCAACTCAAAGATTGAATTCATCATATATACATGCATATTATATATATGTGTGCAATATTTTTATCTTATCTATTTGTTCATACTTACAACTGCACTCAGTCACTCTATTATTTATTTCTGTCTATACTGTGTATAGGACTATTTTTCTATTTATTTTTATTGTATTTCTATATATGACACTTTTGCTGGCTGCTGCAACGCTAAAAATTTCCCCGCTGTGGGACAATAAAGGCTTATCTTATCTTATCTTATCTTATCATTTAGTCATCAGTGAATCAAAGTATTAAAATGATCACTAAAACAACAGCCACACCCCCTGCCTGTAAAGTGGACAAAAGAAAGTTCAGATATTTGGAATAAGAAATTAAAGTTAAGGTTGTGGGTTAAAATAATATAATTTTAAACAAATGACTGAGTGATCTAGTGTCATCTTGGTGCAACATGCTGCCTGAGTTGTTTTCTTCTGCCTGCTACATAGAGCAGCAGTGGGAGTTAGACATTTCCTTTTCACAGGCATAAATAATTAAGTATTAAGTCAAAGGCTTTAATGGCATGATTCAATAACACCAGTGAGTGGTTTTGCATCCAAGGCCTTCACTTCAAGACAACAATGACAATGCAACTGATCCATCTAATATGAAGAACTTTCATGTATCAGAAAGAGCATTTCACTGAAGGTAAATCTGCTGTATTATATTGAAAAACAGGTGGGAAAAAGTAACCGAAGCTTCACTTAGACACTGCTGTTGATAAGGTAATAGAATTGTTGCACTTGCAAGTGGTTTTGCTATCCTGGACAAGTCTTGTGTTTTTGTTTGTATGAACAGAATTTGGATGTTTTATGTGGGATGTTTATCTCTGGGTGTACTGTGCAGATGCATCTCCAGTATGTTCCAGAGTGTAGATAATGCACATACCTTGGTAACAACATTTCCCCTAGGTGACAATAAAGTCTATCTATCTAACGTGTACATTTGTTCTGTGACCAGCCATGACTCAACCTGTAAAAGGAGCTTAAGATACCAAAATGTCCACTTCCTTTATGAGACAGACACACATAAGCTGGCCTCTCAAATAAAAACACATGGCAAAGCTTTATTTTTTGACTAATTTTAGCAAATTAACGCAACCCATGAAGGTGTTCCTTTAGAGGTTCTGAATACATCTTACAATATGAGACACTGAAGGCTCACATAGACCAAAACTAAGTATTCAGGCAATCCTTGTCACCTCTGAAGCACCAGTTAGTGTTACTTTTAAAGACAGACAAACTAGTAAACATCAGTGTTAACCTGACAAGTCCTATGATACCAGAGTTTACAGTATGAGCTTAACATCCAACCTAAACATATGATGGACAAACATATAGGTGTACTGTATCCATAAAACCTGCATTTATCAACAGCCTGTAGTTTCCGCTTCAGGCCACCAACAAGAGCCTGACCAACAAGAGCCTTGACCTTGGAACCAGCAGTGGACAAAACAATCTCAACTCAAGGTCCACTTACTAGATTGCTCTTCCATTATTCTTATTATTACAGTATAAATGGGAAGTTTGAACATCTACAAAAACTCCACCTGCTCGCTGATGACGGCCGTGAAATATGGTCAAAAGCTTTGGAACAAGCGAGTAAGTGCACTTTTAGTTGAGATTGTTTTGTCAGAAAAAGAAACAAGTTTATGCCTGACTGTCTGTATTTACATTTTGCAGGGCTTTTTCATTGGTCCAATTCATGTGATGCATATACCGCTGACAGATGAGCACCTGAATGCAAATACCTGGTACAAAACGGTTGACATTTCCAATGATATTTCCCAACATTACTGATGTTAATGAATGAACCACCTGAATGCACCATTAAACAACACTGAGGCATCCTGAGGGTCGCAAAGTACACACCAATAGTGTGCAGGCTTCACCTGTCTGTATACAATGACACAGCCTTGTCAGCTTGTTGTGACATTTGATCTTGAAATGCAGACTTTGATGAATGAAGCACATGAATTGCAGTTTCCTTTAAATTCTATCAGTTCTGTCAGGTATGTTACTGACCTGTTGACCAGTGGAGGTCAATGCACTTCACAGACCCTTTAAAGTTTAGCTTATTTCAACATTTTCACATTCAGAACTGTGTTGTAGACAAAAAAAATCCATGTATAAGCAATAATTTCCTTTATATGTAATTCTAGACTAATATCCCTGTATAGATAATAGGGTCTGAGGAGTATATAAGCTACAATATAATACAATATACACATCAATCAGCTCGTTTTTTGACCACTGCTAAGCTTTTTTCAGTGTCTTCTAGAAAGGCTGTTGGAGCATCGCTGGCCCAGCAGGAGGCAGTCTTGATTAGCAGGAGATGATGAGGGCATTCAGAGACTGCTGACTCTGTGTTCGCTCCAAAGGTCCACCAGTAGACAGAATCTCACAGGCAGCCAGTTCATGATAGAGAGCATTGAGCACCTCCAGAATGTGGGCTTTCCCTGTGCAAAAACAGAACAGATGGCCGCTTAGGGAATCATGTTACAGACAACCCAACGAGAATTTAATTCAATTCCCTGCCCTGAGTAACTGTAAATGTTCATTATCACATTTCACAGGACTTGTATTGATTTTATTGGGCCTGTGAGCTCTGCTAACCGTGTTGCGGGTCGCTGCAAGACTCCAAGGTGCTGAGCAAGATTTTCCCGAGAGACCTCCGCGAGACATTCTGAAACAAGAGAGAGCTATTCTCAGATGTTATCAGGCAATTAACAGGCACTTTAAAAGGGAATCTGAGTCTTGTAACCACAGAGGTTCTCACACATATTCAACAAGTGAAATGAATTAATCAGTCTCCCGCTGTTAGGGTTTGATGACACAAGAATGGACAAAAAGCTGTGTTAGTCCTATGACAGGAAACATCTGTTTACTGATTCAGCAGGTCAAAGTGCTTTTGATTTCAAAGTATCAGTAAGTGAATGTCCATATGGAGGGTTGTCCTTGAACAATGCTGGGGAAAACTTTCAATTTGCTTTTCTTTGTGATGTCTGACCAGAGAAAATCATTCCAGTGTAGCGTGGGTGGATTTCTCTCAGCTGCCAACCCAGAAAAAAAGATTTTCATTACTTTGAGTTTCAGTTCACATGATGGTCTAACTGCTGTTTACAAGATTTTTCACTGTGCTAAAACTCGAAACAATATAATATTAGCCCAAAGCCTTGGTTATTAGCAGCTTTAACCTCTTCAGACTCAACAGTGCAGTTACAGGGTTAGGGTTACTAACCAGGTCTCTGAGCTGCTGCAGGAGCTGCAGGATGTCCACAAGTTTCTCCTCCACCAGTGACAGACGAACCCGCTCTGTCTCCAGTATCTGCAGCTCCACCTGAAGCAGCTCAGTCTCCTCGGCCTTCTGCTGCAGCTCCTGCAACAGAGAGTCCTTCATCTGGAAGACACAACACAAACCAGTTACAAGGACAGGACAAAGGACAGGACAAAGGACAGGACAAAGGACAGGACAAAGGACAGTCCTTCTGCCTGCCATAGGGTCAGGTCTAAAAAAAACAAAAATCACAATTTACGGAAAGAACATTTTGTTATGAATTAATCTAATTTATTGAATAACATTTCTAGAAACCAACATTTGATTGAAAAGGTTTTTCACTTAATACAGTTTTACCTCCTGTCTAAAATTGTCGTGATAGCAGTTTTATTTGGTGGAATGAAGAAAGGTAATTTTTGATGCAGTGCTCGGCTTGCAGTATCATGTAACCTTAACAGCTTTAAATGACTCATATGACATCATGGTGTGAACAACCCAGAAAGCTGGGACTGCCCATTAGCCATTGGAACTGATGAGGCATCTGAGATGAAACGTCTTTAACTCTACAACTACAGCCAGTGGATAGTTTCATTTTGACCTGACCTTGTAATATATTTGTAAAGATCACTTGTCAATTCCACAGTCTGAGTGGCACTATGACATCCTTTCTCTTGGATTTTTGTTTTTTTTTTGCACAATTTTCTTGTCTGTTTTGCCATGTTGTACATTAGCCTCTTTTAGCTAATTGTTTTGGTTTTACAGCACATTTACTGAACTCATTAAACTTGTTTCGAGCAGCAGCAGGTAGCTGTTTAAAGAAAAAGAAAAGCTCTGGTAAAACCACCGAACACTACCTGCACTACCAAATACCAAACAGCAGACAGCAAATAGCTAACAGGCTAAAAACTAAAAACTGAATATCCTTTCTTGTCTGTTCAGCCATAGTGGACACTACTGTTGTTGCTAACTACACACATCTGTGTACCAATTCAACACTACATACTAACAACAAGAAATCAATGAACTTTACTGTTTTTGGCTAAAAGGAAAATAATACAAGATGTGCGTCAACAGGTGTCAATCAAACTGGGACATTTTATCTCACAAAGAGAAAGCAAAATGTTTTTAATTATTTTATCTTTGTTTTTCTTTTTAAATGTTGTTGTTTTGTTTTCTAGGAGCTTCCTGGAACTGTCTCACCACTGTTGAGACTGTTGAACTGTGAGCAGCTCCTCTATTTTCTTTGTGCGTTGCATTGTGTGACAATAATTTCAACAGCACAGGCAAAAGAAAAAAATAAACATGCTCACAACTCTTACTAATACTTTAACAATAAATACATTTTAAAGGATGAGACTGATGTTATTCTAGATTTTTCTTATTGTCAACAAAATCCATGAAAATGCCAAAACCAACAATGTGTTAGTCCATCTCTCAGTACTTCCTGACTTCCCTACCTGTTTGTGGCCCTCATAGGTTCCTACTGAAGATGTAAATCTTTAAAAAGGGGGCCACAAATATATAGTTTTTGGTTTCTACTGAAGATGATATATAGATTTTTAAAAAGACTTAATAATTCCCTGAAGCACTGTAGTTTTATATCAAAAGTTACCCTAACAGGAGTAAATATGAGTTTATTTGTTGGGAACTATTTTCAGCGGCAGATGAATCCACACTTGGTGCTCTAGTGAGTTTTTGGGGCAGCAGGATGGTGTATGTGGGATTGAGTCCCAATAAACTACAGTGTGAGTGTTCATGGTGATGAAGGAACAACAGTGTGGCTCGCTGATGTGATTTTAATAGTTTCATGCTCAAAAGAAGATATATGAGGCTTTGATACAAACACAATACTTGTTAGCTGGATCAGTTCATTATTGGTTTTGGTGTTTTCATGGGATTTGTTGAAAATAAGAAAAATATAGAATACCGCCAACCTTATCCTAGACCAAACACAAATTAAGCAACTTGTTGCTACAAGAGCAGATGGATATGTCACTCTTGGAAATGTAACATTTTACCCTGTAGGCCTGCTAAACATCTTAACACAATTTAAATACACCCAGTGTAAATGTATGTCAAATGTTGAGGTTAGAGTGTGTTTTCAGCCCACATCTTGTAGGTTTGCCTGCCAAAAATGTCGGAAATCCCTGCAGTGCACCTTTACGTCATAGCAAATTGAAGGACAAAGGTCTCACCCCACACATCCTGCACATAAACAAAGCCTCACAGTCAAGACTTTGTTTAGTTTTAACTTTTCTTCTCTGAGTGCTGAGACGTTCTGGGAACACATTACGTCATGGTTCCCCTTCTGCCTGTCTTCCTGTGTTCTGAAAATACTACTCGATTGTAACAAGAGAGCTTTAATTTATGATATTCCTAAGTGTCATGCGGGACAAGGGGGAGTGTTTCTGTGGTCAGCTCCAGTGAGAAACAGCTGCAAACACACCCACATGCACACACAGGGAGGATCTGGTGCCGCTGCTGGTGGTTTGGTTACGTGGAAGCTGCAGGATCATGCCACTAACTGTGGTTTTGCCTTTGAAGCCCTCCACTTTCATAACAACCTTCACCAGCCCTCTCTAATTTAGTTTAACACCATACACACAACCACAAAATGACTTATGATGTAAAGCAAGGCAGAACATTGTCCAGAGAGAACCGTTTCATATAAATGGATCCAGCAGACCAGGGCGGAGGACACTGTAGTAGCCCACCCTGGTGTGATGGAGCTCAGAGGTGGCTTGTACCTGGTCCATGTCTATCTCTGCCTGGCTCTCTTTCAGCTTCAGCTGCTTATGCAACCTGGTCACCCTCTCCAGGAGTTCCAGCACAGCACTGCAGCTCTCCTCGCTCCTCGAGCTCCCAAAATTAGACATCAGCTTCTTGAATGCCTTGTCATCACACCTGATCAACAACACGTACCAGAGGACAGACAGTCTATCAGGCTCAGAGCTACGATAGCTGTCAGATAGGATCATTCAGGGGAAGGATGCATCTTACTACTGTGTCTGGGGGCAAGTCATGTCTGAGCAACAATGCATTGGTATCAGTGTATTTAGTCTTTATTCAAATTCTCTAACACATGGCAACATTTTAGCACCCTAGCACAAACTGGCATGGTTGCTAATCTGTACCTTTGCTCTAAAATAATCACTTTTACATGTTTCAGGTGTTTTCCAATGTGTTTTGAACATTGATCAGGCTGCAACCCCTCATGACCCTAAACAGGAAAAGCAGATATAGAAAAAAGATGGTGCCCTGCTTTGACATACAGTGATGATATGGATGTGCAGTACCTTTCCCCACAGCAGGACAGCCTGGTTAAGATCCTCTTCACCTCGTCCACCTGCCTCTGCTGATCTCCGGTCCACTTGTCCTCTTCCTCATCAGAGGCAGCCTGGCCCTCCACCGAACGAAACAGCTGCTCCTCCACTAGATGCCGCAACACACCATCATCATTAATATAATCATTATCATTCATTTTCTACTATTTCTCCTCCTTCTTGTGCAGTAAAGAGATGTCAGCACTGCATTCTGTGCTTTCATGAGACACATGTCTTACTCTTATCTGGGGTGGTCACAGCACGCCCTGTCGGAGAACAGCGGTCATGTTGGGAGTTTGAGCAACATCTCTGGCCCGGCGTGCTGCCAACACTCAACTGCTGCTCTGCCCTGGTGCTGCTTGGGAGTTGTAGTTTTGGCACCTCCGCTCTGAAAGAGAGCACTGTGAGTTCAATATAGACTGCATGTTCTCTGCAAATACATGACCCGGCCCATCTTTGCCGCTGTATGTCTCTGCACATAAGCTGACCAAGGGGCTAAAACTGCTCTTCAAATTTGCACAGATGAGAAAAGTTCAGTCCAAACCAATTGCTGACATCAAAGAGAACATATCAAGTAACACAAGGCAGTGTGTATTAAGCCACATCTACAACCGCCATGATAATTTTATAGAGGCCTGTGATGTTGTATGCCAAATCTGGGTGGGGTAATTGAAGCCAGACATTGTATCTTTAAGGCATTTTTACAGTAAAGTGGGTCAATGGTAGAATGGCGCTGTTACTATGCAGGCGTTAGCTTGCACACTGCTGAGACTGGATGGAACAAAATTGGAGCACGGAATGTTAATGTTAAGTGCATGAACAGTTTCCTAAGCTCTATCTTTTCATCTGCAACACTTTTATTATATATGTCATGTTTTCCCTTATATCAAATGCACATTCAAACATTCCTGAAAAAAGGAATGAGACTGCAGTTTTGCACAGATCAGTCGTTCTGTAATGGTTTGAATTTTCTAGGTTTCTCCTGCTGTCTGCTCTTTTGTGTTGGGGGAAATCCGATAGGGGGCCTTCGTAAATCACAGAGTAAGTGTTTCCAGATGATGATGTCTTGCTGAGAAAAAAAAAAGAGAAAATCTTGAAAAGGTTTTCAACAGCCTGACTCTCTGAAAAAAAAGAAGAAGAAAAAAAGTCACGGCGCACTCATGCTTATATCCTGTTGGCACGAGGCAGGCTATGCCGTAAGACAGCATTATTCTCTGCATCTGTGTACTACTTTAGGTTTCTTTGTGCAAAACTGGGGAGAAATGGCTGACTTCACTGAAGGTCAATAATTGCAGCATGATTTCAGGCAATCAATCAGAGAGTCATGTTTAAGTTAGTGGGGGCCACGGTGGAGGAAAGAAGGAGTTAGTTCACAAGGGCCAGCAGCTGCAGTCAGACCAACATGGAACTGGTACATGGACGTGAACACACACATAACTTTGCTGGTTGCCGTGGAGATGCTCAGACTCTGGAATGAACTGGTGGAAGGCTTTTTCAAATGCAGGCTTTGGTGTGACTAATTGCACTTTAATTGATAGTGGTTGGAGGGAGGCTGCAGCCTGTGTCCACTGAATACTGTAGCTTCTGGCTTGGGCCTTTGACATGCATAGAGGTTAAAAAATGGCTTTGTGTCTTGACAGACAAAAAAAGTACTCCAACAAACACCATAACTTTTGAGGCTAGTAAAAAGAACGACCTCCCGACTGTCACATGAAAACTAGTTCTCATTGGTTTTTGACTGTGCTTGAGATTTAAGCAGGGTTTACATCACATGGTTTGACAGTGATGAGGTACTCTGTGTGTTTAGTGATGGTGCTGAGCATGGAAATTCCAAATGGATGAACACAGACACCTGAAAGTAGTCCAGACAGACATCCTGGATAGTGGTCAGACTGTGGGGTGCAGCAGACGTGGTTAAAATTTGATCAGTGTTTCATCAGACAGGCATCATAACTCTCGCCAATGTACCAAATGCAAAAACGGCATGGGTGGGTTTGACCTGCCAAAATGAAAATATCTATTCCTATACTGATTTTGCTGAGACAGAGAGAGAGCGAGAGAGAGAGAGTAAAATACACTGCAGACTTTGAAGTGCAATATTAGTGTAAACCTTAACATTTTCTACAACTGGTGAGGAAATTCCTCACGTTTTGTGTACAGAAACAACTTCAAACTGCACTAATCAATACTTTTATATTAACAATATAATGTGAGAGGAGTCATGACGAACCCACAGAGGATAGAGTGCTGCAGGAATGAGTCCTAAATCCCTGAAATGAGTTCCCTCGTCAATGAATTCTTGAATGGGATTTTGGTTCGATGCCTGAAATAAGGTCTGTGGTTTTCACGTTTTGTTCTACAACATAAAATACATCAGTAAATACACCACTCGTGAATTTTGAAGCTTTTACGTGTCTTAAAAAAGGCGGTTGTTAACAAGTGGCTAAATGAGACTACAGAGGTTGTCGGAGACATTAAACGTCATCACGCTGAACACAGAAACTCGTCTACTCACTCGTCAGCCTTGCTGGGTTTATACTCGCTCTTTGCAAACTATTTTAACTCAAACTTTACTTAAGGCTTTTGTAGTAGAGGTAAGCGTGCAAAATCAAATTACAAGTTTGAAGCTTAGTGGTGGTGACGTTGAAGTCATGCGACCCTGGTGTAGTTTGTTTATAGCCTAATGTTAGCTTTTTATGCTTCAAAACGTGTAAGTATCATAAACTTGTGTTTGCCACAGAGCTTATTTTCTGCAATAATCCAAAATCCAATGGAAAAATCCCATTGGTGTTTTGTTGAGGGAACCAGGGCGATGCTGACTTCTGGGTTGGCCTATAAAAATACATCTTCCCTGCAGCACTCTATTACCACCTTATTTTGCAGTTTTACCTCAGCTGTATGGACTGTTTTAGGTTCTTTCAGCGAATTGTTTCTGGCATCCAACTTAATTGATTGGTTCAGTCTCACCGCTTTCATTAACCACGCTTCCAACAGCAGCAGGCAGCTGTTTCCAGTGAAAAATGATATTCCCACTGTACACTACCTGCATAGTACCAAATGGCAGACAAGTTAGCCTCTAGCTAGTGTATTTACCTGTAAGATATTTCCCTTAAGGAGTTGGTGGAAACCAAAACAAAGTGAAGTGAACACTGCACTTATATTCACCAGGTGGACAGAAACATGATTAGAGTGGCAACAATTAATTGATCAAAGACAATTAATCGGCAACTATTTTGATAATCGATTAATCGTTTCAGTCATTTTTCAAGCAAATCTTCTCTGATTTCAGCTTCTGAAATGTGAGAATTTGCTAATTTTCTTTGTCATATGTGACAGTGTATTGAATGTCTTCAGGTTTTGGACTGTTGGTCGGACAAAAGAAGCAAGCATGTGCTCTGAAACTGTGAATGGCCTTTTTTTGTTGTTGTTATTTTTAAACATTTTATTGATGAAACAATTAATCAATTAATCAAGAAAATAATAGGCAGATTAATCGATAAAGAAAATAACTGTTAGTTGCAGCCCTAAACACAGTTTCAAATGAATGCTAATGTTACTCCAAGCTTTTTAGCCTCTTTTAGCACATTTACAGTATGGCTCAGTCCCAGCATTCTCATGAATCCCAGCAGCACAACAAGCCCTGATAAACTAACTGTATGCTCCCTGCTCAGCACCATACAGTAAACACACAAAGTTAGTGACTCTCTTACAAAGACAGTCAAATGTCTAGCAGCTAAAGAGCTGATATATTTCTCAGCAGCTGGTGGAGACCAAAACAAAGCCAAAAGGAGAGTGAATACTGCACTTACATGTGCTGCTTTATAACTTTAAGAACATTTAGCATTTTGTGCTGCTTACCTTTTGACCCATTTAGAAGATACGGTACACGGACATAAGCTAAACTACATTTTCCAAGGATTTCCATGAATCAGCTGGAGAATCAAGGAACAATTTAGTCGTATTGATTTTGCAGGAAACTCGAAACAGGCATAGTTTTTTGAGGAAGTACTATACAATTGGAGCAGATAGGTAACTGGTTTAACAGTTCCTGAACTGTCTGTGTGGCCTTTCACTCTCTTTTATCAGATTCCTGTATCAAAGGCACCTCTTAGCTTATCTGTAGCCAACATTAAATTGAGACTTGGAATGATCTTAAACTTTCAGAATAACACAAAAGTCTGAATGAAATATTTATTCAAGGAAAATTCAAGAATGTATATTACTTTCTCTGTACTGCATGTGAATATATAACATTACTCTTCACAACAAAGGAAAAAGCCACCTTATCATTCTTAGATGAAATGTAAGCTCATGGCAGAGAAAATGCACTAGCGGTATAGTTAAATACCTCAATGCACACACACAGGAGTAACATTATACATGAAGAGCTCTATTGTCTATCAGGGCATTTCTAATTAATAGGATCCTGTATTCTGCCCTATTAGCAAAAGCTGTTCTCTTGGACTGTGGGGGGCCGTCTAGCTGTTTGTTGTTAGAGCCAGGACACCCAGAGTCCTCCCTGTGTTACAGAGTGCGCTGAAGTGAACTTTTCATCAACACCCCCCCCCCCACACACACACACACACACACACACACACTCCCCCCATCACTGTCTCCCCTCCTCCACTCCCTGAAGAGCAGTTTCCTCTTTCAGGTGTCATTGGTCAATGACAGTCTCCTTTCTCTGCAGAGGTTAAAAATGAGGGCACGCTGTAAACCTGAGCTTGAACTTGAAGTTCAGCTCTGCGGCACCGACAAGTGCCCCCTCACAAGATGGGTGAGGGGTCCTGTTTACATAGCTGATGGTTATTAATCAAGTCCTCTTGGATCACTCCCGTACAATGAGGTGGTTTCTGGGATACAAATAAAGCAGCCTTAGAGATGTGACTATTGTTTAGCACTAGCTGAGGACTTAAACCAAAAACCAATGGCTGTAACATTTACAGAGGGTGGTTAAGCTTTCCTTAGAAAGCAAAGTGCAAAGAAACCCCCAAAGTCAAACAAACGAGGGTATTAAAAGTAGAGGGAAATATACAGGGAAAGAAGTCCAACAAGGGTGGGTGGCATTAGTTTATAAGATATTTCGTGTGTGATGTATTTCTGCTGATGTCAGCATGTACCTCCAAACCAGAGAGAGGGAGAGCAGGGCAGCGGTTCAATGTGAAAATGAGTCTTGGCAGTGTGAGTTTTTGAAGGCTGTTCAAGAACAACAGCAGCAGCAGAATGCCATGGGTCCCAGACATCTCTCGAGTGTGTCCTTTCCACATTATTTAAAGGGTAGGAATGCCGTGGCAGCACCTGCTCCGCACAATGCTGCAGCTCTTGTGCGGAGGCAGATAAATGGTCTGCTAGACCCTCCTCTCCCCTCCGCTCTCAGGCGCCATGCAGAGAGCATGAAAAGACTGGGAGATTATGCCTCCCCTGGGGCCTGCCTACAGAGGGCCAGGGGTTAAAGGCATACAGAGAAGAAGTCTGCAGGCGTACTGATAAAACGAAAAGTGAGTTTTAAACTTGCACACTTAGGGCACATGTGCTTGGGTATGCTCTCTAGAAATCCCTGGACTATATAAACAGAGACACCTGGAGTCAAGAGGATAATAAAACTGAAGAAGTTCTGCATGAAAGATGGCCAAAGTTCATTCTAATGAGTGATTTTGTATCTCCACTCTACATCTTTTCTTTGGAGCACAAAAAGAAGATGGAAAGCTGAATGAAGCCATTCCTCTCTTGTGGGCCTTGCAAAACATGTCATTTCATGAACAAACAGTTGAGTGTTTGCTTCTTCCTCCAGATGGTAGGCTTTCCTCCCCCTCATTTCTTTTTGTTCCTCTTACTGTGCTTCCTATTGTCTAATCCCTCTGGCCCATAGAGCTCTATAGGCTACAGTGACTGATTTAGACTCCCTTAACCTTCTGGAGTGAAAAATAGAACTAAAAGTGACACTTTTAGACCATTCCAGTATACAAAGACTTTCCTGTGCTAATCAACTCCTGAAGGTGCGGCTCCCATCTGTGTCTCAGCCTCTCTTCTGTTCTTGCGTACAATCCAAAGAAATCACAGACATGTTATGCAACAACACCCACACATCTTACGTTTCATACTGATGACCACATTTTTAAACTGACTTCTGCTGGGATGCTGATGGAAAGTTGAAAGGGGATTTTCAAGATGAGAAAATTGTGCATCAACAAATGCTAAAAAACACTAAAAAGAAAATCAAGATGCAAATCGTGTTATAAGGACAGTTCCACATTTCAGAAAAAAGACTTATTAGCGTTCTTGCGTTCCAGAGTTAGATGATATCACTCTCATGTACAGTAAATACAGTATAAAGCTAGACCCAGCAGCTGGTTAGCTTAGCTTAGCACAAAGACTGAGAACAGGGGGAAACAGTTATCCTGGCTCCATGAAAAGGCAACAAAATCTGCCCCTCTAAATGAACACGTATAACTATAACATTTTTATTCTTCATTCCTTTGTACTGATTAAACAGACAAGATATAAAGTGTTAATTAGGTAGCTTTAGAGGTGCTGGTTTGTTTCTTTTGAACAGAGCCTGCCTGTTTTCAGTCAGACGCTCAGCTAAGCTAACTGGCTGTAGCTTCACATTTACTGTACAGACATGTACAGTTCTTGCTAACTCTCAGCAAGAAAGGGAATACGTGTACTTCCCAAAATGTCCAACAATTCCTTTAAACTTTTAAAATATTCTCAGGGATGCACTGATACCAGGTCAAATGGGTGGCTATCTTAGCGGGTTGCGGCTCATACTAGGTGCTTTAATATCATAAGGATGGATAAGCATTGTCTATCTCCATCTTTATTATCACAAGTGGAATCCACAGGACAGAAGCTATGCCAGCTCTCACCCACCCCCCTGTAACTCTGTATCTCTGAGATCCAGCAGCATTTAAGTTAATCTCATTACTTGCCACAGCAGTTTAGAAGTAAGCCGCAGGGATAACGTTACGGTTGATCATTTCAACATACCCCTTGACACAGTACTGCATCTTTAAACCCACCACATATGATCTGAGACATCTGACACTGATGGCGTGTGAGGTAACTCAGTGTCACACAGTTTATATGCAAGATGTCTCTGGCTTATGGAGGGTGCAGGAGAGAAAAGCATTGCATCTCACTCAAATCTTAAAACACAACACCTCAACTGGCACCTTTCTCTCTAACCATGTCCTCGGCTGAGACGTGACTGAGCGAGCATCGAGGCTTTCAGTGGGAATATTCATGGAGCTTGGTTGCTAAGAGCCATAGGACGGGGGTGTCTATGTGGTATTGTTCATTCGGGAGCAGAGTGAAAGAAGTGAGCAGAGATTGATGAGAACGGTCAGTCAGTTGAGGTTCTCACTCAATGGAGCTTTCTCTTGACAAGTCAGAGCCTTTGTGGTGTTGAATTATTTGCTATTAGGGTATCAATGGAAGGGCAGTGAAAAGGCTTTGGGATGCAATCTGCATAGATTAGTGGAGTTTAGGGTTAAAGGAGGGGTATTGTGGTTGCAGAATGTGTTTTTTAGAATCACCTAAAGACAGGTAGTGGTGAGGACTTCCATCATATGGGTCTGCATTAGAGTCCATAATAAGCATTAGATAGACAACCATCCAACCATTCTCTCTGACATCTGCTACCTAAGGAAGCCAGACCTGCAGACACTGATTATATGTTTGGAGCAGGGACAACAGACACAGAGATAAACATTAAACCAATGGCTTTGTACTTTAAAAGTCCAATTACACCCTTACTTCCACCAAAATGAATAGTTCCCAACAGTAGCGGAGCTCGGGCAGGAGCGACCTGCCACACACGATGCCTGTTAAATAAACTAAAACACAACAAGGATATAAATTGGAATAGTAAACCACATCAAGCCATTATAAGTAGCATGGCAGAGTTTTCCAGGCTTGAACCCAGAAGTAAACAGAGTCAGGAATTATAATTAATTATGGTTCATTCCAGCCACAAAGGCCTCCCTAATGTAATAACCTGCCAAAACAAGGCCTTCTTTCTCATGACATAATGACCAGCCAGACACTTGTTTTGCTCAGGGTTTGACAGCTAATCAAGAGGTAAAAAAAAGGTCTAGTCTATGGCCTCTTTCTGTGACCTCGGGGCAGTATTTCTCTTGATGCATCAACATGCTGCCAATGTAAAATCACAGGGAAATTTGAAGAAACCTTTTTATTTCTATTCAAATACATCTAAAAAGAATCAATTGTCAGTCACAAACAGTGTGTTGCAACTGTAGGAATCTCACTTTCCAGTGAGGCAGTAACCTCCCACCCTCACCTACACCACTGCCACCAGAAGATTCGGACCAGACACCAAAAATTATACACTCTTAAACATTTTTGTTATTAGAATTCAACTCATTATTATAAAATGTTTCATCCTTCTTATTTTCATAATAACAGACACTTCATTTTTTATTAAATAATGGCATTTTCCCCAATAACACTTCCATGCCACTATTTATTTCATTATGTCACTTTTCATAAAGTCACTTTTTTCATAATGCCACTTTTGATTTCACTATGAAATACAAAGTGACTTTATGAAAAGTTACATTATGAAACAAAACCTTCTTTGAAAAAGCACATTTTGAAATAAAATGTCTATAATGAAATGAAAATGACATCCAATAAAATTAAGTTATTATGAAAATTAATGATGAAATAATTTTTATAATAATTTCTTCACTTATTTCATAAATTGTTCAATTATACATTTTATACAATTTAGTCATATGATTATTTATTTCATAATGTCTTTTTTATTTATTTAACATTTTGGGGTTCCATTGTCCTCCACCATGTCTAAAGGCAATAGTGTTAAATACCTCAGAACCGGCTGTCAAACTGCCTCCTCTTTCTCTCTCCAAGAAATCTGTTTCTTTGTCATCTTGATGTAAATAATCGTACAAATGGAAATTGCACAGGACAGTCTGTCCTCAAAGACATTCACTTAGTGGTGCACTTAGTTGAACTTGTATTAAAGGGAAGAAAACTGATTGAATTTTGATATAAGAATATAAAGGCATTTATTTATTTTTTGGCATATATTGTTACACAGGTGCACACTATGATCTAAAAGGGTTAAAAAGGCATTTTCCATTTCATCTCAAGTTAGTCATCAAGTTACCTGCTCCTAGCAACCGCTACCGCTATCTTCCCCTCCAGACAAGGAATTGGCTAACATGAACACAATGTCGGGCTGAATGGAGTGAAACAAAATGGCAATTCATTCTGATTATCAGACTAGCATAGCATAAAACCTGCACAGAGTGTGTCAACATAGACCAGTGTCTGTATAGGATGCAGTCTGACCCAGAGGAACTCAGTGACTAAATCCTAAGCTGTGGCAATGTGTCTTGTTACAGTACTGCTTCAGCACTAACATAGTAGTGTTCTGTTGGTCCTAAAATGTCACATGTGACATGTGCTCCCAGTGTTTTTACCTGTAGTAGAGGAGCTCTGATTCCAGCTGGAGGATGTGTCTCTGCAGTGCTGGCACATGACTGGCCTTGACTTCCAGTTCCTTCACCTTACCCAGGCCGCTGAGCAGCGCCTGCCTGGCCTCCTCCACCTTCCTCCTCATGGCCACTTGCTCCCTCTTCAGGGCTTGGTTGCAGTCCTCCAGAGTGACCACAGTCCCTTTAGAGCTCCATAGTTCCTGCTCCAGCCTCTGATTACACAGCATGGCTTCCTCTACCTGTCGGTCTCTGGAGCTCCGCAGCAGCTCTATCTCATGGATAATGTTCTGCAGGCTCTTCAGGTTGCTGTAGGTGCTGCTTTTCAGGTTGGTGCTACTCATACTTTTCTGGGCAGCTTGTTTCTGGTGTGCAACAAAACAGCCTTCCTCTGGTTTATGTTTGGAGTGGCTTTTCCATAGTCCTACCTGAACAGAAGAGCGACAGGTGACTGGAGGGGACCACATCAAGATATTCCCTAAAACCAATATTGCACTTGCTTAGTCACATTACTGTAAATGTGAATATATATATATATATGTGTATGTGAATATATATATGTGAATATATACATATATATATATATATTTATGAAATATAATACTGAGGTAGACTGAGGTTGTGCAGTAATGTAGTAGTTCTAATTCTGCAGTTAAAAATGTTAAAGGGTCACAGGTTTTGGTATCACTTTCTAATAGGACATGCTTTATTAAGGGTTGATATGTTGTAAATAATGCTTTATTTATGGTTAATGAGTCATTAATTGATGCCTTATATATAATCTATTAATAAGACCAACATTTGGGTTAAAAAGATTACGAGTTTCTCACTTTCTAATAAGCCAATAAGCTAATAAGTCTGTGGTTATACATGTTAGTGGGTCATTAATAAAGGGTAATTATACCTCATAGTACCCTATTACCCCACTAGAACACTGCGCTCCCAGAATGCAGGGTTCCTTGTGGTTCCTAGAGTCTCTAAAAGTAGAATGGGAGCCAGAGCCTTCAGCTATCAAGCTCCTCTCCTGTGGAACCAGATCCCAGTTTGTGTACGGGAGGCGGACAACCTCCTCACATTTAAGAGTAGGCTTAAGACTTTCCTCTTTGAAAAAGCTTATAGTAGGGCTGACTCAGGTGACCCCTGAGCCCCCCCTTAGTTATGCTGCTATAGGCCTAGACTGCCAGGGGACTTCCTATGATGCACTGAGCTCCTTTCTCCTCCTCTTCCTCTCCATCTGTACGCCCTCATATCCCATCAATGCTTGTTACTAACTCAACTTCTTCCCGTAGTTGTGTGCTTTCTCTCCCCTCTGTGTTTCTCTCTCCTTCTGTTGCTTTCTGCAGGTATTTCTGCCTCCGGAGCTGTAGAGTCTGGATCTATGGTTGCAGCCACCTGCTGCCCCCGTGCTCCTGCTCTGCACCCGCTGCTGCTGTTACTGTTGTTGCTCTTATTATTAGTATTGCTATTATAATATTGCTCTTAGTATTATTTCTATTAATATTAACATCAATACCACTACCACAACTATTACTTTACATCTCTATGTGGAACTGTATTGAGCTCCCTTTTAACAGGTAGAAACCTCGAGCAGAACCAGGCTCAAGGTGGGCGGTCATCTGCCTCGACCGGTTGGGTTGAAGGGGGAAGGGGGGAGCGGGAGAGAGAGAGCAGGAGGAAAGAGAACATACAGCAGCTCAATACAGCATAGATATGGTAATGGCATTGATGTTAACACCAACAGAAACAACACTAAGAGCAGATATGATAAGATATGGCGCTATATAAATAAAACTGAATTGAATTGAATACAGGGTTTTTACACTGTAACTGATGCTAATATTAAAGATTAACAAGTCATTTACTAATGCTTAATAGATCAGTTATAATCCATGGGTTGCCAGGTTCTTTACCTTCCTCCAGATGACAGATGCTTTGTCTGTTTAGTTGGATCTTTAGTTCAACACCACTCTAGCAGTTTGACCCCTTACCTTCTTTAAAAGGGCAGCAGGCCATCTGAACCAAAATCCATGTATTAATAACTTATTAACAATTACAGCAGCAGACCTGATGAATTATCATAAGAACCTTTTATTAATGACATATGGACATTTATAATTGCAGAAAACGTTTGCTGTTGGCTTGTTAGACAGTGAGAAACCTGGGTACCACTTAATGAGGCACCATTTAGGGTACTAGCTTTATTAATGGTTATAAATCATTCACTAATGCTTTATAGATCAGTTATAAACCATTAATAACAACTGTTGGGTGTTGGTGAGAGCGGTTGTTTTGGGGCCTTATGCAAGAATATGCCCATCAGACCAGTTTGGTGAGAGGGGGAGCCTATCAGCGCCCCTGTTCCCTTGTACAAGGACTGTTATGGGGGCATTTTTAGGGCCTTGTAAGATGAGTAAAATTATATTACCACTACAATCTAAAACTATATGGACAGCAAATTCATAGTCAAAACTTTTTTGTTTCTTCTACTTAGCAGAAAATACCCTTATATAACACCAGTATACCTGCAGAGCCAAACAGCGGGCATCACTGCTCTGAAGTGCGGCTCTCATGTCCTCAATCAGCTCCCTCAAACTTGCATTCTCGTCCTCCAGCTTCGCTATTCGGTCCTCTGCTTCCTCCAGCGCCACAATCTCCTCATAGCACTCTTTGGTGCAGGATCCGAGCCTGCAGCCGGAGGCGTGCCGTCCCTCCGAGGAAGGACAGGAGCCGACGCTCACCCCCACAGACAGCAGCTTCTCTCGCCGCCTCAGAGGGCTTCTCAGGCGGATCTGAGTCTCTATGTGCTCGCTGTCCTTCCCGACCAGCAGCCGGCCGTTTTCATACTGACACCCCGCCTTGGTGCTGAAGTATCCGCACAGTTTAGCGTGGAAGTGTCTGAAGGTGAGCTCAATGGGTAAATTGTCTGAAACACCGGCGCATTCTGTGTCCTCCGAGTCTTTGTTCAGTCCCAAAACTTCACACAAGATGTTAAAGTCCTCCACAGGGATTTTGCCTCCACCTTGATAGTCCATATGATGGAAAATCTCCTGTAGGTATTGATCCAACCCGGTAGCCAAAACTATAATTTCGTTCTCCACTCCCCGGTCCAGTCCGTAATGATAAGCCAGAGTGCTGACTATCCATTGTGTCCTGCGCGCTGGTCGGCTGTATGGATCAATGGCATCCATCCTTTCTACTGAGCAACATCATATCTCTTCAAACTTAACACCGTTCCTTTTGTTGCCTGTGTGTGTTTCGGGTTCATCCTCTCAGCAGAAACTCCGAGCAGACTGGCAGAGCTGAAATGAGGCGTGTGTTAAGACAGAGCAGATTTGAATTTAGCACTGCCCCCCAAATCCAAAACCAGGGGACCAGTCAGTAACATAGTCTACACATACTATAACGGTCTCATACTGCCATTTGCCGGAGTATAATTGCCACCAGGTGTGTAAACTTTTGTCATTCACTTGGGTTAGACCTTGTTAAGATGTAAGATGCCCAAGAGACTAATATGCTGTGGGGCAGATACTGTCTTTTTTCAACATTTTACAGCGTGGTCTTTACGCACGGGTACCACACAAGTTTACTGGGCTATTTGCACAATTTGCATCCTGCTTTGTCCCTGATGTAGCCTAATGCACGCGCTCATTTGTGTGCAGCCAAAGTTCCTCTCCATGTCTATTGTACAGATATCCTATTCTGCGTTAAACAATGTAAATCGATCGTGTCTAGATTTTTGGATTTTTGTTTATATCTTTATTTGATTGATTTTTCACCTGTGAGTTTTCATTTTATTTAAAGAGTTGGTAACCTATAAATCCATATCCACTTGTGTGTGTAAGCTTGTCATTGCAGATCATTCGTCTATCAGTGCAAAATCTCATACAAACTACTGCAAATGCTTCTCCCCATTACAGCCTATCCATTGCTGCCTTCAGGTCCCCCTCGTAAGTCCCACGTCCAAATGGATCCTGTAAAAAAATGCAGGGCTACTATTCCAACGAATGTAGGCCAACCCTAAGTGTTTATTAATATTAAGAAAATGTGTGACAGCAAAACGTATGTGTAAAATGTAAATTCACCTCTCTGCATATAAACATCACACCCCGAGAGAAAATGAAAACGGTCTCTCTGGAACTGGCACATACATGTGTTGTACATAATAAGGCAGTTTATTACGGCTGCAACAACTTATATAACTTTATGGGGAAATTACCTATTTAAAAATGAATTAGCTTCAATGCTCCCAATAGGTTAGTAGCCTACCTTAACTGCAAATTGCTTGAACTTGTTCTTTCTTGACAAGGTTCAAACTACCTTTTCCCTGTATTATCTAGATGTATCTGCTTTTTTTCAGCCAACAGTTGTAACACCCTGGTGTTGGCTTTGGCAACATTCCTTTTATGGCGTTCATGCAAATAAATCTTCTTGTATTGAACTGTAAAGAAAAAAATCTTTTCTTTCGTGGTAGGTAGACTATGTAATTCCGATAGTCCCAACAGCCCGTGAGGGCAGCTATCTATCGCCTCACTTCCTTCACTACAGTGGTTGTTATGGCGACGCGTTGCACTCATAGAAATCACTTGAAGTTTGTGTGACAGCCGGACCCACTTCAACACTTTCCTACGGCACATGGCATCCACTAGCCTAAGTTAAGTTAAATGAGTTATCAGCTTTGGGACTTATAGTTCAGGTAAAGTGACAACAGTTGCAGAGGTATGTTTGATTCACTGACACACAACAGCGAACTCTTTAAGAGGACTGCTGTTCATGTCCGGACCGACTGCAGCTGAGGTGAGCAATCACGAAAGGAAACTGTACTGTAATGTGTTGTTTTAATATTATAATATTAATATTAATACTAAAACACATGGTTGTCAGAGAAATTGTACCTTTTAGTTTTTTTTCTTATTTGATTACATTTCCATTATGAGCTAACCAAAGTTAACTTAGGCCTATTTCGCTGATGACACACCTTCAGGCAGAGCTAGTTAGTTAGCAAGATGAAATGTAAAAACTGCCTCAAAGTGTAATTTTGAGCTCACTGTGAAACTGAATCCCTTAATTCTTTCCATAAAAATTCCATCAATTTACTTTTGAGGTGTTAATTAATAGATACATTCATGCAATGTAATATATTAGGGAGGCCTGCGTATACAATTAAGGAGTAGGCTACCTGTAATGTTATTTTGTAAAATGTAAACCCCTTAATCCATACAGAGTATACTTAAAAACTACTTAATATACTGTATTATAATCCATTAATTTATTCATGTATTTACCCCAATATAGGGTAAACCCATTCCTACCTGAGTACTGAATAAGAATCCCTTAACATGTCATTCATTTACACCTGAATATATTCCAGACGCCCAAGGTAAACCAATCCCGACGTTCGTAACACCTCAAATTGACAATTACTGTCACATATCTCAAACGAATTAATAAGGAAAAGGGTCATTGAAATCTACATAATCGGTTAATTAATGGATTTTAAAATGAAGGTGCCTAGTCTTCACCTTCTCAAATGAACTGACAAATGAATATCTCTGGCTTGTTTTCAGGGGTAAATTATTTGAGAGTATTTTAAGAGATTGTTGTTTCATAGAGGATATATAGGACACATGAACTATTTACATTTTTTGGAAGGTAAGAATTGTGAACAACGGTCTCCTGACAATTAGCTCTTAGGCTACTTTTACAGACTAGGTATGAAATGTTAGCACAAACATTTTTTCCTTTTCCATCCTTTCATTTAGCCTTTTCTTACAGGGTTTTTCGTGGAAAATATTACAGTGGAGTCAGACCCCATGGCCAACATGTCAGAGAGGGGCCTTTATAATTCACAGCCAGACTGTGATGATGGAGAAGTTACAGACAAAAGGCAGGAAGATGTCCTCGTCCTTGAGACTGATCTGTTGTCCATGGAGCATGGTTTGGAAAATAGGTCAGGTTCAGCTGAGGATATCACAACACACACAGATGACAGCTCTTATTACGTCACATGGACAGTTTCCATTGCCCTAGCTGTCCCAAGAGGTAAATTAGTCATACAGAATATATGAACGATTAGTACTCAAACTGACCCTCAGTGTGCTGAAATGTACTGTAAATCACTGCTATAATGTAAGAGACAGATTACAGTCATTTAATCCATTATCCCATTCCTAAACATTTGTCCCTTTTTAGGGGAAGAAGCTGATGTCCCTGAAGCTCCTGAAAAGGCTTGGAAAACAAATAAAGATTCATCGACTGTTTTGATGAAAGCCCTTAAGGCTCAGAGCTGCTATCATATTGAATTCAAGCTGTTGCCAGGTGATACAGAGACCACCAAAGTGGACCTCGTAGTGTTTGGGCCAGTAGCAAAAATGTACAAAGAAGATGAGTTCAAGGTAACCATGACCTAGTGCTTGTCCCCTTAATCAACAATTCATGAACAACCTGAATGAACAACAATAAAGCAGCTACATTGTCTAGAGTTACAGGAATTGACCCATCACTGCACAGGGGTTGTTATTAGCATCACAGGGATGATTATTTCTGGTAATAAACACTTATAAATATCCTGCCGTTGAATAAAATGTATAATAGTAAGTGCCTCTAATGGAGAAATAAATGCATGAATGTTGTAACAGATTCTGAGAATGTGGCATGAAGGAGGTCAGACATGGGTTGGTTGGACCCAGAATGTCAGCGTCAGAGTCAACAGGGACTTGTTGATCAGTCTACTTCCTCACAAGATCAAGCTCCAGATATGGAACAGTAAGGACAAATTGTCCAGCCAGGCCCGCTATGAAAGACTGAAAGCCTTCAGACTGCCACAGGATCAGCCTGAAGATGCAACAGACATGTGTGGTGAGCATCAATTTTAACTTGGCCCAAAATGACCCAAACATATATTATTATGTGTTTTTACATATTGTGTTTTTATATAAAATGATATCTTCACTCTAAGGTGGTATCAAGACTATGGTAAACAAACTGAGAACCTTATTGGAGAGGAAGTCTAACTCATCTAAAAAGCACAAAAGAGATATACTGTTTAATTCCAATTCAAAAGTGGGCTCCGAAACAGGTAAATCTACAATTTTTGTCTTATTAATTATGGAATCATTATCAATGGTAAACAATGATGCTACACTGGTTTATGTATGCACACTGGTGTCTTATTATACATCTTTGCCAAACGTCATGCTTATAATTACATGTAAGTTATGATAGATATAATTTTCATAACCCTTTTTATAGACAGATATAACTTGGCTCCTCTCACCAAAACAGGATTTCAAAAACCCACAACTGATGCTTTCGACCTTGAGGATATCAAAAAGACTGGCACTGCCTCCTCTGAAATCACTCCCATTAGTTTGTTGGCAGGTGAGTGAACCTTTTATTCATACAAATAGCCTCTAAAACAGTGTTTCCCAACCTTTTTGGCTTGGGAGCCTTTAAAACAAACCAATGTCTACTTAAGACCCCTCATCATCAGATGTATATATCTCCTGGTTATGACCAGTTTACTTTTGTCTTTATTCTATTTTTAGAGGGCTGAAGAAGTCAAATTATCCAGTAATTCATTTGAAAAAATGCAAAGATTAGAGGAAACTCATAACATAAATAATCATCATTATATGTGTGGCAGAAGTATGTTTTGCGCTTAATGCTAATGTCAGAATGCTAACATGCTAACAATGACGATGTTAACATGCTAAGTTTTGCAAGTTAGCATGATAACATTTCCTAATTAGCACTAAAACTGCAGCTGAGGCTGATCGGAAAGTCATTAGTTTTGCATTGGTCGATAACCAATGGATTGATTGATGGATTGCCAACCTCATGGTGGCGCTGGAAATTCAAGTCAGAGGATCACCAAAGTCAGTAGAATTCATCCTCCGGTGACTTTGAATATCTCTGACCAATTTCATGGAGATCAATCTGATATTTGTTGAGATACTTTAGTCTGGACGAAAGTGGTGGACCATACTGCCACCCTTCGAGCCCCTCCACTTGCAAGGCTGAAAAGAGTTAATATTTCAGACACTATGTTAACCATGAAAGAAAATATGTTGTAGTCTGTTATTTTTGTGACTGCCAGGTGAGACCTCATTGACTGAACGCTTCCCATTCTGTGCGTCTGATGTATTTGAGGTCATGTGCAACATCTCTCTGGACAGACCATTAATATCCGACCAACTGAAGGATGATCTCAATCCACTGGTCATCACAATTTTGTCAGCCACCTCAATGCCTTCATCCGCAGTCCCTTTCCATGTCCTACAGGTGTGACTTTCATGAGGTGATCAAATTTGATTTGCAAGCTTTGACATTTAGCAGTAAGCTTTGATGACATACTTTAAATTCTCATTTTCCCAGGAAAAATGTATGCCTGTATATTGCCAGTACAAGTTCCACAACTTGAGCATGCACAGAACAAACTATCACAAGCATGGCACCAACATCTACATTAGAGATGTGAATGTGATCCTGACTGGCTTGATGAGTCCTGAAGAGCTCAAAGAGTTCCTCTCCGGTCCACCTATGGAGATAGAAGTCCATGATCGTGACAAAAAGTTGGAAGAAACACCAAAAACTCCAGCACTGTTTGGCACGGGGTCAGATGATGATGTCCTGCGTGGTGCAGCACTATTAAAACAGAGAACAACAGTCATTAACTCTCATGGTATTGCAAGCCTGAACCTCTCTGAACTACTACTTGGGAAGAAAAGCCTAAAGATGCACTTACCAATCAAATGCTGCCCTCCACCTCCACTGCTGGACAGGGAGCGAAGTGCATGGAGCAAGAAGATGACAAACACAGAAGCTAGCAGAGAGCCCATGCCACAAGGCCATTATTTTGATGCCAATTCTCAACTCAAAGTCAAGGTTGAGATAGCCTGTCCACTCAATGTTAAGAATGACAGCTGTGGGTCAGAGTCCTACGATGGTCCGTTTGGGCGCGTCATCTACCTCTTTGATTACAACAACTTCTCTGTGAAGACCAAGCTGAGGTCAGAGATCATAAGAATCAATGCATCAGCTTTCCATATGGGCTCACACTCACTGGAAAATCTTGAGAAAGCCCTATCAAATTACATAATGAATTTCAAGCACGATGAGAGCAAGGATCTAGATTTTGTTACAGGGTTCCACGTGCTAGATAAGAGGACACACATCTTTGTTCTTGAAGGGCTGAAACATAAAGCAGTGAAGAGACTTTGGGAGGCTGTTCCTATGAAGTAAGCCCATGAACACTATCTGTACAGCCCGTGCTAACAGTTTTCAGCTGTTCTGTCTATTTGGACAGAGTGTTTAAATTCCAATGACAATCCTGCAGTTTGTGTGATGTTTTGCAGGCTAAGTGGGAGTGAGGAGGAGCAGGTGATAGTCCTCTACAATTCAAACCTGGGTTTCTACAAGCGCATCTATGACTCATTAGATATGAGCCTGAGTCCTATCCATTTATATGAGTCACTGGAGACCATCATGAGACAGCCTGTGGTCTACATTAGAGGCACGGTCCCCCAACCCTGCTTCCAAGCTTTGTCAAGGTACCTATATAGTGAGATTACAGTGGCCTTAAAGGACTGTACCTTTGAGTTGCATGTTTTACTCCATTTACTACAAATCAAGAATACTGTACATCACAGCAAACCATGCTGTTATGTTTGAAGCAGCATTAAATGATTGGGAGAAATGGAACAAGCTGTAAACACTAACATATTATCACTGTATAACTTGTTATATGTGTTAGTAAACTATTGCCTATTTACACAACGAGCATTCATAGAGTGACATTAGAATTCATTTTGAGATGTGTTTCTCGTGAATGTAATGTTACATGGTGAATGTAAGTCCAATATTCTCTCTCCTCTTAGTTCTGTTTTGGTCTCCAACTCCTGCTGGAAATATCTGGCTCTTTAGCTGCTAAATGCTCCACTGTGTTCACCAGCTAGTCACTAACTGTGTCTGTCTGCTGTTTGGTGCTGGGCAGGTAGTGTACAGTGGGTTTATCAGAGCTTCTACACTGAAAACAGCTGCTGACAGGAAATGAGGTTGATGAGAGCGGTGAGACTGAACCAAAACATTAAAGCTGTGGGTCGTAAAACCAAAACAAAGAGCTGAAAGATGGACAAAAAGTACCAAACTCACAATGAGTGACCCCTTTCACATGACACACAGTCACTGATGCATTGTTAATATAAAAATATTGATTATTATAATACTGATTGGTGCAACTTTAAGATTTTTTCTTTAATTTCCTATTTTTTTCTAGGCAACCACTGTTCTACATTTATATATATATATATACAGCCCGTGCTAACAGTGATATTATATATATGTATATATATATATATAATCACTTAGCAAACTCGTCAAACATGCTGGAGTTGTATATTCCATAACAGTTAACATCTAGTCTATATCATTTTTTGTCGAGTTGACTCAGTTATGTTAATGCAGCTAACTAGTAGACCTTGGATCAAGATTATTTTGTGTAAACTAAACAACAGATCATGTAACTAAAGTATGCATGATTTGTATTTAAGCAGCAAAAACTGGTATGATCCTTTAAACTTGTGCACAAATCTATTGGAAGTTGACTATGAAAAGCCATGCATATTTTTGGATAAAATGTGTAATAAATGGCATAATGGAATTCACCATGGTAAGTATTTATTAAATTGTGAGAAGGACTTTTTTTTCTTCTCCCTAGGTTAAGCCAGCTTTGTCAAGTAAGGCAACTCAGAGATGTGGTGCAGTGCAACCTCTTCCCCTCAACTGACATGATTCTCAGCATGAGCAAGGAATATGGCACACATGCTGAGCAGTGCGAGCAAAAAGCCAGTACAAACACTGAGGCGGACATGTCCACGCTGCCTGTCCGGATGAAAAGACATGCACCGCTCGACACACACAACAGAGAGTACATGACGTGGAAACGCAACAGCCAGCAGTTGACGCTCAAACAGTCCAAGCACTTCATTCAGGTTTGTACTCTTGAATTAATCAGAGTACACTCTGACTTATTAACTGAGCCACTCATATGTTAACATAATTTTTCAGGACAATATTAAAAAAGTGCAAGAGAAAAGTGAGCAGTTGGAGAAGCCAGAGGCTGTCGTATTAAGGATGGAACAGTCAGCAGCCAGGCCAGCTCACAACTACAGCATCCAGACCTTCAACTCAAATGAGCAAGCCAAGGAGCTGCTCCACAGAGAGATGGCCCAGGTTTGATGAACATATAGGATAAAATGTACAGGACTGTTTTATAGATACAAACTGTATATTGTGCATCTTAACATATCAGGGTACAGCTTGGCGGCTCAGAGGGAAGCACTGTCGCCTTAAACGAAGAAAAGCTGCACAAAACAATACTTTTATACCAATAACGGATCAAATGACCCTGAGCTCTGTGGAGCATTTTAGCCTCTTTCAGCTCATTATTTTAGTTTTACAGCCTGTAAATGTATTGTTTGGTTCACTCTCCCAGCTCACAGCTATTTAGCTTAGCTACGGTGAACATAGTGGAGCATTTAGCAGCTAAAGAGCCAGGTATTTCCCTCAGGAGCTGGTAAAAACTAAAACAGAGCTAAAAGGAGAGAGAATATTGGACTTGCATTCGTCAGGTGTCCAGAAACACGACTCTAAACAAATGCTAATGTCGCTTTCTATCTGCTGGATATATGAATAGGCAACTGTCTGTTAGTAGGTTAGCCACTAAGAACTTTATAAGGTGATAATATGTCAGTGTTGGTTTTACACCTTGTTAGGCTGTCCCCAAGTGGCCAAAATCAGTTATTGCTGCTTTAAACTGCATTACCACACAATGATAATGCAACATGTATTTTGTAAACATTAATGTGCAGACAGAAATGGATGGAAACCGATGCCTACCTGCCTAACAGAAGGACGAATACATCCAGTAATCTAAAGCTGTATTCAAAAATTGTCAGCAAAAATGTAAAGTCTACATAACAGAGTAATTATATAGTGTAAGGATAAGGCTGGTATTATATTTTGCTGGGACACAGAAGTGTCTAGCGAAGATGAAGTTAAATGTCTTGTGCTGCTCTGGTGATAACTTCAGGTGCCAGGGCGGAGGTTTACCTACAGTCAGCAGTATCACAGCGCCACAGTGGAGCCAGGAGACGTGATTTCTAAAAATGACCCCAGCTCCACTGCTGCCTCTACAGTTTGGTTCACAAGCATGAGCAGTGACAAGTCCAAAGTGCACCCTAGACACCCAGATGAGGCTCGCGTGGAAGAGCTGAGGAAGGTGATGTCACTCTTCATTTCCCAGCAGTGTGGTGCTTCACAGGAACAGGAATGTTTATTCTCATTCCCATGAATCTTAGCACAGGGATAACATTTTTATGACTCTGCCTTCTTTCTCTATGACCCAATAGCATACAATATGAGATGACTAATAATATTAACCTTGCTGTTCTCTCCAGAGGTATCCAGTGACAGGGTGTGTTTGCAGTAGAGGGTTAAGTTGATAATACTTCTGTTCGCTATGCTTCCAGCCATGGAGAGAGAACATCCTACATACCAACATATTGAAGCCCACACTTTCACGGGACATATGGGCCTGGAGCCAGCGCTATGAGGACTTTCAGCTCTACAGCAAACCTCCCCCTTTCTTCAGCCCACCTCCTGTCTCCATTCACCTGCCTGGTAGGCTTTAAACACTTTTAAGTGCTAAAAGTGTTGCATAATGGTGTCTTTTTCTTTGTCTGTGAGTAACTGGCCAAATGTTAACAACCAGATGTCACACTGAAATATTTCCATTGTAGCCATTAAGACATCAGCTGTTTGTCAGCATTTGGTGTCAGAATCAAAGAGAGGGCTTCTTTACAGACTCCACATTTTATACTGAAGTTCAGCAGGCAAACAAGGAGAAATCCATCATAGGTGAAATAGAAATTTCTCCACAAACATCTGCCTCAATACATCATAATGTCATACAGCCATGAGGTGTCATTTACTGCAGTCCACATGATGGCTGTGGGGTTGTAAGGTTTTCCCACAGTTGTGTCCTACATTGCTGAAAAGCCAAAAGTATCCGAGGCTTACACTTAAATAAAAGTGGTAAGTGATCCATTTACTTACATTCTATATATACTTGAGATTTTACCATAGTTATTTGAGTTAGTTACTGATAGTGATTTAGATGCAATAGATCCAGTGGATGATATATCCCAGCAAGCCAGCAGTAGTACTTGATTTTCCTTTCAGACCTCACTGTGTCATGGAACTATGTTTCTATGGTAGGAGTTTTTCCAAGAGGTCTGTGATCGCTCCAGCTAACCAAATCCTAATTCAGTGCATTTCTTTTAGGCACCATGATCAAAAGTATTGATTTGCATGGGAGCTGAAGTACAAAAGTAAATTGCTGATGCATTAGTTAGTGTTTAAAACAGCGGGGCTGAGACACACTGTATATAGGTGATGTAGGATGGAGTGGGAAGGGAGCCACGGCTTTGACTAGAGCGTTAAACATGTCTGGTTACATGTAACTTGTTACGTTTTTTGAATTTGGTTATATGTGTTTTGCTCAGTTAAAGACATTTTAATTCAGGCTATTTCCAGAACTGGAGTCTCATGGGTAAAAGGTTTAAAGTTAATATCATCACTCCCCAGTCCCTGCTCTGAGCTTGGTCTATCCTTGTTGGGAGTATCAAGGACATGAGGACTAGACAACAAATATCAACTCTGTACGTATTCTGCATTCACATAATAATCCCAATTAGTTGACTGACTAATGTAAATATCAGGTTGGGCAATGTATTAAACCACCGTCTTCATGGCAAGTATTACCATTTAGGTCTAACTTTAAATCCAAACTGTTGCAAGTTGTCTGATGACAAATTTAGCACGAGTAACCAAAGCCCACCTGGCACCTTGTAACAACTTTGCTTTGTTTTAACAATAAAATTCTACAGAACATGGGAAGAAAGAGTGTGTGATGGCTATGAGAGACTAGGCCATAACTAGCATCTAGCAATGCACTAAATTTAACAGTCAAGAGTATCCAAGAGTGGATTTTTTCCTCTAACTGTCTGGGCTGTAAGCTTTTTCTCAGTATGAAGGCATATATTGATATGTTGTGATTGAAGCTCCAGATGGCGGCTATTTGAGCTAGTATCAGTTTTTGCTGCTGAGTAACTCGCTCCCACACCACACTGAAGAATAGATTTGGTCAGGGAGGAACCTCAGTGATATCAGCAGTGAACAGTATCTGTTTATGTCTGTCCTGTTGTGTTTGTCCAACCATCCAGTGAAGTAAAATCAACGCCTCCCCTGTTTAGTTTATCAGTTCTATGAACAGTAAAGCATAAAATCAATTGAGTTTTTAATCCACAGCGTTAAGTGGGTGTGCTAATGATCCTCAGGAGACTCTCTGCAGCAGGAGCAGCTCGAGGCAGCCAGAGCTCAGTACAGTCGCTGGCTGAAGAAGCTGCTTCCTGGCGGCAGCACCAACCCACCATGCAACGGCCCCTTCCCAGAGTTCAAGTGTCACATGGGAGGAAACTCAGAGAGAATTCAGGACATACTGAAAGATGAGCCTAAGAAGTATTCGCTTAGGAAACCAGACATGATGCTGAAGGTACACTATTTTCAGTTACTGAGGTGACTCAGTTTAGACAGAGCTGATGAGATAATGAACACACAATATGCAAGTCCCAGGAATATTTGAACAGCAGCATATTTTCTGATGCTGTGCCATTATTTTGAAAATCTCTTCATCTAGAAATCTGTGGGTTTTCCAACATTGCACAAGACAAAGGACACATCACACAATGCAGTCATCTGTCACAAGTATCTACTTTTGCATGAATTCAAAGCCAAAGGAAGAAGCTTTGTGTCTTGCTTCTTGAGATCGAATGCAGAGGCATTCTAACGAGGAGACATTTTCACCTGTTTGGACAAGGCTCTCAAAACTTACTGTGGACAATAAAATGTCCTTTAATTCTTGGTGTGAATAGGAAAAACTCCAGACCTCATTTTTTGTGAGTTTATTTAAATCTTGAAACAAGAACTCAGCCACTGGTGGTCAAGTAGTTTGAGGAGCAGGGAACTCCAATGAGTCCATAAGGTGTTACTCATGCACTGAATTTCAGAAAAAAAAGTGCACCATTAAAGCACAATATCAGGTGACATGGTCAGGGCTTTAATACTAATGCTACTTTGGTATCTAATCTTGAGGCCCTATCTTGAAGAAGGTCCTGGTGTCAAAATCTAGTTTTAAGACCTTCATGTTCTTACATTAATGTGTTTAATCAAACTACCACACAGTAAATCTGGGGTCTGGTTGTATTTTGGTGTATGAAAACTGAAGACAAACAGAAAATGTAAGGTACAGGGGTTAAATAGGGGCCCCAAGCAGGTCAATCAGTCTTATATAACATTTTTAAAGATTTCTTAAACCTGAAATAACTGATCCTTTTGGCCTCTTGGGGCCAGGGGAAACAAGCTGTGAACACAATATTGGCATTGACATACATCATTTCCCAGCTGTGGGACAATGATAAAGGCTTATCTTATACCTTTTACAGTAAGTTGATATTGCTTATTTACACATCCAGCATCATTCATCTGGAGTCATGTTTGTGTCACCTGATGAATGTCAGTCCAGTATTCCCTCTCTGATGGCTCTGGTTCTGGTCTCCACCAACTCCTGAGGGAAATATCTGGCTCTTTAGCTGCTAAATGCTCCATTATGTTCACCAGCTAGTCTCTGAGTCTGTCTGACACTTTAGAGCATTTTCACTCTAAACAGCTGCCTGCTGCAGCCAAATGACACTATGAGAGCGCTTAGAGTGAAACAGAACAGTAAAGTTGCAGTAAGACAGATGAGCTGAGAATCACTATAAAGCTCTGGAAAGCAGAGGGGAGCTGCAGATTCTGCTGATAATAGGTTCATCACTACTACCAACTCATTGATAGTTCTAAAAATATCAGTTTAATATCCGTTTTTCAAAATGCTTGCTTCAGTTCAGTGTTTAACATTTTTAAGTTTGTCATGTCTCTGGTTGCAGTTGACTGTAATAAGTTTCAGCAGTTTTTTTGTGTTGCAGCCGTTGCCTCAACTGTCTGTGATGAACTTGGGTGATGAGGAAAAGCAGAGTGTGGCCCTGGCTCCAGGCCCCTGTATAGACTGCAGCCTCAGCAGCAAAAACAACACTGTGGCCAGACACATCTCTCTGTACAACAAGTACCACTACATGTCAGTTCAGTTGCAGTTCTAAGTTTTATTCAAAAACAGAAACTCAACAGATACTAGAGAAAATAACACAAGGTTTTTGTGTTGATGTGGTATGTTCTGTTGCTTCTTACAGTGGACTCGGTAAGCAGCACTCATTCCTGTACAAGCGGACCGCCCTGCCTCTGACAGACCAGGAGAAGACTATCTTCACTTTTCACAAGTACGCACCAAACATAAAGAGACACACAGCAGCTGTCCAGCCTTTCAGGAATATTGTAGAAGCCAGAACCCACAAAAATTGTACCTTGTATACCACGTAGGCTTGTGAGCATTTAAACAGTATGTTGTGCTGTAATGTATTATAACACAAAAGTTAAAAGAGCACTTTGGTTCAAACTTCCTATAATGCCATCAGAAGAGATCTCAGGTGTTATCTTTGAAGCCATGGTTAATAAAATACAGAAACTAAAAACATAAATCTCTTAATTTATTAATCAAGTGTAATATAATGTCAAACAACGGAAGTACCAACAGAAGAGTAAAGACAAATCATTGGGAGTTTGTCCATATTGTTCAATCAGAACAGAGGAGAGAAAGTATTACGGTCACATGGAAGACCTCAGTATGATCTTTCTAGAGGGTGAGAGCAGACGTAGGCTCTGTTCTCCAAGACCTCCTTGGCGATCTTCTTGATGTTGGCATCGTTGTTCTCAGGAGAGTCTGGAACAGATTGAGGTGGGAATAACAAAACAAGCCTCTTTCATTCGTTAAATACAAAACACAACATTCTCATCTGTCTGGATCATGTCACTGGATAACTCTGGATTACATACAGGTCATTAAAGAAACGTGCAGTGTGAAAATGAAAAGCAGCGGGGGGTTTGAGTGTTGGTATGTGGGGTTTGGTGGGGAAATTCCGCAACACATGCAAGTCTTTTGTACTTGAGATGCAGTAAAAAAAGAAAAAGGCAAGGGGCTGTTCTCAATTAGCATTTTGTGTTGTACTTACGTTTTTGCAACTGAGTCATCAAGTAATTGTTCTTGAAGAAAGCGTCGCTGCAGAATGTGTTTGCGAGTAGCACCTAGAAGAATGAACACTCATTCATCAAAACCTGCAGACATGAATCCAACTGGAAAATCAAACATGATGCACAAAATGTCAGAATGTAATCAAATGTGAAAGGAGACAATAGCAAACATTTGTTGGTTCAGTTTTCATCTGCAAACACAGCAACAACTGGAACACTGTGCACAAATCTCATTAATAACCCATCTGTTTTATTTTACAAAAATATGTCAGATTAGCACTTTTCTACACAGCATGGATATAAAGTGAACAGGTACAGAACCAAACACGAACCACTTTACCACCACAGTGGAACTAAAGTGGACGACAGCTTAATGATTGGAGCCATATTTGCTTTTAAAATCATTCAGAACTTGGTTTGAATCTCGTGTTACTTTGTGATCCTCAGGCAAAACATTTCAGTCTTAAAAAATCGTGAATGACTATCTTTGGAATGGAATGCAGTTAGACAGGATTTCTACAGTCTGCGTGTGTGTTTTATATAAAATACAAAGGTGGACCACTGCATGTTTGCTGACATTTCTGCCTGTAGCAACAGTGGAGAGGAATAGTGTAGAAGGAGCACAGGCCTTCCATCTGAAACTGTGTTGCAAAAGAGGAGAATACAAAACATTCCCCGCCTTCTTTCATGTCTCTCTGTGGAGGATTAGTTTGCTCTTCTTTGCTCTACATCACTGTTTTTGGTTACACACAGGACCTTTCTACAGTTAGTGTTAACACTCTGCCTTCCTGTGTCCTGCTCCACCTCAATCTGCTCTGATAAAAGTTGTTTTCCCAATGAAGGTGGAGCAGCACAAGTTACACCTCTACAAAACAGTCAAGTGACAATAAGAGCTATATTACTGATTTGAGTTAACAAGTCAAAGCACATGCAGATAACAGGCCTAATAATAATAATAAAAAAAATAAAATAAAAACAAGAATACAAAATCAGGTGACGAGATGTTGTGACATGCTGCTACTGCTTTAATTGCTTTCAGTAGACTACAACATAGTCTGATCACAACAGCCTGATCTAATTAGATAACAATGTTTGTTGTATTAGGCCTGATAACTTTACTGATTTTAATTAAGACGTGACCTGCTCTCTGGATAATTACATTGTAATCAAATGCACGAGTTAACTGTTGTGTATCGCTGCATGTTCGAACCACATGTAGAGTAGGTGCTTCTTTTAAAGACATGTCAAAGATCCAACCAGGAAACACAAATCAGCGGCAGTAGGAGGTTCAGATCATGAGATACTTGCCAAATAGAGATTTTCAGTGTTGGTGTGTGGTAGGGCGTGGTAAATAGTGGCAAATGGGCCAAATACTTAGGCAGAGGCAGCTGGATTTGTGAGATCACGTGAGAATCCATGTTGCCAGACTTCAAGTTATGCACTTGTGGCCTAACCACAGTAATTTGGACCAATCAGAGTCTTATGAGGAACTACTGGCAGCTACTGGCATGGTTTAGGTGTGACAACAGCGAAAAGCATCTGTTCGAAAACAACAATGGTGGCTCCTAAAGAGGTTAGCGTAGATGCTGTTATAGCATCAGTTGTATGAGAACTGGAGAGTTTTCCTTAATTGAAAGAAGAGCAAAGAACTAACCTGACGCGTGTGATCTCACAATGAATCCAGCTGCCTCGCGAGGTAAACTTGTTGCGTTTCCTCTTCGGCGCTCTCCTACTACGTCACATCATTGATCTGATTGGTTGAAGTTAGCCCATGATAGATGTGATAGACAGACAGTTCATCCACCTGCCAAGTATTTTTTGAAAGTGCCAGGCCTTTTCCAAACAGTTTCCAAGGACGACTTCTCAGATGGTTCTGTGTAACAAACCATCTGGCACGTCAGTTTGGCCATATTTGGGGCGTCTAGTAATACGCCCCTGTGGAGAGCAAACGACCGCAGCCAGCTTAATGGCAGACCTAATTGATCGATCAATTGTTTATTGTTTATTCTTCCCCATCTGTGCATAAATATCGACCAGTGGTGCTGGATGAGTGAGGCAGCTGTGTACCAATCTGGTGAGGTAAATGGAAAACTGCTTTCACTATGAAAACTAGAGAAATGGATTCAAGATGAATATTGATTCCCGGTGCATAGGAAGCCTACAGCCTTAAAAGTTGTGACCATGGACACACTTCCTCTACTCTTTGATTCAACTGCTTTGGAGTAATGTTCAGCGTACACATATAATGGTTAATACAAGATTCCAGGCGGACTGTGCTTTCTTCTTACCTCGTGGTCGTGATTCCTGAGGCCAATGCTGATGGAGCGGCTGGCTCTGGACAGGACAGCCGTCATGGCGTAGATGTTGATCAGCACATCTGCTACTCTCTTCAGGATGAGCTGTTCATCCACTATGGTCTGACAACATCAAGGGATAAAACAAGGACACTTCCATCATCAACCATTTCCAACCTCAGAAATGATCTATAATGTAGTGGGGAAAAAAATATTTGACAACTTATCCGGTAATCAAATCATTTTCCATCAAGAAAGCCTTTAGACAGGAAAATGTGTTCTTGGCTGATCTGCATTTGTTGCCCATTGGTGGTTGGTACCATAAAGACTGGATGGAAGACTCACTCACTGCTGGGGTTTTGGATCTGTCCTGTGTCAAAAATGTACAACTGTGAAGAGGACTGGGCCTGAATCCCATAGCTCGTACAAACGACACCCCACACAAGCCTAACCACTTCAAGCTACTAACATTAGTATGTTTGGTAATTAAAGGACAATTCCAGTTTATTATAACTTGGGTCTTCGTTTCATAGTTTTGCTCTTCATTCCTGCCAGTAATAACACTACACACTGAACCGAGCGATCTGGGAACATGGTGACATTCCTGAAACACAAGCTGTCAGATAATCAGGACATAAACTCCCAGTTTAAACTGTCCATTGTAATTATCCATCACACTTCATAGTCCAACTTCCTGGTTCAATTTTGACCTAAATGGTAAATGGCTGATTGTTTTGTCCAGAGTGACTTACAATTGTTTTCCCCCCTAATCCACATCAGCAGCAGTTTGGGTTTCATTGTATTGCTCAAGAACACAAGCCCGACAATTAATGGCCAACCCGCTCTACCACCGGAGGCACTGCTGCCTCCATTAGTCCATCTTTCTTAATAACTGTGCCCCAATTTCCTCAAAATATCTTAGTGTCCCAAGTCTGATCTTTAATGGTTAAAAATAACAACGGTCAAGAGAGAAAAAATAACTTACACGCATCATTAAGCATTAAACTTAAAGGGCTTATTTACTTCAATTTAAGCAGTTTGAACTTAAATGTTCATGGTCTTGTTCTTCAGAGAAGTTGAAGATTGCATTGTGATGAAAGCCCTCTGAGGACACTTCTCATGTGCTGGATCAAAATGGAGGCAAAGGATACAGGAAGTAGGGATTTGGAAAGCTGTTTCCATGAGGTTTATAGCTTCTTTGGGAAAGCTGTGATTACAAAAGCACAGTCAAGGAAGTAAAAGAGAGCAGCTGTCTGAGAGAGGAACACCACCGCAGAAACACTGATTGGAAGACATGAGCAGGTCTCTACTGTCATCAAGAAACTATTCGTACATTAAGCCGTTTAAGACAAATGGGAATTTTGATCAAAAGAATTGGAAACATTTGAGCAGGAAAATCCCATAGCTGTTTTTCCAGAATGTAAAATCAATCAAATGTTACCTTTCCATATCTGTACAGCAGGCTCTCCACAGTCAATCCGAAAAGGTTGACATTCTGTTCCAACTTCTTTGCACTTTCCTGTAAACAGAAAACTCCTGAGCCTCTTGAAAACAATGAATCCATCTAAGGTTTGCAGAAAATGTGTCCTTTAAAAGTTCAAAAAAAAGTTCTTACTGCCAAGCTGGGATGCACCACTCCATCTTTTCCCGTCAGGCCGAGGTCCACGGAACCTCCGAATGAGTTCCTCAGTTTCTTGCCCACCATGCCCAAAGCAAGACCTATATTTCCTTTCTTCATCTCCCTGCAGGAAGAACAGAGAAAAGACTGAGAGACTAAAG
The DNA here is from genome assembly GCA_005408345.1 of Macquaria australasica. Lineage (NCBI taxonomy): Eukaryota > Metazoa > Chordata > Actinopteri > Centrarchiformes > Percichthyidae > Macquaria > Macquaria australasica. The sequence continues at coordinate 97,634 of SEMN01000181.1, read as the reverse complement.
ACCCTCCTGGAAGTTTTAATGAATTACACAACCATGTGTATGGTATTTTAGGGAAGACACACAGACACACAAGAAAATCAATAATGTAGCTATCATGGCCACACAAATTCACAGGTAATTTTACTCAGCTAAAATCTGATTTAATTATCTCTGAAAATGACATCTTGCCATAACAAGTTTATAAAATGACAATATGTCAAACATGTATGGGATTTTCAGGTTATTTTGGAGGTGGCCAAAAAGAAAAAAAAAAGCAGATGATTAATAATGTTGCATTCATGTGGTGTCAGAATAATCAGAAAATGACTTCCCAACTGTGAAAATTCACGTGAATGCCCTCTCAAGTCAGAACTCAGTAAGTCTGCGAAAATTTTGATACATGACTTGCCGAAAGCTGACGTCATGTACACAGAAACATGGTGGACGAAAGTAAATGTTTGGTTGATGGTAAGAAACGTTTTATTAATTCACATATAATTTGTAATATGGTATTAGTTGTAACCGTTAGTTGCTGTCCACGTAGTGACCTAGATCAGTTAGAAAAGTTATTGATTAACATCGACCCTGATATCAAGTCAGGTAAGCAATATTTCAGTGGTTTTAGGGAATCTACTGGTGCACAGTCTTCACATCTTCTTTGTAGTAGCCATCTTGTTTCCACATTATGACTTAAAAGCCCATGAACATACCAAAGTCGGAAGAACTTCCCAACTTGGTAAATGGGACCGTCCGAGGAGCACGTGAATGCAGCATAAATCAAAATATTACACTAGCCAAAATCAATCTATATCTAGTCACGTCACAATATCAGTATTATATGAAAATATTTCCCAGCTTTCCACAACCTTCATATTCTTACTTTATTTTTCCTGTGAGGACTTTGCCAGCATACTGCATTCCAGTGAGAGCGATGTACATCCTCAGGATTTCATTGGTCCCCTGAAAACACACAACAGAATCTAAAAATGGCACACTATCAATTTCACATTTATTATACTCTATGTATGTGGCGATGCAGCACATAAAGAACACAACATAACATTTTGATATTTGCAAGAGTTCTAAATTGTCCTATCAATAAAAGAATAAGAGGGTCTTAAAACATGGAATATCACATGACAAAAATCTTATTTTGATTTATTAGGATTGACTCTCACCTTATGACAAACAGAAAAACTGTTTAAAGTCGAGATGAAATGGCTTTTGGAGAGTATCGAGCTTCTGTATTGTGACGTATTTCCTAGTGAAACAGGATCGGCAGACGGGACATAATGCTGGGAGGAATTTGATTTGACCGTTGAAAAGTGGGCGTGTCATAACAAGCATGGAGAATTACAGTGATTCACAGCTGGATGCTAGCCTTCATTCAATCGTAGAGGACTACTCGCTTGCTTCAACACCTTCATCACCCCAGTTACCGGAGCAGGCAGATGTACCCCTCGAGCTGCAGGAGGTGGAGGAAGACGAGGCAGAGGATGAATATTTCATCCTTGGACTGAGTAAATTAATCTAAATTGAAGATTGATTGATGGGTGGATGTCATGATATTATTGGTTGGTTCAAGCTTGCGTAAGCACACATCATATTTTATTTACTGGAAGAAAACATGGTTGGATTTTGATATAAGAATACAAAAAAATATTGTAAATTGGTGCACAATATGACCAGGGATGTGATCTAAAAGGGTTAAAAAGACATTTTTCATTTCATCTCGACTTTAAATGGCTGATAAGCAGCAGGTCAATTTACCCAACTACAAAAAGAATCCCTAACCCTCAACTAAAAAAACTCACCAACTTAATCCATGTACAACCTTTGATTCCAAAGTCAAATGTACCACCTGCTGGCCACTTACAGAATGGATCATCTGAACCAACAACAATACATTATGTTTTAACCCAGGATTTTAAATACTGGGGTCCAAATCCCCCGGGCAGAGTCCCTTTGAGTCGCCAAACTCCATTTCCAAAATGATGGGCCAAATGTTGTTTCAGAGTCTTCTCTAAAACCCTTTTATTAATTAAATCAATCTTTAAAAAACTAACGTGTAAAATGAGTGTAATCGCAGAATTTAAACTCCTCTTCATGTTGAAAAACTCCCAGAAATATGACAGAGGAGTGTCCTCTGGTGTCCCCGGTGGTAATGACAGCCTGGATTTTACTGACTGCATAATTATTGGAGTACCTCAAAAATGGGCAGGATGCGACAGTCCCTGACGTAGCGCTCGTAGGGGTAGTTCTTTGTATAACCCAGACCTCCGAGGACCTGAAGAGCTTCACTGACACAAATCCAGCCTCCCTCTGAGCTGAACACCTGGACAGAAGATAGAGACATCATGAGACATTTTGTTTCATACCGGTTTAATATGAACCCTAGTTGACAAAGCTGTGTAACCTTGACCATGGCGGCCTCTAGAGAACAGTCTGGAAGCCCCGGTCTGTCCATCATCCCTGCTGTCAGGTATGCCATGCTCTCCATCACAAAGGCATTAAGGGCCATCAGGGCAAACTTCTCCTACAGCAACAGGGCAAACACACATTGTATTCACTCCCGACCAGACTGAGAGGTGGTGATTATTCACAAGACTCCAATGAGGGAAAAGGCGATCTCACCTGAATCATACCGAATTCACTCAGGCTTTTGTTGAACTGCTTCCTGGTCACAGCATACTCAGAGGTCATTTCTACAGAAAGTCAGACAGAGATGATGTCACACTGAAGACATTTCACAAACCACACCCACAAAATCAATAAGGGTTTTTACCTATCAGTTTTTTTATCATTCCAGCTGAAGAACTGCCCATACTGAACCTCCCTGAGTTCAGGATGTTCATGGCAACCTGTCCAACACAAAGCAAAGGTTTGGTGTACAAATCAATGCAATGCAACCTTACAGATACAGTAGTGTATAATAGTTTGTGTTGAGGACAGGATAAAGCTTACCTTGAATCCACCACCTATTTCTCCTATTACATTCTCCACTGGCACTGGGACATTGTCATAGGTCACTTCACAAGCTGAAAAAAGTAAAAAAGTTGAATTAAAAATGACATGAAAAGGCAAAAACTCTACCAAGACCATTCCCAAGTGTTCATCTCTCTATCCAAACTCATGAGAGGCTTACTGTTGGAGCCCCGGATGCCCAGTTTGTCCTCAGGCTTGCCACTGGTGACGCCCCCAAAAGCCCTCTCCACAATAAACGCCGAAATCTTATCTTTCCTCACGCCATCTACAACCACCTCTGTCCTGGCAAACACTGTCATGATATCTGCCATGTCTCCGTTTGAAATCCAACTCTGATAACACCAATTGAAAGACATGGGATGGTTAGAGTTTAAGGCAGAACCAATAAAGCCAGAGAACGTCCAGATTTGCGAGCGTGATTCCTCTCACCTTCGAGCCGTTGATCAGGTAATGTTTTCCGTCTTCTGACAGAGTTGCGCGAGTCTGAATGGAGGCTGCATCACTTCCACTGAAATGATCAAGGTGAGTGTAAGTGAAGCTAATCCAACCATGCAGTGTACTGAGACACAAAGTATAGATGCTTTCACAATGTTGCCTTGGCAATGGAAAGTGCTCATTTCAGATTGGTTGGAAGGTGTCCCTTAAAATCTTATAATTCAACACTGTAGCTTTTTTGACACTGATCAATAGAAACAGATCTCTATAAAGTGATGTCAATTCATTACAAATATAAAATACAAAACACAAAATACATGTTTGCAGAAGTATTCAGCCCCTTGAGGTCAGTATTTAGTAGATGCACCTGTGGCAACTCTTCCAGCCTTGAGTCTGATTATTGTTAAAATATTTAAACTGATAGACTAATTGCCCTGTTTAGTTTCATTTGTGGTTTAGTTGGCAGTGTTTGTCTTTGTGTTACCCCTCTTGTTTCTAAAATGGTCTGATCAGCTGTTATATATGTTCTGTTAGGTTGAATGGTGATCATGAGTGAAGAGCCTTTTTCCATGTGCAGCCACAGATCCTTGATTGGATTGAGATCTGGGCCACTCCAGGAAATTACCATCATTGGTTTTAGGCCATTCCTATATAGCTTTGGCTTTATGCACGGGCTCATGCAAAAACATTTCCGTATTCTCCTCAACCTCTTACTTATTATCTGTGAGGTTTGGTCCATCAGGTTCAGCCTGGTGAACATGATGATGTGTTACACCGTAGGGAACAAGAGACAAAGTAAACACACTTGAGCTGTAGCTACACTTGTGGATGTTTACACGGTAAGTGTTTGTTTGGTGGCTCATTCAACAATCAGCATGAAGCTAATGTGGGTTGTTGTTCAGAGTTTGTGGCTCTTGTGATGTGTATCAGTTTTCTATCTATGCAGAAGGAGAACCCCCATTCCGACAAATAAATGGGGGGTGCCATCTTGAAACAAAAAATGTGAAATATAAATTTCTCCCTTTTGGTTTCAGATCTTTTCTCAAAGGAGAATACCAGAATACCTTGTTTACCAGTGTATTACAAAACATACAGGACTGTATTAAACATCAACATATGAACATGAGGTGTCGGTGCCTTTACCTTCCAGGCTCTGTCAGACAGAAAGCTGCGATGTGTTCTCCTGAGGCCAGTTTGGGCAGATACTTCTGCTTCTGGGCTTCATTTCCTGCTATCAGAATTCCCTGAAACACCAAACGGCTGTTAGCAAATCACACAGAGGAATCCCTTGAAAACCTCATTCACTGCTACCATACCACTCATGTTATCAGAGGCTGAAACTCTCTATAGTTTCTCCACATAATAGACATGCAGATGATGTACAACTCTGTTACACTATGTTATCATTACCTTCAGTCCAATGGCCTGATGTGCAGCCAGTGTTACAGCGATAGAGCCATCTAATGAGATGATCTCTGCTAGTCGTGCATACATGGTGTTGGACAGTCCGAGACCCCCTGGGATGAAAAAATAAATTAAGGAAATTAGAAAGATTATCCTGGAAAAACCTTTTTTTCACCTGTTCTTAAATCATAAACACAGGAGAGCAAACAATTTAGATTAGATTTGTTTTCTCACTTGCCTCTTAGGGCTTTCATACTTGTGACTAATTTGCTTGGTTGTTTTAGGCTAATGTTTTTGTATTGTGATGTTTGATTTTGATGCAGCAATTCCCCTGAATCCAAGACAATTTTCTCAGATGGGAGAAGATTTAGTAACCTCTTAGTCTTGTTATTTAAAAGGACTGCAGCAGTAATGTTGAATGTTTTAACATTAGTCATATTTTGCATTACTGCCAGCCACTTTCCAAAGCATACCACAGTGTTTATGCATTTTTTTCTCTCTTCTAGGCAACTATTAGTAGTAGTAGTACACAACACTATGAAAATCAATTTGCAGAGACTTGACATTTGATTGAGATCACAGTGACTTTAATAGCTCTTATTCATTTATTCTGTATCTGTTGTTCTTGCTGGTAATGCAGACTTTTCAAATCAGTCTGCAATTACAAATGCAAATGGAATATTTGCTGATTGATACCACTACACTAAATGTGAAGCTAGAGCCAGCAGCAGCCACTTAGCTTAGTCTAGCCTGGCTGTGTCCCAACTAGGTAATCAAATCTGCCTACACAACTGATCTCTATGTTGAGAACGTGTTTGTGTGGTGCAACATGTTTTAATTTAGTGATGTGTAAATATCCACTTAATAAATGGTTACATTATAACTAGGCTAAGTTTGAACCTACAAACAGCTGGTGCAGCCGGCTCCAGGTCACACTGATCTTACCATACTCCTCAGGAACCATGATTCCAAACAGCCCAAGCTCCTTCAACCCGTTCAAAGTCTCTGGAGGGATTTTGGCCTCTCGGTCAATCTTCGATGAGTCGACTGAAATCCCAATAAACAGTCTTTCATTGTTAAGTCACTAATATCAAATCACTCAAACACAACAGATTGCAAGATCATAATCCACGCATGTTAATGTATGCTGCAGGTTGCTAATAGCATTTGCAGTTTGATTCAACTCTCGCATTCATCAGATCTCCTCGCTCACCTTCCTCATTGAAGAATTTTTCCACCGGTGCAACAAGCTGGTTGATCTCCTCCACTTCTTCATTTCCCATTTCTGGATAAGGGAAGACCTCCGCCTGGAGGAGAAACAGTCCATTTTAGAAAATAAATGACCGGTTCCTTACAGCAAAACAAAACAACGGTTTAAGTGCTCTACTTCTGACTTCAGAACTGCACGCACTTTTCAGTGTAATCAGTCAAAAGAAATACCAAATGAGAGAAAATGAGCGTCTTGATTCTTAACTTAATTTTGAAGACAAAAATCACATTCACCAACGCCTCATCCATATCACATCTTAGACACCCGGCTCCAGTTTCCTGATTTTACTGCATGTGCTTACTTGGGTTGTCCAGATCAAGCTTTTTTGGTCCCGATCCGGATCCTTCAATACTGGGTGTCTGCCATTGCAGAATCCAATCAGATGCTTATTTACTTAATTATGACTGAGTATGTATCTGACACCTGCGATTGACTGGCGACCAGTCCTGGGTGTACCCCGCCTCTCGCCCAATGTCAGCTGGGATTGGCTCCAGCCCCCCGCGACCCTCTAAGAGGATAAGCGGTATAGACAATGGATGGATGGATGGATGGATGGATGTATCTGACACATTGATATAACAGCTGCAGCTTTCTAAATTTGGCCCACCTTATTTTTCAAGAGCTACTTGAATGGATGCATTGTCCAAAGAAATAATAATAATAATAATAACAATAATAATATTATTATTATTATTCTTGTATGGTTTCCTTGGCATTGACTAGGATGCAGACTAAAAGAGGCATCACATTCAGCATTCAGCTGCCTAACAAGCTCTGATCACTGGGTCTGAACCTGGCACTTTCTTGCACTTGATGTCCTTCACTGATTTTCCCAAATGCTTTTTATAATGTTTTTAAGATGCTTATATTTTAAGTTATATTATGTGCTGTCATGTATGGCTGTTGATGCCTTTCTGGCGTTCTTTTATGCTGTCACGTGCAAAGCAAATTCCCCTAGGGGCTACAAAGGTTTCATTCTTTGATCCAAATACTGAAGATCTTGGTTCCAAACTGTTTCTATAAGACAATCCTTTATTGATGAAATTCGGGTGTTAGAGCAGCACACAGACAGATATAAATAGCGAAACTTAAAATAAAATAGAGAAATTCTAAGTATTATAAATAAAAATAAGAATAGAGTAAAATAGAAACTATACAAAAGCTACTGAACTCAAAACTCAAACTTACAGGCAATAGCAGAACACTAGTGTTGTACGTGAACTGGTTTGAAGCCCCGAAGCTTCGAGTCTTTTCTTAGGTCCTGTGTCGAAGTCGGTGCCCCCTTCGAATAAACTGTCTCCCTCACGTTAAATAGTGCTGCCCGTATCACGCCCTCCGCGGTTGGGGTTGGGGTTAGGGCTAGGGTTATGGTATGGCGTAGCTGTTAGGTTTGGTTCAGATTTAACTGTTAGGTAAGGGGAAACGCATATCACAGAAAGACAGTCTTCGGCACAACCAAATAGTAATAATGCCCCATCACTGGCTTACCGTAAACTCTACGTTACAACGTGATGAACTTTGACAAGTCCACTCATCTTTGCAGTTACCTTGTTCACCTGCCCGAGGAACAAGTCCTTGGCATAAGCCAGGTTTCTCGCGTGAGTTTTAATGGACCTCCGCTGCCGAAGACGCAGCACTTCTTTCCCAGCATGCCCCACATTACAGGCAAGCAGCCGCTTTCCGATGTGAGCAGATTTAGTTAAGACGACAAGTCTGTTTCCGATCATCATTCTCCTGGCAGACGCCTCTACTTCATGTAGTCCATTCCGGATACCTTTCACCCATTTATGTCTCATGCTGATGACGTATCCAGATGGTATCTTCAAAGACCCTCGTAAATTTGACATAAACACTTATGACGCAGCATCAGTTCGGCAACATAATTAAAGATGTAAAAAAATTATATATATATATTTATATTTTGGATGATTCATTAACTGAACTTTACAGATAATGGACTTTAATTGACCAACCATTCCTTGCACAAAATTTGTCATAGGCTTATGGTCTTATGAATGTGAGGTTTGGGAGTTTTTTTTCCACTGCAATTTTTTTAAATGTAGTTATTTTTTATTTTTTAAAGAGAGAATTTCATTTCGATTTCATACAATATCAATGCAAAAAAACAAATAAAAAAAACCCTTTCGCCAACTATTATTAACAGGATTTTATATTTTACATCTTCTAAATGCAGGCAGTGGCCAAAAGTCCAAATGCTTCACAAAAGATTTTGACTACCGCCCCCCCGCGCACGCCCAAAAAAGTGTGTATTTGAATATTTCATATTTTATTGCTCGGTGTTTTGTTTTATTGTTATCGTGATATTTCTGCCAGCACCTGAACACAGCGCACCAGCATAACAATGGAGCCAGAACACCACTTGGTGGCGCAATGCACAAAGGAACCACTAAGCAGTGGCGGCAAAATAAATCAAAATAAAACTGTATCAAAATAAGGGGGAACATGTTTTTTTTAAAACTGATGTAACAAATGTACACTGACAGCCACTAACAAAGACATCAACAACCTGTGAAAAAACAAAAAGGAATAATTATCACTGAATGTACAGTTCTTTGATGCAAACCATTCTTTCCCCGTCACATGATGACGCTGAGGATGTGGCCCTCAAAGCTGGGATCTATTTTTAGCTCCAACCTCAAGCAAACTGTCACTCTGACCACCTGCCACAGTCAGGCGGGCAGCCAGCCAGCCGCGTTGGCAAGACTGAGAGAAGAGTTAGTGTAGCGTTGTTTTGACTTCCATCAGCAGTGACAACTTCCAGAGAATTTAGTTTAGGTTGAAATACAAAAGCCTCACCGCCACTGGAGAAGGCCTCTGTATTGTTGTATAGCTAAAGTGAAACACGAACATGTTTGTATAATTTTGGGCAGGGTTATATAGCTACTCAGAATGCAGATGTTCTTGGAATGTTGGATTTTAAAATGTAACTCCACCAATTTTACACATAAAGGTCCATTTAGTCGTCATGGCCACAGGGCGTACTACTCACCCTGTAAACACTGTTGTATGATGTGTTTTGTGGTTCTGGAGGGAGCTTTGTCAAGTCTGAGAAAAAAACATGATGTCATCAGGGTTACAAAAGATGACTGCATTATGGAAAGGGTAGGCTTGACCTAAGGACCCCGTTAATGACCCCAGAAGGAGTTTCCATTCTACAGTTACACACAAATTACACATCATAGGATTTGAGGGCTGACTGTGGCGTGTTTAGACACAATATATTTTACTTTGACTGTTTTAGGCAATATTTCAAGGAATGAATAAATAAATACATAAATTCAGTGTTTCTCCACCATAATTATTCCTGGCTGTGTGGTAAATGCTTTGAAATAGCATTTTGACCACAATATTGGGAGATAAAATTGATAGAAAATATATTCAATCAGTTGAGTGAACAAATAAATGTGGTGAAAAATAGAGAAAGTTTTACAGACTTTTGGTTTGGTGGCTACTCAAAAATGTATTATAGAGGGTGGGCTTGGGTTGTGTGACGAAGAAACTTGGGCCGAAGACCACAGCATTTTTAAACTACTGGTTGATGCCCTGCTTTTGGGGTAGTCACATTGGCTTCCATTGATTCATTGGAGGATTATCCTAACCCTAAATACTATATATTATAACCCCGTGGTTAACAAAGATGAAGACAAAAATGCAATTACAATTATGAATTGGAAACACCAATTGTATCTGTAATGCAGCTGTCCCCAGTCGTCTGGTTTTAAGTCTGAAACTGGTTGACAAATGTAAAACAGGTCAAACATAACCCTCTATGAGTGTGATCCAAGGACTCTAGGACCATTTACATTTTTAAGGTAAAGTGTGGTTCTAGGACTGTAGAAGGACTTGTAGGTAGAAAAGCCTACAGAAAGTGTGGTTCACATAACTACCCAGTCATTCAGATGAGACCAAGAAATTGCATTCTTTGACAAAGTTGGGACACTCAGAAGCAGCTCAGATTTTACAGTATATCGCTTTATTTTGCGTTCTCAACATCGTCACAGTACTAGTTTTACATCAATAGGGTTTTGTCTACTTAGAAACCGAATGCATAATAAAATAAGAGCACTCCTCCCTTCCCTGTGACTTCCAAAGTGGGCTGTGAGTGTGAGAGAACAGGATCGTCTCAGGAAACAAGTCAGAAGCGGTGTTAACTGTGTAACAGTTGGCTGTTCATCTCTAGATCCTATGATAATTCAGTCCTGTCAGAAGCAGTTGATGATTATGTAAATATCAGAGGGGAGCAGGAATGCAGCTTCAGTGTAACTGCAGACATTGAGTAGTAGTAATAATAATAATAATAATTTACAGACTATTTACACATTTTCTCATTCTTTACTACCCAACCCCCTTAAAATGCTTCCTCCCTTTCAAACCCTCATCAGGTTACGTTAGATTTCCCCAGATGGATTTGCTATTTACACCCAGCAGTATACGGCCATGTCTTCATACTGTACAGTGGAAATAGAGGTGAAATGACACAACTTTAAATGAAAAGACACACTAGTAGGCCAGAAATCATCTAAATGTAACCAAGCATCGGTCAGAGAAATCAAAGCTACATTGAAAGTTTAGGGTCTAGTCGAGCCTGCTGCTCAAGAGAACAACACTTAAAAAAAAGAAATGAAAAAAGAAACGGTAGGCATCAATGGCATGCAACAAAGCACCTCACACAGACTCTAGACAGGTTTCACAATAGATCAGTCGTATGAAGGAACTGGAGGGTTGTGACTGAAAACACTCTGGTTCGATATCATTCAGAGAACCATCAATATTTAATAAAGCTAGGTTTCTTCTTGGCTGGCGTCTGCAACATTATTCCATAACAACTACTTAGTAATCTGAAGACAGAAGCTGTGATAGGTCAACTGTGGGCTTGTGCTAGGTCGATTCAATTTGGTCCCCAATTTATTTGATATATAACTAATTCAAAATGTAATGACCATTCAATTTTGGCACTTTTCTGAGTTCGCAGAACCTAAACTGTGCTGGATTCAATGTTGTGTATTTGACAGATCACAATCAAACATTAGATTTTAGAGTAGCCTTCAGTGCAGAAAACCTGCAAAATAGAGATATTTTGAAAATGGTACCACTGTCTAATAAGGCACCCTTTATAGAGGGTTTATAGGTTGTAACAAATGGCTTTGTTAATAGTTAATAACTACTTTACTAATGCTTTATAGATCAGTAATGAGCTATTGATAAGAAGAACATTTGGGTAACCAGGTTGTGAAACATCTCTTTGACAGGTGTTCATCCTCCTCCAGCAAGGTTCCCCCCAGAATCATTTAGCAGCGGTGGTAAGCATCCTGATGCTCATCTTGTAAGTTAGGATGGCCTAAACAACAGCCAGTGTCAATAAATATATGATATTTGAAGTGAGAAATAGCACCTGCTGTAGGTGAGGTGGCCCGCCTCCACTATAAAACACTGAAACCCTGCCCTGTATGACGGCGGCTTTGTCTTTTTTAGCTAGCTCTTTAGTTCATCATGAAGCCTGTTTGACCACGTAAAGCTGCCCTACAGAGTTTTCTTGTAAATGAACAAAAGTTATGTTTACATTTAATATTTCTCAGCAAAATGCATTATGTGTATCCTTAAGGTCAATCAAGCATGTTAGGTGCATTTTCTTCCTCATGAAACATTTACGAGGCGATTTGTAGGTAGAATTTACATTGTATAATGTTAACATTGATATTAGCTAGCTTGCAGTGTTCTTCTTCAATGCCTTCGCCAGCACATTGCTATACTTCTATGGCCATTACCGCCACCAATCAGCTGGTCCGCTGAAAAACCATCCTTGGGGATTTTTTCCGAACATGGCAACCCAGGAGTTGTTCTTATGAATGGCTTATTACTAATGTATAAATCACTGGTAAATTATGTATTAACCACCAATAAAGTTACTAGTTAATTAACCTTAATAATCAAATAAATTAGTTATAAAATATAACCCCTATTAGAAAGTTGTACCTTGAACACTTGAGGAAAGAAGTATTTAAGAATACTGATCTACTGGATATCACTTGACAACAGTAATGTGTGAGCCACTGACAGAGACAGATGATAAATATGAAGATAAGAGTTCCATTCATTATACTTATAGCTGTCTGTCAGTACATCTTTCATCACACCTGCTCTACCTTTCCTCTCCCAGCCATGATAACACCCAGCTGCAACTACTGTTGTACACTACAGATCCAGTAAACTACTGTGTGAGGATCAGGAACAGACACAGGTTTGGTTATCCTCTGGAGACACAAATACATACTTGACTTCAGTTAGCTGTAATTGAAGAAGTCAAAACTATTCTACCATTCATCTTTAACAACTGTCAACTGTAACACTGATATAGTTTGGGAATACACAATAGTTAGAAAATAGCCTCGAAATACATTGTTACATGCAATTATTTTCTTTGACATTGTTTTTCAGTGTGGAGGGTCCAGTCCCTTCAAATCCATGTGGATACTTGCACTTCACTGAAACATTGAGGAAGAAATGACAAAGGACGTTTGGGGAAAAAAAAAGACAAAACTAACAAACTAAACAAAATGGAACAACCACCACTTGCTCTTAGACAGAAAAGTAAATACATATTGCACATACAAGTTAATAAAATCATCTCAGAGTCTTTAAGTAGATACAGACTAACTTCTGCCATTGATATCAACTAAGTAGAATAAGTGCTGTGTCTATCACCTTCAACAGAAAATATGCTTCGGCACACCAGCCCCCCCCCGCTCTGCACACACCACAGATACTGTGCACAGGATGGCTGGGAGGTACAACCATCCCATAATATGTCAGAAAGATGATTGATATAAAACTGCCATTTGAGAGCACTATCACCATCACAGAATGATAATTATTGATTTGTGTACTGTGGTGTCCGTGTGGCTCAGAGGACAAGTCCGATAGAGGGAGTAAACAGCACTGCACGACACGCTCGCTGCTCAGGAGATGCACAATGAAACCAAAGTGGGACAGGGCACACTCAGCCAGCTGAGAGCTTCCACGTCAGGAGAGACATTTAAACAGTCATGTTGCTGTTTCCCTGCTACACAGTTTGTACAGACTCCAGTTTCTATGAAAAACACCCCAAACCTCCTCCTCCTGCAGAACAGACTGGAAAAATCCTACCAGGTTGCAGTGCAACATATAGCGGATTTCATATTGTTTGTCGGACTCTAAAAAAATAGTTAAAAAAATAAAATGGCGGCGAACAAGCAGCCAGTAGTGAAGGGCAGACATTCAGGTGAATCTGTTTGCTCAGCAGCTCGCTGCAGCTTTCTTTTTCCAGGGCAGGAGAGACGACTCCGAACCAAAGACAAGACTGTGTGCAGGCCGGTGTGCAAGTCTGCACTGGCCTTCAACAATCTTAACAGAGTTCTAACTCAAAGGCAACCATAATGCAGTAGTGTTCCAGCTTACTGAATTGCCTAATTATTACAAGCTTTGATTGGTTTCTTAACAGAGAAACTACGTCACCTATGTGTGAGTATAATACTGAGAGTTTTAACTGATGAGATTTGTTTTGTAATAATAATAATTATAATAACAGTTGATATTATTACTTTACAAAATACTATGCACAATATACATGAAGCATTTTTTGTGACTAAATTAGTAAATGCTTCAATAATTGGCACATTTATCACTGCTAACAGAGATATCACAGTGCATTGTGAGCTACCGCTACATTACTCATATAGCTACTGCTGAGGATGACCGTCTGTCTGTCTGTTCAGCCAAAACACTAGATAAAATCACTTTGTAGTCAATAAAGTCAAGATTACTATTTACTTCTTCTGTAAAATACTAGTAAGCAAGATAGTTGATCATGTTCCTTTAATTTACCGAGGAGTAACAGTTGTTGTGGTCTTTGTGCATGCTCTTGCGTTCTTGTCTGTTGCTCTTGAAGCAGGCAGACATGACCTGAAATGAAATGAAAGGAGCGACCGGAAAAGAAATGCGTTTATATTGAATAATCTGCCCCACTGACGAGCGTAACAAAAAATGCTGAAGGAGGCACGGGATCTCGTCTGGCTTCACATCCCCAGACGATGCACAGTGCAGCCGAGAGCTTCGGAGTAAAATCAAAGTTCAGTCAGAGAGCCCAGAAAGCCCCCGTGCACCTCAGACCACCGTACTGATGCCGCTGTGCTTGGGCTTGGTGCTGCTGGGGGCCTGGGAGGGTGCTGGCGGCGGGCCATGGTGGTGGGGGCCGTGAGTGGGGTGGGAGGAATGTGCCGCGTGGCTCCCGTGGCCGTGCTGTGCGTGAGGCGGGTAGGGTGGCTGCTGGCCGTGAGAAGGGGAAGGGTGGTACTGGTGCGGAGGGTGCTGCAAGTGGGCCGGTGGTTGGTAGTGGTGGTGGTGGTGGTAAGGCGGGGGGTTCTGGGTCATGTGGCAGAACTGGGCATGGTGTGGGTGCATGGGGACCGGCGTGTCTGTCTCCACCCGGGCCGTGTGGTGCAGGTTGGCGGGGTGAGGGGTGTGGGAGATGAGGGTGGGGTGCAGGGGCTGCGGGGTGGGGCTGGGGGACTTCACCCGCCTGGTGCCAAACAAAGATCCAAGCAGTGAAGAGGAGTTGGGCAGGGACTGGCCGCTGTGGCGGGACGGGCAGTCTCGGCTGGAGGGGGCTCTTCGCCGCATGTGAGGACTGCTAATGATGGACCCCTGCAAGAGAGAGGACGGTCAGATCACAACAGAGACACAGCAGGAACTAGTCTTTCTGTCCAGTGGGAAACAGCAGAAACCAGTGAAGGTATACTTGCTGTGGATTCAAATCTCATCATTTTTTTAAGGACTAAAGACATAAGAAAAAACACATCACCCCACGGGTTTGGGCTTCTGCGGTGTGCACAGGCTTGTCGAACTCTTCACACAGCAACACCAACTGCATGACCAGCTACAGCTGATCTAAAATCTCACACGATTGCTTGTGTTGCCTTGTGGAAAAGCTTCTCCATTTCCTTTTCCAGTTCACTGCCTTTGTTTGTCTATCCATGCTAACATCTCACGGTCGACTCTCTCTAAATGGTTTGGAGGCTCAGCCTCCTGAGCTTGTCAGAGCCTGCGGTATCTGCGCTGTCATGAGCAGACAAACTGCTTCCAAGTCTTCAGACTCTCTCTCCGACTGCTGATGCTGTTGTGAGTTCCTGTCACTATTTTATGTGGTTGCCAAGGTAACAGTAGCCTCTTTAATTTTCATGTGCCCCCACTTTGGAGCCTTCATAGAACAATCTGAACTGTATACAGTACACATTAGTATGCAGTACAACTGTCAAGCTCAGGTTCACTATAAGTGCACTACTGAGTTAACTGATGTGTTTTGTTTTGTTTCTAAATTCCCACTCAGCAAGACAAACAAAAAAGACTTCATAGGATTTTTATAAGGACACAGTAACACAGTATAACAACATAAATACAGAACAATCGAAACAAACGTTTATGTTCAATAAATGAAGCAGATCTTTCAAAGCCATGCATAACATGCAAACTATTCACAAATGCAGGGGCACAGCACAAAATCCTGGACCCTGTACGTAGGCATTCTCTATGGGCTCTGCCCGCATCCATGGCTATTCATTCTAGTATTTTTGTGGGCCCTCCTCACATGAGGCACCTGTATATTCACCCTGACTCTCATTTTATATATTGAATAATGATAAATGAACCAGTCTCAAAAGCCATATGATACAGGGACCTGTGCCCCATTCTTCATACATGGCTAAACTAATCCAAACTAACATGTTATCCAGCTAACTAGCTTAATTAAACTGTGATGATTACACCAATCTTGATGATTTCTAAATAATCTACAGCGCCCACTTGTTTCAGGAAAGTACTTGATTTAAAAAATGAACCTATATTTGTGACCTGTTTTTTAAGATTTATGTCTTCAGCGGGAACTAATGGGCTCAGTGCCACAGACAGTGTGGGAAGTATTGAGAGATGGATTTATTGGTTTTGGTCTTTTCATGGGATTTGTTGACAATACAACGACAGCGTTATCCTTAAAGGTTCAGATTCCAACTAGCACTGAAAAACTGAAAAATCTAGGATTGTGTCAAATCATCAACAATTAAATCAAGCTACCTCAGCTATCTACATACAAAAGACAAAAGGCCCTGATCACGCAGATTGTCCGGCTTGTGAAAGTATACCTATACATCTGTGCCTCCATGCTTGGATCCTTTCACTGCAGTACACTGCTGCGACTGTGCAACAATAAAAAAGGAAAGGGGAAGAACTTCTTGTCAAGGTCAGGGGTCAGTGAAAGGAAGCAGTGCGAGTCGGTCACTTCAAAACGTGTGAGCATGCAGTAGCTGGAGCTGACAAAGCACAGCCAGGTTCACTTCTAGTGAACAAAAAACAGGACAACATTCAGGAAATGGCTGAAGATCTAACCCCCTACACAAGAGAGGATGACTCAAAGGTGAGAGACTAACATCAACACAGAGCAGCTCTAATGTGAGTCAGGAGTATTATTAGTCGTGTCATGCTTTGTACATCAAGGGTTAACATGTGTCAGCCACAGCGGATCACTCCTGTTCATCCCAGTGCATGCACAGTGACCAAGGTGCTCACAACAAAAACACCACCAAAACAGAAAAAAAAACTTAAACTACAAAGAAGCAAAAGACAGAGACTTGTGTGTTCAAAGCGAACAACATAAAGTCAGAGGACAGCTAAGCATCAGTTCGTCCTACTTACTTCCATATTGCTGTCTAGTGATCCTGCACTGCTGCGTCTCCCACGCTTGCCTGCCCAGAACATGTAACATGACAGATTAGACACGCCTGGTTAACACGTGAAGGTGCACATATCCCTTCTGTCTAGTACGGGGGGTGCTAACACCCTAAGGTGACAGAAATGGCACATGACTAGATAGCAGCAGACTGTCAGTATGGCAGAGGGAGGCAAATAAGGACTAAAGGAAAGGGAAGAAGCAAGTCACTGCTACAGCTCCACACAGCGTCTACACAGCAACTTGAGGCACAGCTGGCAGGAGACTTTCCCATCAGTAAAAGGCTGCTTTAAAGGGGTACTCCAGCAATTTAGCATTTCACATCCATTAAGTTGCAAGACTTACATGAGACAGATTTTAAAAAGAGTGGTCAAAATCAAAGCAGCAGAGACTGAGATATCCTGAATTTTAATCCTGAGTCATGATCCAAAAACACTGGATCCCATTATGCAACCAGTAACATTGTTAGACCCTCTCCGCCTGGTAAAAACATCTTTCACCAGTTTTTACTGGAGGCTTTCTCATCACTAAGACATCATCAGGGTTATTTTCTTAGACTCAACAAAGCTCCTCCAGAGCCACAGAAGACTTTAGAGAACTGTTTTCACAGGCGGAGCAGCACTCCCCATGACTGGTAAACTGACCTATCTGTGAAATCAGTAGAGTTCCCCTTTAAGGGTAGAGGAAGCTGTATTAATATGAGTCACTTTTACGTGAAATAAAACGAACCTCAAATCTTGTAAATTTAATTTTAACTGAGTGATGCACATACAGCTCCTAAAGGAAATACAGCATATAGTATATATGCATCCAAAATATTGTATTGGTTGGGCTCTGTAAAGACTGCCACTAAAATGTGTTGTGTCTCTTTCAAAAAGCATCAAGAGCATTGATCAAAAACAAACAGCTGAATTCTTTCTTTGATGTTGCTTTACTCATCTGAACCCTGTGTTGAGGTCACTCATTGTATGTGCAGAGCAGCTCTATACACCTTGCCTGAATCAACCACACAACATTAATTCCTCTTACCGCTAAGACGCTCAAATGGATTGCAGTGACCTGCATAGCACTGCCGGTGACACAGGATTATTAGTTGATAGCCTCTAGTAAATCACACACGGGCCCATTAGCAAACACACCCATCTCTATATCCTTGCTTCATTGGCTTTGTGGCACAGGGGGTGTGTTCACTAAGAGACTCTACATTGGCAGGCCAGTTGCAGTGGCTACCACCCAAATCAAAACGAGTGAATAGTATCATGCCAGCATCCAGCTTGGGTATACACTCTAATTTGTCTAGTAGAGGGATAAGACATGAGATAGTATGTTACATTGGCAACCCCTGATTTTACCTGCATCTGAGAGGTCACGTAGGGAGCTGCTGAGGGCGCTTCTCTTCAAACCTTCACCAATGGCGTAGCTGTCGTCGAGGCTTGCTCGGCTCAGGTTGCCGTTGCCTGTTTCCTTCTTTAACCCTGAACTCTGGGACATGCTGGGCCTCACCACCCCCTTCTGTTTTTCTAGCTCAGCTGTGCAGGAGACACACATGCAATGTTAACAGGAGTCCAGACTTCTCTCTTTTATATTTGAACTAACATGAGACTATAGTCTGGTTAAAAGATGGATATTTGTTAAACACTGATATGTAGAGAAAAACCTTTGCTCACATTCTATCCTGTACTTCTCCATCTCTTGGACTTCAGCAATAGATTCTCGCAAATCGTCAGTAAACTTTTTGCGGTCCTGAGGATTGGGTGCATTGAAGTTGATGAGGACTTTGATGTCAGCTCCAGGAATGGCTGAGGTCAGACGGACTCCATTGGGATAATCTAAAGAGTAACGATATCAACACTTAAATCCTTGTCCACACAAAACAGACAGATCTCTACAGACAACAGACAACACTTCTGCTACCATTAAGGTGTCAGTATGCTTCAAATGAAATGCTTGTTGGATCGCCGAACACTGTCTGAAACCCTTCATATCTTTCCAACATCAGAAGTGGGCGTCGGCCAATTTTTGTAACTTCCCGAAACCACACTTCACGCAGCGATTGGCCAGGTGTACGGAAATTATCACCAAGGCAGGATTTAGACTTCTCTCTCAAGCTCTCTTTTTCCATTTCTCACACAACTACTACTACACAACTACAACACTTATTGTTTGTCATCCCTCTCTATGACAGCAGGGTTTTCACCATTCCATTTTTCATCATTTACATTCAGCACAGCCATAAACACTTTTGCCTTTAGACGTGTTCTCGTACAAAGTCTCCTGTCTGAAGCATACTCACGCCTTTAAAAAGAGCATACACAAAAGTCTCCATGGCACTTACACTGATTCTCAAAGAGCAGTACTTGCATGCCATAAAGTGAGAAGGACTGCCGGAAACTGTATGTCACAGAGTTCTTCTTCTTTTGGAAAATTTTTGTAACCTATGAAAAAAACCAAAGCATATACTGGTTTAGACTCTTTCAGTGGAATGCCCAAGTATGTTCTCAATGTGGTGGAAGAATAATGTCTGCCATACCACTAGCAGGTCATTAAAGAGGAAGATCTCCCTTTGGTGCAGACCCAGCTTTTGTGGTTTGTTGGGGTCTGGCACTTCAAAAAGTCTGCAGTAACAGACCAGTCTCCGGTGGGGTAGGGATAGTACCTGCAAACACAATGAAGCATAATTTCGGAGTTGGTCTCTTGTTGCCTCACAGGAGGCTTTCAAGGTACTGACTGGCAAAATATAACATTATACATTCCACAATGTTTACATCTGTTCCAAAATGCCTTTGGGTATTTTACAAATATCTTTAATCAACCCTAAGATGTAGATGACAGAAAGAGTAATACTTACACAGCCCAGACCATGGTGTAACGAGCCAATCTATATGATAGATACATACAAGAGTCATTTTACAGGGATCAGTGAGTACATACGGGAACTTTTAAATTCACAATACATCAGAGAAAAGACATTCCACGTAATGTTCAACAAAAAATATGGGCCAAATTTAAAATCAGAAAAACTAGTTTAATGGATCACAGAGCAAACATCTATGTGTCCCTCACAATCCTTCTTTTAACATGTTTTGTTTTCAGTTTGTAACAACCTTTATGATCGTCAAGGTCCCTTGGAATTCTGCTCATATGTGTCACTAAAGTAGAGTTAGTTTGATGAAAAGGGCATCAATAGGCCGAAGGGAAGGCTGGGGTTTCAAGTAAACACCTTCAAGATCATTGGGTGTGAGGGTGTTTATCTCATTTATTATTACGGAGCTTGTCAGACTGCACTTTTCTTGGCCGGCACTTAGGGCAAAAGACATATTACAGTCATTCAGCATGAAGGTCTCCGGCCCTGAAGAATTGATGTGTCACACAGTGAAGAAAGTAGTTTCAGGTAAAGAATGCTCTTTCATTTCTGTTCATTCTTAGAGAATGTTGGCCATGAATAAGCTAGTGCTCTCTATTACAGCTCAGAGGTACATTGGGTCATTTGGTTCTACATGCTTCTGATAGATTCAGCTCTTACGTGCAGCAGCCCAAGGGCAAACTCAAACTTACCGGCTTTTTTCCAACAATGAGTTTTTCCACTTTCTGAACCTGGGACACATGGTCTTCATTAGTCTTGAGCTCTCGCTTGCGAATACGCTCATATATCCCTACCAGCATCTCTCGGGGGATGTCCTCCCCATCATCCACTCCTGTCAGAGAATAAGAGGAAAAGAGAGAGAAAAAAGAGAAGGATTAATGATTAATTCACAGATTTATGAGCTGATCAAACCCTAAATTTACTTAAATACTTCTGTGCTGCACATACAGTACAGACAGAAATGTCCTTCAGAACTCTCTGAGGACGAGTATTTCTCATCCACTTAATACTGTACTTTAATTACTGACACTCAATAGACAGAGAAATGAGTTAGCCATGCCACAAAGCCCCTGCTAATACCCTCAAAATCTGTTGAGAGCAACTAAAAAGTGCTTTACCTCAACAGCAAATCTTTGTTGGCCATGACTTACAAAAAAAAAAAAATACCCTTA
This sequence comes from Macquaria australasica, assembly GCA_005408345.1. Classification (NCBI taxonomy): domain Eukaryota; kingdom Metazoa; phylum Chordata; class Actinopteri; order Centrarchiformes; family Percichthyidae; genus Macquaria; species Macquaria australasica. The sequence goes on along the minus strand of SEMN01000181.1, from coordinate 76,752 downwards.
TTGACAGAGCCATTTATCAAGGCAAAATGCATGAATAAAACTCAGTTTGAGGTGAATATTTATCCTTGCACAGTAGTGTCTGAAGATAATATTGGTTTTGTGACAGTAAGCTGGATACGGTGCAGAAAGGGAGAACAAAGTACCTCGAAGGTTCTTAACAAAGTCCTCCAGCTTCATCTTCCTCTCAGGCTTGACATTGGGGCTGTACATGTCTGTGTTGAGGAGGATGATGGCAAAGGCCAGGATGAAGATGGTGTCGGGGTTCCTGAACTGTCGCACCACACCAGGGTTGCAGATGCAGTAACGTTGGCTGCAAAGAGGATATTGGACACTGCTAAATCAATATATATTTCTTTGGTGTTTGTTTTGACTTATGCACATATTTGATCAAAATTGTAATTACGAAAATTAGTTCCACTTATGGGCAGGAATATCAATATCAGTACTGATATTGATATTGAGTTCTCCACTATCTGAGCTCTGGTCATATACAGTTAATAATTTTTTGTAGCCTCAGGTCAAAAGAACAATCAGCCAGTACCACTGAAGACCGTGAATATAGCCTGCAGCCATCAGACAGACTGTTTAACAGCTTTCTGAGTCACCATAAAGTGAGTTCATGATCATATCTGGACTGGGCTGCAGGCGAGCGCTAGATGATCAGTTATCGTTATCTCCCCAACGTAACAGTGACTGCAGTGTTTACTGAGGCCGAAATGTCCTTGCTCAGGGCTGATCGAAGCTAATTCTCTGTGGGCATGAAAGCACCTTTCAGAGGTTTGGAGAAAATAAATGAGAGAAAAACAACATCCATCAGCCTCCCTGAGGGTTGTTTTTCTCAACTTTTTGAACTAATTATAATTAACAAATTTTCTGCAATGATCTGGTCGAACAAAGTCAGGATTTAAAATGGCTTTGCACTGCTGCACTGATGCTCTTATGCCTGAGAGTGTTGAAGGAACTTCTAACACACTTTTTGGTGTCACCTCTGTTTTAGAGGGTAATGGCTTTTGAAATGGTGCAAAGCTAGCTTGTGCCATCTGTTATTCATATATGCTGTGTGTGGTGGTAAATACTACAAATACATGGCAATGAACCCGGTAATGATCATCCTGTCACATAATCCTCAGTTGGTCTAAGTTTATGTAAACCCTTATTGAAAAAACATCACTTTATTCCTCCTTGCTGTGGAAAAACTACATTTTCAAGACCCAGCCATCGAGTCTAGGCTGGAGATGAAACTCTGCCATATGTTGTGTCCCCAGCTTTTAGAGGAGTTTCTTACCTGTAGGCCTCTATCAGCCGCTCAACCTTCTGTGCTTCTCCCTGCACTCTGATGTGTGCCTGGAATTTCCTGAGTGCTTCATCCAGTTCCATAGCTGAGAAGTCCATTTCATCCACCACACAGCTGGGGAAAGACACACAATTAGCAGCGGTAAGTAGGGATATCAGTTAGGATAGGAAAATACACACAATCCTTTCAAATGTCAATAATTTTGTTCAAGAAAGCTGCATAGGATTCAGAAATGTAAAACTGCCTTTAATTTGTGGAGTTACATTCATCAGCTACGGCTACAGACACCTACAGTTCCTTGCTAATTTTCACTTTCAATATGAGATAAATACAGCTGCTGCTGTCAGGTAAAAATCTCCAAAATCTATAGTTTTCCAGAACACAGCCTTGTTTCAGCTCGATAACACAATTAATGTAGACATTATCTTTCTCAATCTGTACTAGACTCTTTCTTTCTCAGAAGTGAAAATACAAGATTTCCATCAGTATGTTTTACTACTAACACATTTACTTTTACTTAAAGCAGCACTAATCATTTTTTGGCCACGTGGGGGCAGAACTCCATAACAAGCTCAACAAGCTGTAAAACTGCTGCTAAAAAGCTCCATAAAGCTGAGGATAACTGCAGAACTGGGTGATAATTCTTTGTGGGCTGTCACTACAAGTGAGCCCTTTCAAATTACACATTATTATTTGCCCACTGTCCATTTAAAAACATTGATAAGTGCAGCTTTAATGGAGGACATTCACATGAAATGGAGTATTTTTTTGCTGTGATATTGACACTTAAACAAAGGACCTGAGAACTTTTTTCTCTGCTGAAGTGGAGATTGTGACTCGGCTCTCCAGAGCCCTGATACCTTGATACTTTGCATGTCAGGATTTATAGACATTTTCTCAAGGAGCCCTTTAGATATGTCTGTCAAACTGACACTTTCAGACCTTTCCTGGCCTTATCCTACACTGAATCTCAATGGGCTCTGATAGAGCTGGTGTGCTTCAAGAGTGTTTCAGATAAGTCTGTCCAGTCTAAATCATGATGAAGTAGTGGTGCTATTTGAATGATGCAAATAATCGCTACTGGAAAATACGAGATCTTTACTGCTTCCTTACCCTATTAAAAGGACTGAAGAATATAAATGGGGTACGTATGTTTATCTGAGCATCACAGCAATTTCCTGAATGGATTCTATTTCTGTTTATTTCCTGGATGTAACTCGAGTCATTATGTAGTACTCAGAAACTCCAAAGACAGTTTGAATGAGTGGAGATTGCAAATCGGCAACCCTATTTGAAACTAAATGATGATTTATGTTCCTGGAAGGCAGATAAAATATAACTCTGTGCACTGGCATAGTTAGCAAGTCAAATCAAAAGTTTTAGAGAATCTTGATGTATTCAGGGTTGTGACAAAATGATCCATGTGCACATACAAATGCATCAAAGATTACACAGACATTACTCGCTGCAAACTCACTCGAGAACATCTCGGTTGAACTGTTTCTGTCTGTTACCCAGGAACTCGCCAATCATCTGCCTACTCAAGCCTTTCCTCTGGAGCAGGAAGTGGGCCACACCCACCGGAGTGTCTGGAACAAAGTTTCGTTCTATCAGATACTGGATGCCTTTTTCTGGTTTCCTGGTGACACAGAAGAGGATAGAGAGAGAGAGAGAGAGAGAGAGAGAGAGAGAGAGAGAGAGAGACAAAAAGGGAAGGAGTGAGGACACAATCCAAATCTATGATTATCCCACTGCACTCCTGCCCCTGGCCAAATGTGTGTCAGATGAGGGACAGGATTTAAGGAGGTAGGGAGGGAGGTGGTGGAACGGGATGAGGGCTGAGAGTGGGGAGGAGGGAGCTACTTTTCTCTGTGGTGTTGATCACAAATGATTAAAATGAACTAAAAGAAACCAAATCCACAATCAACAATCATCTATGCTTAAATGGAATCACACAGGCTCAGATGAATTGCTCTGCAAGACTCGTTTGCACCTTAAGTAGAACAGACAGATAATTGTGTCTCAAGCATCACTGCATATTTATCGTACATAAGAGTTTCATGTTGGGTTCTTCAACAAAAAACATTCTCTAAATCATAAGTAATGGACTGAATCTAATTTACATAACCTCTTCTGTCCCTCATTGAGTATGTAATGTGTATCAGATTGTGTCTGGCTCTGTGTGAGCAGTTTGTTAATGGATCTCGTGTCGTGGAGTGTACATACTTGTTGAAGAGGTTTAGGCCAATGCGGTAGTGCCTCTTGCGGATTATGTCATTGCTGAATGCAGGTGAGTCCCAGCTGTTGCGAGTCTCTTTGTGGTACGTCTGCTTGCTGAGCGTCTGCTCCCTCAGGCTGTCCCTGGATGAGGACTCAGAGCTGCAGTTGATGGTGTCATTGGAGTTGGATGTGCTGTTGATGCTATCATTGTCGCCATCAGAGAAATCGGACTCTGACTTGCTCTGCCTATTTGTGGTGCCATTGATGGCCAGGTGGGCCTCCAGTTGTCGTGGCCGATGGCGGGTGGCATCCTCTTCTCTGGAGGGCCCTCTGGGTGGCAGGCTGTGGCTGATGTGTTTGGGGCTGCTCTGCTGGTTGCTGATGCTCCGGTCATAGGCGTTTTGTCTCTTCAAAGAGCTGCGGTCAGAACGATCACTCAGCTCCACCGAGCTGTCGCTCGGAGGCTCAATGGTCAGTAAGGGTAGGTGGTCTACCCGCAAGCGTTGCTCTTGGCACTCCAGAGATGGTGTACTGCGGCAGCTGGTGTCCGTGTCCCCTTTGTCATCCTTATGAGCCAGTGACCAGTAGTCTTGGGAAGAGTTGAGGGAACGCTGACGCATGTCTGATTCTGTGCTGGAGGGCCGGTCTACAGATTGAGACAGAGGCAGTGGCGGTGACAGTTCCTCTTCATCGATGTAAAGGGTGACATCGCTGTAAGACGCAGTCATCTCGTCCAGTTTGCGGTGGTCTGAAGCGCTGTGGGAGGGTTTCACCTGGCAGCTGACCTCCCTGTCCATATCCTGGTGGCCTCTCCCTGGCTCCGACTGGTTGTCGTCACCATGCAGACTGCGACAGTTTAGAGCATCATCTATGGACTCAGCTAGAGATTTGACCTGCCTGGAGAAGGCATCTTCTAGTTCTGTGATAGCGTCTGTGAAGTCACTCTGTGTCGTGGGGGTCTTGGCCTGCATGCCAATCTCCCCACCATGCTCTGACTGCACCAGTGCGCCGATTTTGGTGCCGTCATCTGTTAGCGAGACCTGCTTTCCCTCGAAGTAGGAGCTGTGGACTTTTTCAGGTCCTTCGAAGGAAAACTGCATTCTCATATTGGATAGGACAATCCGTCTGGACATACGGTTTTCAGACATAGAACTTCTTAGACGTTCAAAGTTCTTGTTCATCTGGTACTGGCGGAAGGCTGTCTGGATGGTGCGGGCTGCATGCCGGGTTATGAAACGCCCACCATATTTACGCTCTAGCATCTCCACCTACAGGAAGAGAAGAAAAATTGGCATCATAATTGCATCTGAGAAACAACTGGGAACAGTCTAAATAGTCCCTTAGCTGCGGTCTTATGGCCAACCAACCTTGCAAATGTTCTTTGTAATGGAACAACTGGTGATCCCAGGTGAAAACAAGGATGATGAATGCATACAGTATTCTGAATGGTACTGTATTTTAGATTTTATGTTTCATGATTGTTGAAGTGATACTTCACCCAGAATGGTATCTTTTTAGTATCAAATGTAGGCTCTGTAGGCTTCAAGGGTGGCTGTAAAAATTGAGCGAGAAAGTTGATTCCTGACCTCGGAAAAAGAAGTTTGACAAAATAATCAAAATGTATTAGATTTTCCAGAACTTTCAACCACGTCTCACAGTCTTCATCAGCACATGGAGTTTGCTAAGTTGCCATGGAGATGGCTCAGTTAGTTCATCGCGTTTGTGTGTAACTTCGATCACCTCATACTTCGGTTATGTGACGACGACTGAGCCAGAAAAAGAAAAAAGCTAGTTATCCACTTCTCTGCTTCTCAATATATTCCAAGCAATCATAGTTTCACCAAAGTATGACTAAATATGCTGCTTCCGGCTGAGCTTTGGAGCTACAAAAAAGCTGATCACTGATGTGAATCCAACCTTACCACAGCCATTTGTCATGGGATGTAGTAAACTACATTTTTTTCAAGCCTGTAGAGGGTGAGTGTTTGTGATGCAAAAGACAGATTAAAATGGACTAAAAACAAATTTTCACCTGGCTACAAAAGTAAGACTTTTACCTTGGAAACATGTATTAGACAGAATGAAGAATGGTACTGCTGTCTTATCTGCTTTTGTCATGGCTTAAAAAACTCAAGAAGAGGGGTGATGACATTTACACATGGCTGGAATTTAGGGTTTATTAGACACAAATAGACCCCCAGGGAAGATGGATAATTGTGATGGGAACCCAGTTTGACTGATAAATTGGTAATGGCCCAAATAATGATGAGGAATTGCTCTTGGAAGAACTATCACAAAATAGATTTACAGGAAAAATATGATTATAGCTGGAGACTGCAGTGCTGTTGGACATAAAAAATGACCATAAAAAGACCACAAATTAAGATGTAGTAAAGACTTACATTCTAAAATATAAATTGATTAATAGCACTGCAGTGTTTAAATATATTTCATTAAAAGATGAAAATTACCATCATTTAAAGGAATCAGGCAGAAATAGATCATTACACTAAAGTGATGTACCTATAATTAGGACAGTGTCCAGAGCCGTTTTATATTAGCCCCCTCTCTCAGCCCTGTGCCTTTTACACTCTGACCCAGTTTTCCACCTATGGACTCATGGAGTAGAATGACACTAATCATGTTTCCCTGCACCATGTGGGGGCCAAGGAGGCCAGTGGGCTCCAACTTGCCACAAGGAACATGGACAATGACAGCGAGTCTCACTTCAACAAGCTACAACTTTCACTGCTTAACAAGAGGCCCAGTGTCCTTCCAACACAGGCACAGCTGATATGACCACAGGGACAAACCGGACTACTGTTATATGACTGTTGGGTTTCAGCCTGACAACAGCCTGTAGTAACAGGTAATATAACAACCTTCTGATAATGTAATATCAATAAATAAGATGAAGATGTAATAAATATGTTAGACTTTTAACTTGCAATTGAATACATTGGAATTTCATTATCATATATTTCTAACAAACAATTCAGAAGGGTATTTTGTTACATTTTGACATTATCCGACAGATACTACATTGTTGTGACCTTGCATTAGAGGTCTTCATGGGTCTACTCGGTTCATAGTAGGGTCCCACTGTATTGCTGCAGGTCTCAGATCTGTGTTTCAATATGTGTAATACCCGATCTAAGTGGACTACATAGTGGGTCGTGATCATGACACAAGAAAAATTTATTTTTTAGGCAGACCTGTGAACTTTGAAGTGCAAGAAAAATGACGTACTGCATCTTTTATCAACTCATCAGCATATGGGCATTTGGGTCTTTATAGGTTGACCACATTTTGGATCAAGTCTAATTTTCCTCAGGTGCATTTGGATCAAGTGCAACTGTTCATGGGTCCTTTTTGAATCCGGTCCAAAAACCTCTACTTCTACTTTACAGCTCCCTCAGGTACCTTTAAGAAAAAGGTTGTTGTGGCTGTAGGTGTAGGTCAGCCCCACAACACTGATGAAACTCAAATTGGGGTCTGATTTGTTTCAGCTCAGTTAACTTCACATAAAGTTTAGTCATAGATAACCAAGTAGGCTGTAGACAAATTTGGTAAAGCAACTGATTTCATCACAAACATTTATCAACTAGATTCAAGAGGGATGTGCGCTCAACAAAAGAGAAAATCTCCTCAAACCAAGGCATCAAAACACTAGAGAACCATGCTGTGTCAGAAACAGGAAACACGATGAATATTTTAAGCACACTTAGACTCACACATGCTTGGTGTGTCACCTGCAGTGCAGCTGATTTTTGTCCTGTGCGGATTTTTTGATACACTGTTTCCACATTCTATTAAGCAATAGCTGTTTGCTTTCTGTTTGATATATTTGTTAGGACTTGCTGATAAAACACTATATGGATTCTTCTACTGGTCTGCTTTCCCTTGTGGTAAATATCTGCTGCTACTCATGATGTGTTTGTTTTATACATACATTAGGTTTGAATCTCTTCAATGGATTTACAGCACTATCAGTGGAATGGTGTGAAGATGTTTTGCACCACTTCACTGAAGCACATGGCACTGTTGGCAAGATGTAGATCTCCCTGTCTAACCCTATTTACACATCCAGCAGACACAAAGTAACATTAGCATTTATTAGTAGTATGTTTATCATACAAGTCCACTTCACCCTTCTTTTAGCTCTGTTACGGGCCCACCAACCCCTCTCTTTAGCTGCTAAATGCTCTGCTATGTTCACCAGCTAACTTTGTTTGTCTGCTGTTTGGAGGTTGATGAGAGTGCTGAGACTGACTCAGAACAGTAAAGCTAAAAGCAATAAGCTAAAAGATGCTAAAACGCTCTGTGTTAAGGGAAACTGTTGGCTGATAAATCTCTGAGGGTTTGTCACTACAAGCCACACACTTCACATTACCCACAGTAATTTATCCCATTGAATGAAATAAGTAATTAGATTAGTGCAGCTTTACTGGTAAATGGTAATAGCGCCTATATAGCGCCTTTCAACCTAGATTGGTCTCATTCAAACTAAAATTATTAGCAAGTGAAGGTATAACGTTTTGTTTTAGGTTGTGTCTGATATCATTTTCATCTTGCAAACATTTTCTATTTCATGAAATACATCTGTTGTTCTTAATATTGTGATATTGTTTCAAACATATCACCCAGCGCTGTATCAGGTGTTTACAGATCCCTGTCCCTGTCTTTGTGTACCCGCCCCCCACCTGCTTGTCCTGTAGGTCTGATGAGAGCTCATAGCTCTCGGACAGCGAGCGGGAGCGCTTGATGGCCTCCTCCTCTGCCTGCTTGCGGAGAATGGACTGGGAGTGCTGGAGCTTGGGTCGGCGAGGCCGCTGGTGGCTGGGCAGGAAGATGTGTCCGTAGAGCTGGCTGTCCAAGTGGTCGGGGCTGAGCCCGCCGCTGTGGGTCACTGGGACACAACTGTAGCCGCTGATGGGGTCCACAGAGGCGCCCACCTCGCTGCCTGGAGCATCACCTTCCACACTGCAACACACACAGAGCACACTGGGTTAGATTGCTGAGTCATTTTCCTGAGGGCATGCACTGCTCTGTGTTACATCAAGAAGCATGTGACAGATGGAAAAAGTGAACTTCGATACTCATTTAAATATAGTAGCAGTCTGAGTGCTGCCTGTCATCTTTACACATTCCCCTCACAATGCAGAAAATACCTCAAGTCATCCTTAGCAGCTATGAGACTGTACCACTGTATCTTGATTAGAAGAAATTAAATGCATATGAATAAATGATCAATACCAAAGAACCCACATGAAGCACAACAAACACTGAAATCACCACGACATTATCAGCAGCTCAATCTCTCAGTAAGAACAAAGCAACACAATGTCAAGAGTGATTAAGCATCACCTTTAATATTAAGATAAATAAGGATCTTCATCTGCTCACAGCAGCAGCAGCACCAACCTGGACAGCTGATTGGATAAACCCGGCGCCTTTTTTTTTTCTGGGGCAGACCTGGATGCTAATATAAGAAGACTAAAATCCACATTATAGACATTTCAATTAAATGCATTAGAAGCAAGCTCAGCAAAGATGGATTGCTGACATGAGAACAAGGAAGGCATCAGAATATGTCCTAAACCAAAGTGGATACATATTGCCCACTCAAGATACACGTTTTGAGCAAACAATCAAAGTGATAACATCCTAGTGATAGCTGTAATAAACTGCTCTGATTACTTCTACAAATAACACATCATACCCAAAACACCAATGGGTGTTACACATGCAACTCAGATGAGAGATTATTGCAGTCACTGCAGTCAATTATTACAGTTAGTCTGCTATGTTAAAAATAGTATTCCAGTGACTTATTATAGCACTCCCTTAAAGTTGTGGGATTAAAAAGAGACCTGAAAAGAATGCAGATGCTGAGATGTCATGACTTTTAGTCTCTAGTATGGGTCAAACCAAAAATCCAAAAATGATGCAAAAATGTTGGATCCTACACTTCCCATAATGCAACTTGATAGCATCTCTTTGTTAAATGCCCATGTCTTTCAAATACTGTGCTTACAGTTTGTAATGCTTTCTGTTGAACATTTGTAGTAAGAAACCGTTCCTTTGTGCATGGCAACCTGCAGTATGCACTCATAATTCCTCTGTGAAAAGACCAATCAACTTCTAGCTCTAGAGGTGGACACCAAACTTTACCTGACAGATGATTTGTATGGTGAGTGTGGGTAAAGCATAGTGTACTGCCTTCATTAATGAGTTGCACACAGCAGTAGTTTACAAAGCCACTATCAGCAAGCACAAAACAGTAAATTCATGTTACACGGTATAGGCCTATTGTTGCCTGTGTACCATCTGACCTTGTATCAGCACAGTCAATCAGTCTGAGAGAGAGAAATGTCTCCACTTCATCAAACAAAGCCAGGAGTGAGGTGACATTATTATGTAGTTATGGGCCCAGACTTTAAAAAATGACAGCTGATTTCCTGAACTTCACCTTGCCAGTTGCAATCTATGGTGGAGATGTGAGCTTTTCCACCCTAAAAGCAACTTTGTTTTTTTTGTTTTTTCAAACGCCGATCAATATCATTTCATTTTGTTTGTCATCAGCTGATGGATGAAGTGGAAAGGCTCACAACAAGGACATCCATCTAGACATATCTATAACTGCATAACCTTGTCAAATACCTGGATCTCTGTGGATCATAAAGGTTAAAATAAAACCTTTAATAGGAAAGAGATTTGCTGTCTAGAAGGAGCTCAGAGCAGTAAATACATAGTACACGTGAGGTGAAATGAGTAGTAATAAATGATGCCTGTCATTAATCCATGCAAACTGAATACCAGAGGGTGGCATTTAAACATGCTCACATTCAGTCGATATCATTCATGCAGTTGATTTCCAGTGAACAATAGAAAATACAGATGCAAAAGCAGCCACGTTTTCCACATGATTTATCACGGCCGTCTGTCAAGAGGACAGACGGAACTAGCATAGACTGTATATAAAGATGGACAACATGACAGCTCCCCAAAAGTGAAGCCAAAATATCTGGATTGCCCCCTGGTGGCTACATTTTTCCCAAAGATGGTTTCTGTCATTTTAGGTAGTTCTTATCACGCTGATGTTTGGTCAAGTGTTTATTTTTCTGATAAGTTTGGTTTTAATTCGCTATTTGATGCTATAAAAAGGGGGTGTTACGTCATGATTGACAACTGTGAGTGTGCTCGCGATTGGTTCAGGCGGGTGTATGGGCGGAAACTCGACGCAGCGGATCACTGCTGTGCAGACTCTGGCTCCAAATGGCAGCACCAGCACAAGATGGCAGCTCCTGTATCTGGAAAATTTTGGCTTCATTTTTGTACAGTAAGAGGAAGTGGAGACACTTCGTCCAGCTTTATACAGACTATGGCTTATCCACGTTCTCTCCAAGATGAGAAGACCATTACTGCGCTCATGTCTGTTCATTAAGTATGGAGCTCGAACCAGTAAGCTATTAGCTTAGCCGCACCAGGATGTTGTTCGCTACGAAATACGTCAAGCTCATAACTCCCCCTAAAACCACAATAATTTTTGTATTGTATTAACATTTTGCTTTGTGTAGAAATTAAACAGAAGAAATATAAAGTTTTAATTAAAAACTTTATTCATTGGCAGACATGTTGTTTTGCACATTTTCTATAAATTCCTGTGTCCACTATGTGGTTCTAGAGAACACGCTCTAAAATGCATTACATTGCTGTATGTCAAGTGCGGACCACACAACATAAATTTCATGGAAATTGAATGATGTTTATGTCACACAAAGCTTACTTCCTGGTGCCAGTAGGTGGCGCTATGACTATGGCTATCATTTTGCCCCACCCATGAGTGAGACCCATAAAATATATAATTTTTCACCACTTCTGATGCATGTGCAAAGTTTCGTGACTTTTTGAGCAGCTTTAGCCCCTCAAAACTGCGATTATATTGGGAGAAGAATAATAAGTATCACACTGGTCAGTGCTCGGGCCCTAATTAGTGAAAATTAGAGGTTTTGGTAGGCTAGACATTTCTAGGCTAGCTGTTTCCCCGTACATCCAGTCTTTATACTAAGCCAGGCTAAACACATTCTGACCCCAGCTTGGTACTTAACGTACGTGTGTGACTTCCTAGTAACAGTCAACGTTGGCGTTTTCTTAAAGACTGCAACCTTTTCCAAACCTTAACCAAGAAGTTTTTCTCCCTAAGAGTAACATTACCTCAACCATAGCGGTGGCACGTCAGAAAACAGTCAACTGAATGATCATTTCTAACGTATTTGGAAGGCACTGACAAACAATACATTTTGTGAGGCCATGAGAAACAACCTAGTTTGTCATTTGTTCTATAGGGCTTATTGCCCTTCAGCCAAGGTAAGCTGAGGTAAGCTGAGGGTCCTCCTTCATGGGATAACATCTCTCATTAGAGAAAATGTCTTCTCTCTCCGAGCTGGACACTCGATGCTTATTATAAAACCCCTCGCTGCATCTTCATACCAATCCTCATGCATCCTCAACACATTTTTAATTCTAAAAATCTAATCAGACAGAGAGAGTCCTTTAATTAGACTGAAGGATGGGCTGTAATACGTCTGCTCCAGCAGAGGATGTCTAATTGGAAATATCCATTTGTTTAGATGGAAGAGAGGCTTAGCATGCTCAAAATGTGGCACTCAGACTGGAAGCATGATAGCACTTAAGGCATGTTTATGTCTTCAGTTAGCTGGTTTTGTTGCATTAGACTCACTGAACAAGATGTTCTGCTCTTAGTTACACAATAAAGAACCATGCAATGTCTTTAAGAAACTCAAAAACAAGGACAAACAGCTTCACGAAAACAGGGATGTGTGGTTGAGGACAACCACTCCTTGCTAAATCTAAAAGACACTTTAAAATTCAATACATATGAACCCACTCTTCTTCCTGCGGCACAGACAAAGCGTTACTGATCCAATTCCCTTAGACTGGAGAGAGAGAGAGATGACTTTGGTCAGACCCGCTGACAAACTGGGAGACTTCTACAGTCTGTGCCAAGCATTCATCCAGCCTCATTAAAATTAATATCCTTCTCCCCAAAAAATCCCATTATAAAGCAGAGTCAAACTGGATAAAAAGGACAGAGACAGAGTCCAAAGTTATGTCAAGAATGAAAGAATAAGACAGAGGTAACCTCACTCTGAACAAACTGGGAATCATCCTCTCATGGATAGAAAATGGGTTTGCCCTCTATTGATGTAATGAAATGTCATCATAATATTAGAAGAAAACGGGTTTCTGTTTAATTTTGACTTGACACACTACCACAACAGCTTACTACAAAGGCTTCCACTGAAGCTTCCTAGACCATGGTCAGAAAATGACCCAAACTGCTTACCAGCAACTCACATACTGTATAGGCTACTGCATGATTTATCTTCCATCAATGTCCATCTTTTAATTTCAGTTACAGATCAAAGCTTTATGTCCTTGAAACAAATTCCATGTTTCCAATGTAGCTTCACTTGTTTCAGGATATCAAGACAATGGCATTTGATTTAAGAGAAAAAATCTTGTAGGGCAAGATGTTTGTGTATAATCACTCCCATTTTATCAATTGCAGTGGTGAAGTACAGCCCATCCTTGCTAATTAAGACCCTGTAGATTGAGTCTGTTTGCCTGAATGACATTCTGGTAATTTTGGCAGGAAATTGTGAGTGACAAATCCAAATCTATAAGCCTCTCACCAGTAATCTTGTGCCACTATCATCAGGGATGGGATAATATTGTCATCATCTAACAGGCTTTTTCTTCAACTCTAGACTATACTGTAACTGAATATTGTTGTTTCATAATTTTGGTGGACTTATATGTGAACTTATAAAGGGTTAGGGTTATTCTGAGTGTGTGATGGGACATTTTGAGCACGGAAAAAGATGATTTGCACACACATAAGTTATTCTTTGAAGAGAAAATATTTTCATGCAAAGAATAATTTAATTTGAGCAAACATAAATCTATTCTGCGCTGAATAAATGCATTTGCATGTTTGCTATTATTAAGTGTACAATAATAACCATCTCCCTCAGTTTTACTTGTTTGCCCTTTCTCTAATTCCCTGCTGTGTGCTTTCAAACTCTTGGACACTTGCTCACAGTGTCTCTCTCAACATCCCTGCTCTATGCGCTCTTAAGCTTGATATATAATTGCATGTTAAGGGAACGCCTACGCATGTAGTGACTGAAGTTCTGCCGTAGCTAATGTGCATCTCCTCAAAAATGAAACTACATGTCGGGGCTACAGCAGCTATGGCGGCTACGGAGATACCACATGGAAACCGCAAGGACTGTGATAGGTCAGCATGGGCTGCTTGTGTTTTCTCCTAAGTTCTGGGGAATATAATAAAAGCAGGAAAGGATCAAGTCGGATGCATCCATCTAGTAATAAAAATGGGTGAAATCCAACAGTGAAATATAAAACAAAACCTACGGCGTAGGTATCTGTGGTGGACTCCCCTTTAACACCTTGCGTCAAGAAAAAATCCGGTTTGCCTTCACACTCGCTCCACCTGTCGGAGTGTTTCAGTTTGCCACAATTTCAGCCAACTTGAGGACTGGAGTAGATCATTTGTGACTGGCTGTTTTGTCTACAGTCCACTCGCCAATAGGATTATTGGTCTCTAGGTAAGTATGGAAGCACTGGGAAACAGATTGCAAAAAACAGAAAAAAAATTGTAAAAATTTAAATATCCTGAATTTTATAGTATGGGTCAAGCTCCAAAAGCTCTGGATCATACACTTGCCATAATGCAACTGAACAGCATCTTTCGTTAGACCCTCCCTGTCAGGTAAATGTCCACGTCATTCAAACTCGACAACTATGATTTGTAAGACAGGCTTTCCGTTAAACGATTGTAGTCTCCCAGCCCAAGCCGAGATTACTTGAGTGATGTCACTTGAGTAATTTTCTCTGGCTCCTCCAGAGCCATTATAGAACAAACATTATACAACTGTTTTCACAAGCTGCGTCGTATTCCGTGAGACTGTGACTGTAAATTAACTTTAAATATCATACAGTCACCTCTCCCTGCCATTTTGAGGCTGCAAACTGACAATGGTGCCAGACACTTGTGCCTTAATGCTGGTGTGGTGGTGGGGCGTGGTTGGAGCGTGGCTGCAGAGAGGGAGAAGTGGGGGAGTGGCTCAGGAGCTCGGGGCGGGTCGCCCGGGGAGGCACAGGTGCAGCGCATCAGGGGTTGATGTGTGTTCTTCTTAGCAGTAGCAGCCCTGAGGACGGGAGTGCAGTTGGACTGGATGAACGACACGACGACACGCCGGACAGAGGACCACAGCCGTGGGAGTGCGCGGGTGGAGCGAGAGAGAGAGCCCGGGCAGATAAGCGTTATTAAAGAAACCTACGGGTTATACCTGAGAACAGTGTGTGTGTGTGTCTCTGTTGGCGGGCCCAGGGGAGGGTAGCAGTGGGTACGCTACAGCTGGTATCAGCACATTTTACAAGGATTACACCCACATAAAAGGTGTGCACCCCACCTTCCCTCTTGAGTTAGATTACAGTATTCGATTCAAAAACCCACAAAGGACAGCAGCATTCCATGACAGTGCATAAATGGCTGGCTGATAGATGTATTGGTGGTGGAAGGTGGAGTGATGGATTCAGCCGAGGAGGCAGGTGATGCAAGGACAGCTCTGGTGTCAACACCTCCTCTGGAGACAGCCTCTTTGTGCTGCCTTCTTCAAGTGGAGCCTCCTCTCACTGTTTCACTCTGCAGTGATGAATTAATTACTCTGACCTGCCACTCACTCACACACACACACACACAACCTGCCTCTTCTGGTTTTCTTTGTTTTGCTATGTATTCACACTGACTGTCTTGCATTTTTTTCACGAGTGAGTAACTGTTAGAATCAGTTTAAGTTGATCAAATATGAATGAGAGGGCACTGGATGAAGAACAGTAAAATATGACTCCGCTGCATTCACTCACTTGGCACGCACCAGGAAAATCAACTACTGGCTCATCAATGAAGCGTAAATCTTTGTTGCAGCACAAATGAAGCAAACTCTACACAAAGTGTGCTCCTTGAATATCAGCAGCAGCTCAACTCTGGCACAAATTCCACTGCATTACAGTTAATCAATGAGTAACAGCAATTTTGTTGGACATTAATAAAAGCTTTCTCGATTGATCTCATTTGAGTCTGGCAGCAGTCCCTGAATAAAGGAGGGACCATTAGTTAAATGTAAAACCTGCATCACGAGACAAATTCAGAGCCAAATCCAAAAGTAAGTACATGTTAAGCAACTATTAAAAGTGTTGACTTCTACACACAGCACCAGCACGAACACACTCAAAGTTGGGCTTACCAGCTGTCTGATTCCAACTCCAGTAAGGACTGAGTCCTGTCAGAGGCACACTGAAGACACCACATGTTGCCTTCTGAGTCCCTACACCATCACCACCCTGCTCTCTGTTACTCCATCCCTGGGCTAAATGTAGCTTTGCATCCTAACCGCATAGCTTCACTCTCAGACACCTCTCTAGCACTGGCCTTCCTTCAGAGCCTTACGAGGAGGGGCGTTCTCAGGAAGAGGGAGGGGACTCCTCCAGAGGAAACTGGGTCATGTGGCAGCAGGAGCACTGGTGTCCCACAGATGGGGAGGGTCTTTAACAGGAAGGGGCAACAAGTAAGAAGTAAAAATGGAAGAAAGACTGAGCAAGCTCTGGTGGTCATAGCATCAGGCTATATTAATAACAGGAGGATCTGGGCGGCAAGGATGAAGCCTGGGTAAACCCCTGGATATACCATTTTAGCTGCTGTGATCGTGGAGGTACGGCTGCTGCAATAATGTGAGCTTTACCTCTGTACAAGTGTCCTCAGACGTCAACCTTAAACTTCATATGGAAGACATACAGTGTCTCATAATCACTACTTTACAACTGCTGATCAGAGGCCTAAAAAGAGTGCTTAAAATGATCACTATCACTACCATAGTCTTCTACCAGGCAATACTGAACAAGCAACAGCTGCTTGGCCAGTCGACCCTCAAAACTATCCTTTAAACAAACAACCAAGTTAAAAGGGAATGTTTGACTCACATCCTCTCCCATCTCTGTGCTGATGTTTAAGGTGATTTCCCCCCACTCCTATTCCCCTGTCTCGGCCCAAAAAGTGAGCAGTGAGGAGCCTATCCATTTCTGTATAATGACATCATTACCCAAACAACGGGCGTGTATCAAGTGGACCAAAGATGTTATCGAACCAAGGCAACCCTGCAGCATAAAGCACTGAGATAATACAGCCAATAGCTTTGGTTTGGGTAGAGATTCGCCATGACTGTAAGGCCCTCAAAATGTCTGATTCTGCACTGGAACCTCTGGTGAAGCATATACATCTTCAGGGCATACATGCCTCAAGAAAAAAAAAATCTTAATAACTCTATGATGTGGAAAATAATCCTAATTACAGTATAAAATAAGTAAGAGCGAAGAGGGAGTTGGTGCAGAATGCCTCTCTGATGGGCCATTACAGAGCTTTATAAAAAGGAGCAAAATGTATCCCATATGGTGAAGGTTCATGTAAAGTGCAGCAGAGAGAGATACTGAGAATGTAGAGTTCATTATAGTTAACTATAAAGGGAGTTAAGGTGATCTCTCAGAGGACAAATGTGGACAAAAATTTCCTGACCCTCCACTCTGGAAAGAAATCTTGACTAGAGCCAGAAAATGTGATTTCTGTACCGTATGGCCCAAAGCTGAAAAAAATAAAAAAAAATAAAAAACCTGACCTGAGCCCAAGTGATGCACAAACCTGAATAAGACTACTACAAAGTCTTGATCCGTGGTCCTATCAAATCTGAGTTTAGGTTAAAGCAGACACTAATTTAAACATTCAGCCCAGCCCAGCACTATCTGAGCCAGTTGGGTCCCTTTAGCATTAATCAGCGAGCGTGAAGCTTAAGGTAAAGCTGCAGCAGTTAACACCCACTACATCTGTTTGAATGCAGAGAGGGATAGTTTGAGACAGCTGCCTTTGATCAGACCTTGGGTTATTTTTGTCCCTCTCATCTCTATCTTGATAGCGAATAGCCAGACTGTACAGTAGTTAGTAAGTGATGTATTTTTACCTCGCACATGAGTCTGAATATATGCCACATGCTAAAGGGTAGGCACTCGTCAACATACCATGGCTCTGTATTACAGATTTAAAATGACTCATGGACTCAACTGTGATTGTCCATTTACACTGACAGAATACAAGTTGAAATGGGGCGCTTTAGTGGCTCCAAAATGGCAAGGACATGGAAAACTGAACTGTAATGACCAGAGATTATGTGAGATGAGGATCATGACGCCCGGTATTTATACTGAAAAAGGAAGATCAAGCCACCTTTTGCTCTCCTCGTCTGCCTACATTACTGTTTAATTGGTGTACACTCTTGTTTAAACTTCACAACTGCCAATGGTGGGGTTGGGTACACAATAAGTGACAATCTGCTCAGGGGTCGCCTCCATACCTCACCAAGTGAGTTAATGTTGTGATAGCATCTTTCAAATGATTCAGATGATATATGTATTTATTTGTAGAAAATTAAGCAGCATGCATTGAGGTCTGCCAAAGTGTATTTTGTGATACCACCACTGGGGAAGCCAAAGTCAGAAATCTTACAATTCTATACATAGTGGCATAGTTTGATTTAGATGTTAACATTGTTCAAAATAACAACCTGCCCCATAACCCAAGTTTACATGAGTTTTTTTTGCAAGCTCAGGTAATATCTTAGGATGTGTAGTAGTATACATGGTTTACATTTAAGAAATAGGTCAAGGTTTGGGGAAATCTGCTTATTTGCTTTCTTGCAGAGAGTTAGATGAGAAGATCGATACCACTCTCATGTCTGTGCATTAAGTATGGAGCAGGAGCCTGGCAGTGATTAGCTTAGCTTAGCATTAAGGCTGGAAGCAGGGGGAAACAGCTATCTAACTCTGTCCATAACTCAGAAATGAGTTAACAGGTTGTATCTAGTTTGTTTAATCCGTACATAAACAGATATGTAAAAATAACAATTTGTGGTTTTGGGGGGAGATACGTGCTAATATTATTAACTATTTCTTGATGAACAACAGTTTATCCATCCACCCTGTACCTCTATGCTGTGTCTCCGCTGGTTGCCTGTAACCGATAGTGACAACCAGTCCAGGAAGTCACTGTGCCGGTCTCTTGTTCTCTAATGTCAAACTAAAGATATAGAAGTATAGAGCAGCCTTTCTGTCAGACGTATCCCCATGCCCTGTCAGATGAACTCAAATACCCCTTCATCGACACCAATATTCATTTCAACCATTTATCCATAACTTACTTAACTATTTTTTAACTGGTTATTCATTACTTTTAGCTAGCTGTTTTAACTTCTCTGCTTGTTTGCTAACTAGTTTATACACACTCTGAACATGTGGTGTTAAGGTGGATTATATTTTTTAATTTAAATTGTATTTTTTTCTAATTAGTTGAGCTACACAATCTTTCCACATACCCCAAAGCAACTGCTGAAGTACCCCTTGGGTACAGGTACCCCTGGTTGGGAATCATTGGCATTGATTATAAAAGGAAAATGGCAGCTCTGTGTTAGTGCTTATAGTTTTTCAGGGTGATAGATTTACATACAGAGACTCTAACATAAACTTCATTACTTTTGTTATCTGTAAAAATGACTTTCTACTGTCATTCCAAAAAAAAACCAAACAAGTCTTATTATTCCACCACTGCTAACTATGCTGCTGTTTTTTTTCAAACGTACCACATACCCCTCATGACCTTTGAGGTGCGTGTGCAGAATGTCAACACCTGAAGAAACCAGACTGGGCTGTACATGACAAGAATAACTAAAAAGATTACCTTAATTCAAGTGAGACTGTTAAGATGTTGACATGACAATTTCAGTTTAATATTGCCTTTCTTTTATTATAGTTGATAGTTATTACATGTGTCCATGTCACTGCACTGGTTTTTATGTGCTTCCTTGTGTGTTTGTTACTGTATCAATCGACCGCACATAAAAAGCCACTGAGGAATTCATAAAACAGCTGGTCCTTCTAGAGTAGCTGAATAATTCTGACCGAGTGCTTTCACAGTGAGTTTGCAGAGAGACAAGTCAACAATGGATGGCTCTTTTAAGGGCTTGTGTTACAGACACACCTGTCACACTCTGTCTGGACTACGAAGTGGAAACAGCAGGAACTGTCGTGCTTGTATTAATCCCTACATCAGTTGTAGCTCCTCAGCAGGCTGGACAGAGGGTGTAACAGCTCCGGTCCAACTATAACCACCAGTAAAGATGCTACTCTCCTCCAACACACCCCTCTGCCTCCGTCTACAATGTCCAAATCTCTCCACCTCCTCCTACATTCGGGGAGACAACATGCCACACCCACAGCGGTGATACATTTCACATATTGCATGAGACTGGTTCTCATCCAGCAGGGACAAAAATAGAGTCATTGACAGACACAGCATTTTCTGCTCTGCCTGGTAAATAAATTGTGTCTGTGTGAGTGGGGTAGCTGGAGACAAATGTGTCTGCACGTCCACCTCCCCAGATGCTACAGTCTGCGGCTGAAAACAATAGCATTACTGATTAGAACCACAAGGAGCTCGCTGAGATTCACCACACACACTGCAAAAATGAAGTTACATGGCACCATATCACACCAAGGCTGCACCATGTACAATCATGTTTGATTGTGTCCGATCATGTCACTCCACACGATGGGGCACAATCAGTCTTTAATCAATGCTGTAGTGATGAAACAGCCATTACATCAAGCAAAAATGCTAAACATTCACCACTTGCTTCACAAATGTGAGGACTTGTTGCTTTTCTCTCTCTTTTTTTTTTAATATTGTAAATTAAATGTCTGTGTTTTAAACAGTTGGACATACATAACAAGCAATTTGAAGATGTCATCTGGAGCTAAAGGAACTGAGCAGATAAAATTACAGCCCTTGTTGTATATTTTCATTTAAAAAAGATGTTCATTAAAACAAATCCAGTCTGGTACTATTTATGGTCACCATTTTCTCGGCAATAGCAGTTCAGTTTATTTACATTCTGCAATTACATCTCTATGTACTCGTTTTTATTGTGGCGGCGTGGAAAATGATTTGTGCCATGTGCAGGATGAAATCTGATTGCTGTTGCTTTTATTATTGTTGCGTGTGGTATTATTGGACTAACAATGGGACATTGTCGTCCACACAAATGCATGCATGCCCTTGCATTTTTGTCTTCCACATTACGTCCAGTATGCGCATGCATCGTTTCCTGTAAATCTGCAACTTATTTCTGTGCAGGAACGGCCGATTCTGAAATATATAACTATATAGAGTGACAAATACAGAATGTAAATTCATTGAATGGCTATTGATAAAAAAAAAAATGCTTGCCATAAATAGCACCAAAAATTGTGTCTGATATCATGAAATGAAATGATTAATTGATTGAAAGTTCAAAAATAATTGACAAATCGATCTATCATGACAGGCTGTTTGTTGCAGCCCCAGTCAGCTGACACTGCTTTGTTTTAGCAACACTGTCTCCCAGAAGTTATGTTTAAAAACTGCAGCAGCAAATACATTTAGAAAGAAATTTAATGTCTCACACACACACACACACACCCCCTCACACACACATTAGGTGTTTTGTCAACATCAGGAGGGAACTATTTTAATGAACATGTCTGCTGAGTCCCAAAATGTGCAAATTGGTTTCATTTGTTGTCCTATAATATCTGCTCGTGGCAGCTAAAGCAGGCTTAGCGTTTTTATGGTAACACTTGGTTAAGGCCAATGAAAAAGATTGTGGTCTCTTCTTGTTTAAAATTGAAAAAGCCAACGCTGACTTGCTTGATACAAGATGTGTTTACTTTTTCAATATTTAACCAAAACCATGATCTTTCCATAACATTAACCAGTGTTTTAGTAGCCTAAACCTAAATACACGTAGGATGTGAACCTTGGAGAAACAGTTCCTGGACTGGAAAAAAAACATTGCCATTGAACGTGATCCAGGCAGCAATTATGTTTCCAGGCTTGGTTTTAGAGTGTGTTTGTTGTAGCTTGAAAAATTAGATTATATTTGACGTGATTATTTTTACAATCCTCTTCACCTTAATTATGAGCCAGAATGAGATGTACACAAACAACAGGAATGCTATTAAAACAATTCAGTGCAGTTTTCAATGCGGTTTTCCATTTCCCTACAACAACTTGGAACAAAGACTATAGCATGTTTTCACAAATGCGTAGGGCACACCAACAACATGCCAGCACATTTATAATTATCTCCTGTGTAAGCATCATGTCCTGTTTACAGACACTGGGGAGTTCATTTTGACATGAAAACAAAGATCTAGGCGGCAACTGTGCTCATGCTCTGGCCGGCCTCCAGCTGCATCACCCACACCCCAAACTGAGCGTGGCCCCGGCCCAGGCCAGCAGGCGGACTGTGTCTTTGCTGTAAAGCTGTTTGGCTCCAGTTCAGCCCTGTAATCCCTGAGCTCAGAACCCACCCACGTGTGGCCTTCAGAGGGAGGCGGTGGCTCTGCCCTCTCAGCCTAAAGCCTCTCCACCAGAGAGAGAGATAGAGAGAGAGAGAGAGTGGGGAGAGGGAGGATTAACTTAACTAACCACTGGCTTCCATGATGCACATGCATGTTGCTCCTGGCCAGTGTAGAGTACATACAAGACAAACCACACATTACTACTTAAAGGCAAATACCAACCGCATGCAAGCGTCTATATATTTGTGCACCATTAAGTGCAATCATACACACGCTAGCAAGCTGCAGAGTCAGGAGCTGCATATGAAAAGACAGCTGATGACGATGATGTTGATGACCATATGGCATTAAATCTGTTCAAAGTTTATGCTCTGCTGTGGTAGCCCCTCTGACCAGGGTGCAGTTATTCAGCTTATCTCTGCTAATCCTCCTGCCGTAACTCTTCCTCCATCCTGTTCCTGAGCTGTCTATAGGCTCCGGTGCCAAACCAACACCACTAAGCCACAGCGATGCAGTGAGAAGAAAATACTGAGCAACCTCAGATAGAGGCTGAGGTAGGTTTTAAGATAGTTTCAGTTGTTTTTGTCCATCGTTTCTATCAGGTAGGATATTATTATACTCACTTAAGTAATAGCTGAATTCTGGGAACTTGGTGACAAACAAGAAAGTCTGACGGGGCAAGAGAGACGAGCAGTCAGAGGATCAGACAGTAAACAAACCGACATCTTAGCCAGATTATCAGGAATGCAGGAATGACAAGGCCTAGAATTTCTAATTTGTTGACATTCACCTCACATCACTATTTCCCAGCTGTATATAACAATAATTCTTAATCACAGAATTAATTAAACTAATTTAAGAAAAATTGATTAACTAAAGGTCTACATCTTAATTTTACATACGGCCAGGAACAATGCCAGCAAAATTCTCAGACAGCAATAAAAGTCAATAAATTGTCAATTACATTACAAAAACTTAATACATTAAACTCCACTTTGTGTGGAGTTTAAAGTGTGTTTTGGTGATGAGGTGCAATCTGGACTACACAATTGGCCAGACGTTTGGATGCTACCCCCATCGTCCTGAGTTTAGGTGGAGGTGTTTAGGTCCCATTATGAGACGACAAGCTTCTGGCTAGCAGCAGTGTTTGCTACAGATCTGATGGCACAAAAGTCTGGCAAAGTAACAATGTAAAAGCCACTCAAAACAACACTTAAAACTACAGGCTTTAATTCATATGTAATTAAATGTTTACTAAATGACAAGTATTGTTTTACTGTATATGAAAGAAGTAATAAATAGAAGTTTAGTGCTCAAAAGAAAGAAAACATTTTTTTGGGTGTAGTCACTCTTTAAAGCCTGCGTATAGCCAGGAGTAATCATTTTAGCATTCACTTTTGTTTTCTCTTTCAAATGCGTTTGGCTAACCTGGGGATTTGTTTAAAAGCAACCTCAGCAATTAACTGTGAGCATGATATTATTATTACTGATAGGAATTGTGGCCAAAATATCTACAAAAAGACCCAAGTTGTAATAAACCTGATTTATCCTTTAAGTAATCCAGTCGGATTTAATCTCAGCTAGACAAAATAAGGTATAGCTCGGCCTCTTACTCAAAAACCAATGTCATCCCTAGGCATAAATCCTTATATGGTGCTTGGTTTAACTGTATTTGTGCTCCACAGCAGGGTTGAGCTTTTATTATCAATTCCTATCTTCAGTGTTTCTTATTGTCAGGCCTGAATGCTGTGCAGACAATCTGAGCTACCCTGATGCTATCTGATGATTCAAGACAGGAAGCATTTCTCAGATGTCCTCCATAGATACGGAGTGTGACACTGCGTCATGGTTTGGCTCAGGAAATCCAACTAACTGAGACTTTATCCATAAAAAAAATCAGATTTTAGCCTACCAAGTAATACCAGATAACATTGAGTGACAACAGATCCTGACATGTTCAGTTTGCACTGGAAACAGATGAGAGTCTCGCAGTGACATAGACCTGAGGCGCTGGTGGACGAGCTGCTGCTTCATCAGTATTCATAAACATTTTGCTATTCCAGGAAGAGCAGCCCGGCTGAGCGTGCTCAGACTGTGTCTGAGAATGGCTAGACACCGGCAGTGTGTGAAGGAGGAGAAGACAAAACACAAAAACACAGAGGTGCATGGAAAAGATGAGGCAAGTTAAACTCAAAGAGGACAGCTTTCTGCACCAGTGGGGAACACACAGTTCATGACATGAAGACTAAAAATACCACTTCATCGTCACTGTGGTAGAATTTTGACTTCCTCTCTGGTTCTTTGCACAGCTGCATGAAGGCAGTATTTTACTAATTTTAACAATGAAATCAAACATATTATTCGTCTTTGATCCAAACCAAGTGGACACATTGAGCTAATTTCCTAGACAGAGTTCTGGTATACTGACATCCCAACAGGCTACAGATTTTGGGTGAAGTAGTCAGTCTGAAACAAATCTGATTCCAATACCGGTAATTCTAAACATGATTGACTGTGTGCTTCTCGTCATTATTTACCGGTTTTGTCTGAAATTCTTACATCACAAATTGATGTCATGTGTTAGAACTGGCTATTTTCAAATGGGGAAATAGCTGACTGTGAGAGTTAGTCCTCTCCTGTCCTTTTATTGCACTGAAATTTACAGGCATAAGAAGCTGCCTTCATATACCAACACAACCTTGGAGTTTGTGGTTATTTTTTTAAGTCGCACTGATTTGTTTCTCATTCCTAACAACAATGAAGCAGTCTTGGAAGTAAAAGTAAACTAAAGGAGTTAATACTCAAGTTCAAATACATTGTTGATAAAACAATTTCAACTCAAGGTCCACATACTGTATTGAAACTTTTGACTGTATTACATTGCTTTCATCAGCAGACTGAGTTTGCTCATTGGTCGTGGTTCTGTAGAGGTTCAAACCTCTGTGACTTTTCATGTTGGCTTGAAAGATGAGCTTGACGGTTCATTCTTGACCATGTAAACAGCATATGACATTTTCAACTCAAGGTCCACTTACTTGCTTGTTTATGAGCTTTTGACTCCAAAAAAAAAAACAAAAAAAAACAAAATAGAACAGAACAAACTCCTTTTTTACCTTTAGATCAACTTTTTAGCCAACATTGATGTGAAACCCAAGAGGTGCTCAGAATTATGGAAGTCTGAATATCTACATGGTATCGCATGGCAAATGAGTGAACATAAACTCTGGTGATGAAGATGTGTGATATGGTTGAAAGCTCCAGAACAAACAAGTCTGTGGAATTTGAGTTGAGGTTGTTTTGTCAAATGTTGTTTCCAAGGTCAAGAATAAACTGTTAAGCTCAAATTCAAATAGTATAAGTCTGAGTAATCCAAACTAAACAGCCTTGGTGGGATCGCCCACGAATTTCCAGCTTACAACTAAAACTTCTGCTCTAATGAAACGACATGGCAACAACTAATAGGATAGTCACTGAGAGACTGAGGTGGTGGTTACTTGCAGCAGTTACATTTGTTGGACAGCATTGTTGGAACTTTGGAGTGTCTGGAGAAGCGATTAACAGCTGCACAAATACCCCGAACCTGACTCAATACATTGGTTGAGTGTCTGTCTTTAGTCCCGTATGTGAATCGTTTGTTCCTGGCACCAGGTGTGTCAAACTATTTGTGTGAAATGGGATTTAATTCCATGTGGAGAAGTCTGATGCTGCTAAGTTTTCATTCCCTTGAATATTCCACACACTTATGAAGAAACTGTCCCTCTGTTCCAACTTTTTTCTTCTTCTCTCTCTTGTAGCTGTTACAGTTTGCACATTCACACCCTCTAGAGGTGAAATTAAATTTCAGTTTGCAAAACTAATTCGGTGAAACCACAGAGTGTTTACGCAAGTTAATATTGAATGAAATGTTTCACAAAGGTACTGAAGTAGTTCTTAAATTCCACTTTTTGTGACAATAAAAAGCCCTGCCTACCACCACCACCATGTCAGCTGTATGATGGACTGACCAGGCTAGAGGTGAACAGGGAAAGAAGGGAGAAATGGAGGAAGGCTGAATTTGCTGAATAACCCCACTGGGTCCTCCCCACCTCCTCTATTTTCCTCTCTCTCCCCTTCACATCCCTTCCCTGCCATCCATTGCTCATCACTGGCACCGAGTGGGCAGTGCTGCTGCCAAAGTGACTGATGGGCAGTACCCGCCACTGTCCGCTCTGAGCAGGACCATCAGGGTAAAATTATGCAGTCTGAGATCCTAGCTGAATGGTCATGACAGGCTATGGATCCGCCTGCTGCCCCCGTTGCTTTCAAGGGCATTTTATCCAAACGAGGGAGAGGAATGGGGAGCTCAGGAGGAGCAGCTGTACATCATCTGCTGCGAGGCACAGGACTGGAAAACGAAGTGGGGTGGGGGGGGGGTCATCTATTATCTAGCGCAAGGGCAAGAGCCGAAACCCATCTGGTTCAGGCCTAACAGGATAGCCCTCAAAATGTCAGAGACATGATAGGAAAAGGAATGGAAATAAGACTAAAAGAAAATTAAATGTCATCCTGTGTTACAACTACATCTGCAGTAAATCACTGAAATGAAGGAGAGACCAGAGATGCTGCAGGTTTAAAAAACAAATCAACCCACAGAAAGATCTCAGCGAAAATGGCAGACATGAACCTACCGTCATTGTACAGAAGCTGACTCCAGGCCTGTCTCAACCTCGCAACACCTGACTGGAGCTGAAAACTCTTAATTCCAGAAAGACGTCCAAACAGGCAGCAGACAGCAGAACTGCTCTCTTTCACACTGATGGATATCCAGAGGAGTGTGGTGGCTAGTAGGCACCACCCTGGCTGGCTTTTCCTCTGTCCCGTCCCTTTTTCTGTGGTGTAGAACACACACAGAGGCTATTGAAGGACAGGCAGCACCTCTGTCTACTCGCTGGCTCTGGGCGCTGTTGATGTTGGCATCTGCAATAAAGGTTGCCTTTCTCTTTCCTGCATGTCCCCCTGCCCTCCTGCTGGAGTTCTCACCTCTGCCAAGGAGAGCTGTGAGGCTGAAATGGAAGAAAGGTTGTGTGACGGCGTTGTGCCGGCTGTGTGTGGCTGCCTGTCAGGGGAAGGGAGTGGCAGCCTGGTGTGACACACTTGATTACCCTGGCTGATTGGGGAATATTTTTGGCTTCCAAAAGCACCCTCCTAGAACTGAAACTCTATGCTGTGTTTTCTCCTGTAATTATCTTTTCCAGTCATTCATCTGACACCAAATACTCTTTCATTTACTGCAAAACATGCTATCACATAACCAGTCTAAAAGTGCATCACACACTGACACCTAGAGCTCCCCTCTCTTCCTGTCAACTGACACCCTGGTGAAGTTAAAGAAATAGGGAAGTAGTTCAGTGTGGGACACTCCCACCGAGTTATAGTTAGATAGTGGAGCAAATAGCTCAGTGTTCATGAGACAATGAGCAATGAGCATATGAGAGACTTTAATGGTTTGAGAGGGTGTAGATAGAGTTTTCCATCCCATCGATAACCAATAGAGTAAGCCACATTTTCATGTTAATCGGTCAAAGGCCTACACAATGTGTAATGTGAAAGGTGTTACTTGGACAAACCAACAGAGAATTATAACCTGGCTGCAGCTGTTTAGCACATCTGTTTGGTTAGTTTTACAGCACATTTACTGTATGGCTCATTTACATTACTTTCATCAACACCGTTTCAAGCAACAGCAGGCAGCTATGTTCAGTGAAAAAAGCTCCATTGTATTGTTCAAAATGGACAGCAGATACAGTCTGTGACTAGCTAGTGAAGAAAGTCACGTGTCTAGCAGCTAAAGAGCCAGATATTTTTCTCAGGAGCTGGTGGAGACCAAGCAGAGCTAAAGGGAGAGTGAATATGGGACTGAGATTCACCGAGTGGCCAGAAACACGACTCCTGCTAATGCTGCGTCATGTCTGCTGGATGTGTAAATAAGCAAGTGTTTGCTAACACGTTAGCCATATAAATGTAAATGTATTAGTATGTCAAATGTGTGTGGTTTTAGCTTGTTCTGCTGCCTTCCAAATGGTCGAAATTAACTTTAGAGTGGATGAAATTCTCACTCTTATTGTTCAATATCCCTGAGGGATTATTAGCAAACAGTTTACAAGCCATTACACGATCTACAGACTCATCAAACTAATGCTGTAGCCTGGTCATCTGACTCCCATTCATTGCTGCTATTGTGTGTGTAATCCCTAATGCTGCAAAGAACTCTTTACCATACCATACCATAATTTACTACATATAAATTTGCTGATGCAGGCTTAGAAATGGCCACCTTAAATGGTGCTCAGGGACATGGAATTGTTGCTAAGCCAGAAAACATTTGCATTTTCGATCTATGTTGCCAAGCGTATTCTGTTGTGTAGGTCCATGCAGCATTTGTAATTAGACTTATTGTGAGACCTATTCTGGCAGAGCTGTCAATATTCGTCTTTATGAGCAACACAAACAGGTCTAAAGTATACCTCATGCATGCCAATATACACTACCAGTTAGGATAACAGAGACAGACCCTAACTGCAATGTTAGTTCTTTTAAAGACATTCAAAACAGCACATGCTGAATAGAAGGATGCCTTAGCACTTAGACCTCTGGTTGACTCATCCTGCCCCTACAGATCCATTTTCCTCCTCTTGAACACTTCCTCTTCAGATGTGACCTCTGCTAACCTTTTGAACCAGTACTTCCTCTACATATCTCCAGATAGGGGGGCCCTCCTGCTCCACAATCCACTGTGCAGACAGCTTATGTCAGCTTGTTGCGCTCCTGACTAGGATGCTCTCGCCGTCTAAAAACATGACAAATCTGAGCAGACAAGCAGGGTGGTGTTCAAACATGCAGGTCTTCCTGGTGTGATACAAAAAAAACCTCACCAAGAAAGAATAGTAAATGATCTCATGTAACAGGGTGTGAAAGGTGTGTCTGCTGCTTTTCCAAGAAAGAAAAGCTGAATAGTTCTGCTTCAATTGCCTGACAATGACTCTCATGTTTACTAAATGGATAGTACAGAATATGTACAGTATGTGCCATATCTGTAAATTCAGTGGTATTAACCTGCTTCATCCATGTGTCAGTGTGGTAAGTAACCCTGAAAGACCTCTAATATACAGCCTCAGCACGGTTAGAAGGATCAGTTTCATTTATGTCTAGGAAGAACACTAAGATCTCAGCAACTTTCCATTCCAGTGAAATATGATTTGGTCAGTCAGCAGAAGTTATTTCCCCAAGCTAAAGAAATATGGATGTCATGAAGAGGAAGGATTGGTAATTGTTTTTAAGGATGAAAATGTGAACAGTACAATATATCAGAAAGAACAGGAAGGAACATTTCTGTACTTCTTTCATTATTTTCCAGAAACTACTTTTGAGGGCTTCCATTTAACCATTTGTCAACAGCTTTTTAGTGGGATGAGCCCCACGTGAGTCATTACAAACTATCTGTCAGCCTGAGTTCAGCAGTGGGAGGTGGAGAGAGTGGATTTGGAAATACAATAATGTTTTTCTAAAGAAGAGTTGCAGGAGTTCCTGTGTCCTGGGGGGATGGATGTGGTGTCTGAATATCTGCCAATCAAACAGCCTGACTGGGCCTGCTGTGTTAACGTAATCACCAGGTAGAGCCACTCCTCCCTGCTGTGTCTCCCTTCCCTTCCCTGAGGTTACCTGTACACCTAAAATCACCACGTCATTTCCTTTCCATGGAAAGAGATTATCACCAGAATGGAGTGTTCCTGAACTGTAGCCATTTAAATTTGTCATGTGTATATCCATGGCATTCAAAAAAGTATTTCTTGAAAATAACTGAAGCATAATTTGAAGTTGAATTCAATGTCGGTGTTCACCATGGGGCAGTTCTTGGATGTTACAAGATTGCTAGTCTCAGCTTTTCTGTGGGGCGCACTCTCAGACAAAATTGAGACAATTGCACCCATGCCCCCAGTTTTTTTTTTGCCAGTATTTGTTAACATTTTGGCAAACTGGTGCCATTAAAAGTATGTAGTATTAGCTATTAGCAGTTCATGTTTGCAATATATCCATGGATGTACAGACAACTGTCACTTTGATACTGAAGAAAACTTAAAAGTGTGATGATTTCTAAGAGAATTTGTGGACGTTTGTTCACAATGGACACTATTGATAATGATGTCCTCAGAAAATGTAACTCACATTGAATCTACAAATATGTGTATCGTGTGTGTTCAAATTTGACTGAGTTATGAGTTCATGAAGGTGTGCGATTTTTGATGCAAATTGCAGCAATCAGGCGCTAAGGGTTTTAAAGTACCTTAACTGCATCCAGCCCCTGCTGCAGGTCCAACTGCTGACCGTGTTGGGAAGTGAGACAAATCCAAGGGCCAAATACAATAAGTAACTTCCTGTTGTTTTTAGAACATTGGCGGCACACGGAATCTTTGCCTCATGTCTGTCTCTCTGCACCTCTGCTGCAAGTCTCCCATGCTCCATGGGAGGCGTGCCTCACACTCTGGTTGGTCTACGCAATACTTTACATTTCTGTGGTCTGCTGCCATCAGTAAAGCAAATGACTTTTAAACATCTACATTTTAACCAGCAATTTTGTTGGAAATTACTTTCTCTGAAAGATTACAATAGTATCATAACTACATCATCTTCAAAAAGAAATCCATATTGTAACTGCAGCTCAGTACCCCTATATTTAATTAAACCCACCCATAGGAATGTAGTGCCATTAACTGTTTAAATAATAAAGACCTCACTTTCAAACGTGGTGCTCAGGTGCCAGTAGGGTGAGGATTACACAGCAAAAACATTTCTCATTTCAAGCTCATTTAGTTTTCTTATCTGTAGTTGTGAGTCAACCTGGATTGGCCTTGTGTAGTAAACAAAATCTGGAGTGTAGTATAAAACATACTCCAGGAATTATTCGCAAATCTGACCTCAGTCTGCTGTGGTCAAATCAAACTAATCTATTTGACAGGAGTGAGTCCAGAAAGAAGCACATCTTTGCAGCTCCAATCTGCTGCCCTGGTATCCAGAGGTACATCCAGCGGTGCATCCCCTCTCTTCACATTCCAGTGCTTGGAAGATGATCACCTTAAACTCTGGAAGTGTTTTTCTTCTGTAGGAACATATGGAAAAGCCAGCAGCCAAGCCACAATCTTCATGGGCCATCTGGCTACCAACACAGGCCTCTACCACAAGTGGAAAAACACAACTGGAACTTCTAATTCTAATACCATGTGCTCCACACCTCTGATATGTTACGTACTAGGCTATGCTGTTAGAGATACCCCTTTGAAAGCACAGATGATATTTCACTGTTGAACAATGAGAAAATATATCCCAACTCAGGCAACAATTTCTTTTCCTTGGACAGGAAATGAGGAGAGAAGGATGGGGATTGACATGCAACAAAAGTCCCCGGTGAACATTGCAATTCAATCAGTACTTTAATCCCCAAGCCACCAGGGTACCTCAACTCAGCACCTGTTTATGGAATGGTTGGCTCTTATAGCACCTGTCCTTGTAATTTATGTGCACAGGCTGTTTGTTATATTTTTTTGCATATTTTGATGTTCATGTACATATGGAACACATCTGAATGTGTGAGTACATAGTACAGCTCTGCAGCAGCACAAATTTGCCTCTACTGGTCATGCTACAGTGAGAGCTGCATTTAGCTGAGAGCAGGAGCTATGAACGTGAGAGTGGCTTCTATCTGATGCATAATCTTCATAATGTGTCTGACAGACTGAAATTACACATCCAAAACGTGGAAAAGGTGAGTTTCAAATGATTTGATGATCAACCAGCCTACTCTTCTAGCCGAATGTTCACTACAGTCACGTGTCTTTGCTGACTTGTAGTTCACTTGTAACTGCAGCCTTGTTGTAACAGTCAAACTAAACCAATATGACACACCATTGTTCATAATGTATAGCATCTCCAGAATGCCTGTTATGTCTGCTGACAGTAATTGTGGTAATTATTGGAAGAGACAGAGTGAGCACCAGCAGAATAATCCCCTGCAGCTTTCCCCTGCCACATGTTACCGGGCCTTATGGCAACTTGTTGACACCAATCCGAGAGACCCAGTGGGCCAATGCTGGGCATGCATAAACAGATTGTAATCCACATCGCACAATGGCTGAACCATGCATCTTATCACTGAGCAGAGAGAGGCAGAGGACTGTGTCTGTGTGGCGTGTCCTATACTGGCTAAATAATCACGCTCACATCTGGTTCGTTTAGTGCAGTTTATTTGGTCAGATGCAAAAAATGCTATGGTAGTACAGTAAGTTTGTTCATCAAGAACTCTGCGATTGCATTACCAGTTTATTTCAATCTCTGTGTTTTGCAGATTTGCTTGAGGAGCAATGTGGATTGAGGAGCAGTGGATTTGCACCATGCAAGTACTTTTTGTGTGCTGCTTTCTTATAGAGTTCAGATTTTGTGAACTTGGACATGTGAATTTGTGCCATTGACCAACTGCAAACTGTACTGACAGTGCCGACCTTTGAAGGAACACACAATGGAGGAAACTATTATAACTTTATGGCTGGGTATTGGTTGAAAGCTTTTGTTAGTATAGCCAGTGAGGTTCGGTACCAGTACAAAATCAATACTTTTTCAACACCTTACTTTGGGAAATATAAACATGTGTAAACCCATTTGGATCATTTGGATCAACAGTAATTAAATGTTGTCACACAACACAAGCAGCTGTACAAGAACTTTGCCAAGATAAAGGCTAGTCTACACATGAGGAGCATCTGATAGAATAGTTTCTGTTTTAATCCAGCTGTCTACAGAAGCTGTATAACAGGTCACATATTACTTGTGTAACTTTACCAGTGTAAAAGCGTATTTTTACTGTTCTATTTTGTTCTGTTTTAGTTGCTTATACAGTACATACTGTTTATTGGGCCAAGCGCAGGTGACCTACACCCAATACTGTGCCTGAATGCATCCTGTGTAAGAACTGACAGAGGATTGACACTGCTGGAACTGTACAACTGATGTGCTGCATTCACTAAGCAACGTATAACATTGTGTAATAGTCACAAATTGGCCAAATTTGTATAATTTGTATTGTATTCACAGGGTTTAAAGTAAAAGATAACCAATCTGACCAGACATTCAATGCCAACTTTCAGTACTTGACAGTCAATATCCGGTCCTAAAGAAACAATTTGATTGGCATATGGAGGTTTGATACCCAACCCAAATTAGCTGTGTCGCACCTGCCAATTTTATATACCCCAATTCTATCTTCGAATGAGAAGCAACGCCATTTTTCAAAGAACACAACTAGCAACAACAGAGTGGTAGCCACGCACTTCCCACAAGTAGTCACTTCATCACCAAGCTTCCAGCACCACTTACTTGGCAAAGATGTCCAAATGAATTTTGGAGTACCACTGTTTGGTGTGACGGGATGCTAACAACCTCACGACTGAGTCTGTCACTGAATAGTGTGAAAATCATTATTCACATGGTCACAAGAGGTCACTTATAATTTTAGGTTGTTTTATGCTCTTCAACAAACAAAGAATGCTCTTGACTCTTAGTTGACGACAGTGTCACTTTGTTAGGAATGAGACTATAATCAGTCCAGGTGTAGAAAGCAAAATGCAAGGTCTTATGAGTAGACAGCGGTAGATGTTTACATGTGATAGCAACCATTCCTCATGCTTACAAAGTTTAGCATGACAATATGAAGCCTGTACTGATGCTCATATTCAGTGAGTTCTTCAAACAAATCTGGAGCTGGATTATCCACCTACGCTGAGCATATGTGAAATAAGACATCATGCTAGCAGTTGTTCATTCTCTGTCTCAAATGAGCCCCCTAAATTTCACTTCTACAAACACAATGACGACGACTCATATTTGTAGATGAAAAATGAGTCAGTGTCTTAGATTTGGATTCCGTTCAACCTCCAATCAGAATCATTATGTTGGAGTGGAGTCTCCTTGGTGTGATAATGAATGACAGGCCAGCAGAGCAAGCCTCTGTCCAGCTGGCGGGGCCTTTACCTACCGCCTTTGAAACGGAACGCGAGATGACTCATCAGACGCTTGTCACAGCTTCCTGGCTCCCTCTCGCCTGCTCTGAACACTGCTCCTGAAAACTCCTGATGGGCCCATGATTTATTTAACGCATGCTGATGATTTAACACAGCCTAAATGCTTCAGTGCACTTTACTGGTGGAAAAGGCTTCTGCAGCAGAGATTTGGATGTGTTATCCTCTCTGAACACTCTTTGAATCTACAGTTTTGTTTTTCTGAGGACGGCCGAGTTGCTGATTCAAAGCAGGCAGGAAGTGTTTTGGTAAATATTGGACAAGAAAACAAATCTCCTCCTTCCTGACAGCTGTGATATGCGGAATCTAAAATCAGTAAAAAGGTACATTCAGTAAACTGCACATGAATTCTCAGTAGCATAAAACAACAACAGCAGAGCTCAGCCCATTTTAATTCATAACCACAGAGGATTTCATCATTGTGGAATTATCTGATACCAATCAGCTTAATGCTGCATAATCTACCCAACCTGAAAATCCTGCCCCTGAGGATAAAAACCAAGAACCGAAAAAACAGATCTGGCCTCGGAGATGGAATTATATCCACCAAGATCACACAAGTCACACATAATCCTGCGCCGGAGCCCCAAACTCATTATTGATGAATTAATGTGTGCTTTGCTTAAAACCTATTAAAGTGTATTAAGATATGTGGGATGAAGAGAAATTTTGTAAGGCAGAGAAGTGACTGCTAGTGACCCTCCATCTCATTTGCAGTAATGGGGAGTATGGCACAGGAGCCCATCCACTTTGTAAGTGGAATGTTGTCTAGGTCAGCAGAGACAGGCCTGATGTAATGAACTATTCCTGGGTCTGTTTAAAGGATCAATAGGGATTCATCACACAGCCGTCCTGTGCTCAGCAAAAGAGGATGCAGCAAAAAACAACAAAAAAAAAAAAAGTCTCTAAAGCTGCTTGGAGGACACAACAGCCTCTGCATGACTGGAGAGGGAAGGGAGACATGGGAATGGGGGGTAGACAGAAAGGACAACAACAACAACAACAGTCCAGGCACTGTCTGAGAAGTTGAAAAGTCCCTTCAGCCCTAGTTTGCAGCGAGCTCTGGGTGTCCTCCAGCACAAACATCAGCTGCCATGACATCAGACTACAGGAAAGAGATGGGAAGAGGGAATGGGTGGGGGGGTGGAGGGTGGTGGGGGACATGCCAGTGCAGCTGCTGCAGTCCTCTCTGCCAGACACCTGCCTGGGCAGCGGGTGTAAACAGACTATATGCAGCCCGCACCACTCTCCTCTCCTATTATCACCTCACACAGGACACACACATGCCAAAAGTGTGTATATGCAGGCAGATGACAGGAAAACAAGAAGAATAGAAGAGTAACATGGAAAGTGAAAGCAGCAGCCCTACCGGCAGAGAGAGACAGCGAGCAGCCCGGGACACAGTCGACACTGGCAGGATGAAATCCAGGGACCATCCTTACACATTCACCTCCAGCTACAGAGAGGGACGGCTCGGCCCTCTCCACCCTCTCTCCGTCCGCCTCCTGTGCTCTGAGGCTCTCTCTGTCACTCTCTCCACACGACTCTCTCGGCCCCTCCCTTCTTCTCTCACTCTCTCTCTCCCCCTCTCCTCCCTCTCGGCGGAGTTGTGTGTCCAGCCTGATGCAGCCCGGCGAGTCCTTGCCTCTGCCAGCAGTGCTGCAAGGTCAAGGTTTGTTCCTGCACCCAAGAGTCACAACACAGTGACTGAAAGCCAAGGCTGTGCAGGTTTTTAGTTCAGTCATTTCACAGACTGGCATTTTCCTCCCTGGGTGAAGGTGCAGTAATTAATGAGCTGAGCTGCTGAGAGTTTGATTGCAGGGAAAATGTGCAGACTTCTTTGGCAGTGTAAAAAAAAGGAGGGTAAATTGTGACTGTGACAAACATCACCAGTGCAGACAAAAATCAATCAGACTTCTGAGAAAAAAAAGCACTTTACTGACAAGAACTGCAATCTCTGATGTCAAAGTCTGATTCTTTTTAGGCCCAACCATCCACCCTAACCTCAGCCTCAGTAAGATGTTTTGTGGTGGAATAAGGGCTCAGTCACACAAACAAATGGTGATATTTTGGAGCTGACCTGCCTCTGAGGGAACAGAGAGACCCAGAAGGGGGTCCACAATGGAGGAAGTTATCATATTTGCTGTAGGGCTAAACAATTGGACAAAATTCATGCTTTTGACAAAAGGCTTACTTTCTGCTTTTATTCCTTCGGTGAAGAGTTTTAACTCCCAACTGAACCCTTGCTCTTTAGAGGGGCTGGATATCATTTTAACTTTTTTGACAGAATTGCCAATACGACACCTGAATTTTGGTACCAAATAGCAGAATGATACTTTTGTTGATACCTCACTTTGAGAAACAGAAACATGTTTAGCTACAAAAACCTTTTTAGCCAAGCAAACAGCATGGCTTTAGGGACAGTAATGTCTGTCGGTCTGTCAGTCAGTCCACCACTTTGGTCTAGACTGAAACATGGCAACAACTATTGGATGGATTGCCATGACATTTTGTAGAGACATTCATGTTCCCCTCAGGATCAATTGTAATTGTAATTGTAGCACCATCATCAGGTCAAATGTGTTTACATGTGATGAATAAAACATTCCCATCAGCCCCAGCTGTACTTTGTGTTTAGTGTTAATTAGCAAAACGTTAGCATGCTAAGATGCTAAACTATGATAGTGAACATGGTAAACATTATACCTGCTAAACCTTAGCATATTAGCATTGTCACTATACAAGTACAGCCTCACAGAGCTGCTACCATGGCTGTGGACTGTTAGTCGTGTTTCCATTAACAAAAGTTAAAGGTAAACCCAAGTGGCCACAAATAAGTTATAAGGTATAAGCAAACAAGATTACAAATCTGACCAGACATTCAGTGGCAACCTTTGGTGCTCAGGGCTACAGACACATATTGGTTGGCACCAAACGTAAAAGTAAAAAAACAGTACTGTGGTTATATTGATACAGGCGACTGAGACCCAGTGCTACAACACAGTGGCACAGCATTGATATGAAGAATGTCATGTTGTGATCTTACACATAGTTGAAACTGTCCAAACTGTCTGAAAAACAAGCACACAGAGAACAGCACAGCACAGAGGATAAGACTTACTGTTGCGACTGTAAACTGCAGCTGGCATGGAGCGGCATTAATATCCTGAGCGAGCCTCTCTATCCACCTGGGAGGAAATTTGCCAGGGGTCGTGCCCCCTTATAACCCTGACACCCACGAGCCTGTCGCCACGACGACAGATGTTGTAGCACGACTGTCGCCGGTGCCAGGAGGGACAAACAGAGACAGAGGGAGAGAGTGGAGACTAGTTGCTGTTATTACCACTGCGCATACAGGATTACTGGTAATGGGATTTCCCACTAATGGCTCCTTCTGACAGGTGGCGTCCCCATTTAGCTCAAGTTCAGCTTTGGCTACAAAACCATCGCTGAGGTTTAAAGCTTTCCTCGCCGCTCCCATCTCAGCAAGCTGTTTATATCAGTGTTGAAAATCTTTTGCTCTACAGCGAGCACAAAAATAACCACCAGATGATTTCACTTTCAGCAAACATGGGATAATACCTTGAAGTAAGACAGATTAATTATTCTCAAGATTATTTTATCCAATAGCATTGTTGTAAACAAGAAATTATGTTTCTATTTTACTATTCAGTTTGAAGATAAAATAAAATCGTTAAAACCAAATTCTACCTAAAAGGCTTCAAATGCATTTTTTAAATAAATAAAATTAGACTCTAAAAGATCCAATCAGTTTTTATTTTACTTGAGTTCATTGGAAATAATAGTTTGACAAAGGTCCACTTACTGTAATTTTCCCGGGCTTTCAGCCACATCTCATGGCCTTCATCAATGGATGACATTTGCTCTAAGCAAACTTCATCCACTGTCAAACAACAGTTTTAACAGCATTAACATAAAAAGCTTAGGTTTATTCATTTTCTGGTGTTAGTCCCTGTTTTAGTATTGCACTTCCAAGTATTTGGGGGGACTCACAAGAGACAGAATAGAAAGAATGCTCAAAATTGAAGCCGCAGAGGTCGAGATATTCTGACTCTTAGTCACTAGGCTGTGTCAAGGTCCAAAAACACTGGATCCTACATGTCCCATAATGAAACTCGATAGCATCTTTTGTTGGACCTTTCCTGCAGGGGTAACACCCACATTTTTTCAAACTCCATGCTTCCAGTTTGTAAGGGCTTTCTGTTATCTGTCGTGTCACAGAGCTTTGCATCATTTGACATCTGTAGCACACACTACATACTGTATGTCATACTAGGAAGTAGTCAATGTGCAGTATAGCCAGGATGTTGACTTGTGTTGATAGGAAATAGAACAGTGGCACATCCTGACCAGATCACACGTTTTAACTCGTGATGACGCGTGTCATGGCGAGGGCGGTTTGCAGGTTTAAATAGAAAACAATGGGTGAGAGTCTACAAGCCTAAGCCCACATTACTTTGTGATGTCACTTGAGTATTTTCTCAGACTTGACAAATATCAACACTAGATATTATACAAGTATATAATGAAGTATTATGAAGTATAATGAAGTAGTAGTAGTGCTCGCCATGACTAGTAATTTGACTTTGACATGTAAACTCGGTGGACTGCACCTATAATTTTAAATGGGGAGACCCTATTGATTGCAATTGGTCATAATTAACACTTTACAAGAATGAATGACTGCAGTTAACCTTCCTAAAAATGATAATCCTACCAGGTCACTATCAAAAACATGTCTATATTTTAAAGAGGGACTAATATTCAGTTGCAAATTGTCATCAGTTACCATCTCTGATGGTTTGAACCCTGCAGCCACTAGTGGCCTCACTGGATTGATTGGGGTTAAGCACCTTGCTCAAGAGCATCTGAATGGTAGTTTTTGTGGTTGCACCACTTCCAGCGGGACAAGGTGGATACAGTGAGGCAAACTCCTCAAGAGTGGCTCTGACATTTTCTCTACCACTTCTGCATCACCCTGTCTCTCCTCATCTGCATCTCTCTTACAAATGCAATAAAATACACTTTGTCTAGCTACCACTGATGCGAAGTCAGAGGCAGGGAAGGGCATAAAGACAAGGGGGACAGAGTGAGGGAGGGCTGGAGACAGAGAAAGACAACACTAGCTGGAGGCACGTCATAATGTAATGATGCTAATGAGGATAAAGCAGCTTGTTACCTTTCCTCCATAAGCCCCTGAAAGCAGGACAGCCTGTGACATCGCAGGGATCAGCAGCACAGTTTCACACACTGCAACATGGAGCAGTGTGAGGGTGTTAATGATGTGCAGACGGACACAAACAAACCTGACCAGAGTGCCAGAGGAAAGTCATGGGAAACTTCCAATTTTGAATGGTGGATAGGAATAAAACCAGGAATAAAAAGATGCTATTAAGTTCCTTCTGGTTTGAGTGGTTGTTAGAACTTTTCACCAGAGAGGCATTTCCAAAATGTTTGTACTTCTCTTTTTTATTGATGAAAAAGTCCTTTCAGTAAAACGCTGACAGGATATACTCACAGGAAACACTTTTAAAGTTGCTGCATTCCTCCTTGAACAGTCATCATCATCGCTACAGTTTGGCAAAGCATTACAGCTGGAAATTCCTCCCCGGGGTCAATTTATGTCAGCCTCGGATAAACTACACACTCACGTGACACTTTCTAAACATCTAATCAATATATCAGACTGTGGTTAATAAGTCACTGTGTGAAAAGAAGCTCCCAGTCACCTCTTTGTGTTTCTCTCAGAGCTCATAGGTGGTCTCGACGTTGTCCTATTACTGTTCAGTCACCAATACATTATACAAATGTTGTATTAAGGAGCTTCAGTTGCAGCAAATGCTAATGGGCTTTCTTGCCCTGGGTTAGGCCCCTCAGGTGACAAACAGGCTGCCCTGGTTTGTTGGGCTACTACTACTACTAATACTATTCGTACTATTCATACTAAGTATGACGTTAAATTGAGTATGTAGTGTTCCAACTGCATAGTATGTGGATTTTGTGTATGCGAGAAATACCCAGATGTATACTGGATTAGCAAGAATTTCTGAGAATGTATTTGTGAGTTTACCGAACATACTCAACTGCCTCATGATGCACTGTGTCTCTTCAGACTGTGCAATGGCAGTAAAATAATTAGGAATGATGGAGAGTGAATGTGAAACAGAAGCTACTCAGGACCCAGGATGCTAAGAAAAAATATTTGACAGTAAAACATTTAATGATGTTAATTTACCTTAAAATTATACTGTAAAATATTAAATTTACTGGAAGAGGTTATGTTGATTCACATTTGTGATGAACAATTTTCATTCAACGGTAGCTGGGGCCGGTCATGTGATCGATACAGTCATGTGATGCAGAGAAGATGTATCTCTTGAGTATACTTCAGTGTGAACAGTCTGCTGGTAATGGCATACTAAGTCATTAATTTAGTACGCAGTATGAAGTACATACTGATTGAGTATGTAGTATGCAGTACGTTAGTATGCGATTTCAAACACGCTCGTGCTGTTTTTGAAACCGCCTGCCACATGCTACAGACGAACGCAGTAGGCAGTATGTACTACATACTGTATACTGCGTTCATCGGTAGTATGCAGTATGAAACTGTTAAATCGATTTATTTTGCAGTATGCTAGGCCAGGCTAAGTTTTGAAAAGCGGAAGTAAACAATAGAACGGCTAACAGCTGTTAAGCTGTAGCCTCGTCACAATTTCTGCTTGCACATGATAGAAAAAAATGTTATGTGGTACTTCTCTTTATATTCCTCCATGTCAACCACTGACGCGGTAGTGTTGCTGTCTGTCATTAAAACAATGGGGACTGTTCCATCGCTTTGCATTGTGGGATACAGTAGGTGAGGACTGGTCCGATGCAGACT
Organism: Macquaria australasica; assembly: GCA_005408345.1. Lineage (NCBI taxonomy): Eukaryota > Metazoa > Chordata > Actinopteri > Centrarchiformes > Percichthyidae > Macquaria > Macquaria australasica. The sequence goes on along the minus strand of SEMN01000181.1, from coordinate 35,684 downwards.
GGAGATTTTGCTTTTGTTTGCATACTGCATACTGCATGCTACATTTTGGCCAAATCAGTACATACCGATAGTACAGTAGGTGGTTTCGAAAACAGCCCTGGTTTGTTGGGGCTGTGTGCTGCCTGAGAGGATGCCATGCAGATGTTACTCAGGGCTACAAAATCTACTCACTCTTATTTGCATGTTTTTATGGGGAAAAAAAAGATTTACAGTTGACTATGTGTAATTTTATTATTCTAATATAAAGATGCTTTTTAACATCAATCAAAGCTAAGGCAGCAGAAAGCAGTGCATTCTTGCATTCTTTGTTTAATTTCATTTGGCAGCATTATCTCCGTCTCAGTTCTATATCAATGAAACTAAATATAATTTTCAGGTTTTATTGGTTAATTAACTAAACTTTAACCAGATAAAGGACTTTCATCTCCAAGGCTTTCTACAACTCATTTAAAGCCCCCACCACTCAAGATGTGTTTGGCTTCCTGTTCCTTCACTGTGATGTTTGAGCTACCCTCACTGAGTAATGATGTACGTGCGCATTTTTTTTCACATTCTTCTGCTGAAGGAAGAAAGTCCGTCTGCTCACCTTGAATCTCAGTTTAACACGTGGACATATGAGATGATTTTGTGACATCGCAACTGGCTGGGAAGACAATCATTGGTCGAATAAGCAACTTACACAAGTGTGAGGTGGAAAACTCACAAGGGATGTCCCAGTGAAAGAAGACATCTTGTGCCCAACAGGATTTTTCAATGAGGGAGAAAGAGTAGTAACTAACTAACTTTATGTAAACCATATCAAACACAAACTGATAAGTATTTTTATGTTTTAAATGTGTCTGGAGGGGATCTTTAAATGTTTTGCATGTGAACAGTCTTCGTGCATCATCCATGTTTAAAAAATCTGTTTCTACTCAGAGGAAAAAGGGCCTCAGCAGCTCATTTTTGCCCCCAAGCAATTGAATTTGGCCATGTAACTGATGGAGTAAATAACTGATTAATATGGATAATCAACAGAATTGGCAGATTGGTAATTTTATTAATTTAAATATTAATTTAATTTATTATTTTTGTCTCTCTTTTCCTCTTGGTAATACTGCTGCATACTTAGTGGCTTTTGTTTAGAACGTTTTGTACATCATTTTTTTCTTTTCTTCTAATGCAAAAAGATAACATAATATGCGTGTATATATATATATATATATATATATATATATATATATATATATATATATATATAAAGTAACCAGCCGAAGTGATGAGATCATGACATAGTTGCTGTCTCTCTGATTGTTGAGTTTTTTGTTTTCTGGCTGTGCTGATCTCTGTCCAGTAGAGGGCGTCATTATTCCAGTCTTTAGGCCCTTTCAGGCTCAGGAGCATGAAGAGCACTTTGATATTCAGAGCCAACAATATGATCAAAATTAGGTGAAAAACCAGCAGCCATCTTCCAAAAAGAACACCTGACACCTCTCACTTCACACATGTCCTTCTCCTCAGGCTTTGGACATACTGGCTGATGTAATCCTCAGGCCTGTGCTACAAATTATAATTGGGGTGAAGATGCTTGCATTCAGATGAGGCAGAAATAGATTTTTTTTTCTCTTTCTCTTTTGACCAAAGCAATTCTGAAGTCTCTCTTTCTTCTCCCACCAATTAGAGCGGGGCACACTGAGTGAGGGGGAGGAGAGAGGACGAGCCATCTCCATCAGCCTGCTAACCACTCAGGGGAGCTCATTAGAGCAGCCCACAGCCCAGAGGGTTGGTGTTGTGTTGGCACTACTTCTGACACCACGTCAGTACCAACGCCAGTGAGAGAAATAGCCGGAGTGAGAAAGCAAGAGCAGCTTTCAACTGCATCTCCTGACAGCCTGTCACAACACTAAGGTGTCCAGATGTAATGTGTAACTACTGCTTTAAAAACAAAGATGATGCAAGACGTCTTATAAAACAGTTTCTTTTGAGCAGCTGCTAATTGAATCAAGATTTTTTGTTCAAAGAATAAAGCAGCTCAGGCTGATAGTGGGCAGAAAACAGCGTGTTTCAGCATCAGCAGATGCTGCACACATAGCAGGTTGATGTAATCACGCTGGCACTGATAGAAATAAAGCGTCGCTTCCTCAGAAGAACACCTCTGTATGGCCTGTACGGACTCAGGCAGCAGCTCTACAGCAGCCAGAATCTGAGGCAGATCCTGACAGACCACAGCCTGTGATGTGAGGCCGGGAAGCCTCCGCAGGGAGAAGATGAGAACCCTTCTCTGCTTCACTAGGGCTTTTGCCAAAACATTTAAACATATGCTCTCTCATATGTGTGCTAACAGCAGGCTCTGTGCTGGATCCAGAGCTCAGGCCCTATCATATGACATCCCTCTTTCACTTCAGGAAGAGGTGTGCGCTTGTTTTGGTACCAGACGCGCCAGGGATGGCTGGCATGGCAAGCAGTGAGGCATGGTGTACAAAAGGCTGGCATGCCATGGTGCATACTTTGAGAGACGTCGCAGTGGATGACTACAGTAGGTGCTGGATCGGGTCCACTGACTCACCGCGGCAACAGACGGCAGATGTTTGTGTGCACAGGCAGAGCTGGATTTAATGAGTGTTTGCCGTCTTGTGCAGAGAGATGTTGGCCACATCCTGCTGTTGGGCTGCTGAGTGCCACCTCATGGGCCAGACCCGATGCATCACTTGAAGGATAAATCTACTTACTGCAACCTGGGTTTTATTGCAGGAGGTTGTTTAACAACACTTAATGCTAGGACTGAAACTATCATATTTGATTTGCTGGGTTTCTTCGTCTCATGTGATAGTAAATTGAATGTCTTTGGGATTTGGACTGCTGGTCCGACAAAACAAGTAATCTGAAGATGTCCAGTGGGCCTTGAATGAATGAATGAAACCTTTATCTCCCCTAGGGGAATTTGCACAAAGTGCATAGAAGAATATCAAAAGAACATCAACAACCATACATGACAGCACATAATATAACATAAAAGCATTGTAAAACTGGGAAATTATTCTGCAAGTCTGCTGGTATTTCCAAAATCCTCAAAGACCTTTCTGTCCATGTGGAGGAAAAATATTCCATCTGCTGCAAGCTGAAAAAAAGTTTATTTCACAAGTTGTCAAGTTCACAACTCTATTTCCCATACAGGTAGCTGGAAATGACATCTCCTCGCTAGGTTGTGTATGTTAGATATGTGTTATTTTGTATGAAAATATATAAAATAATAAAAAGATATACCAATTTAGATAAATATACCTGAAGATAGACCATTTTAATTTTGGGTCCATGTGGTTAGAAGAGTTTTTGAGGATTCTGGAAATATTCAGACTAGATAAACACTTTTTGGGTTTTCAAGGTTTGTTGGGTATTTTTTTCAAACACAGATGCTTAGCTCTGTGGCTAGTATGTAATGATAACACACAAGAGGCATAACACTGGGGCTACCGTGTTTCTAGATTTCAGAAATTGCTTTAGAAAGTACCTAAATATAACCAAACTACAAAAATAAGACCCAAGTTGCAATAAATTTTAATTCATTTCCTTTAAGTTTCAGCACTCACCTGGCAGTTTTCTGCCATCTCTGAAATGGCTTCCATTAACAAACACAAAGAACCAACCAGAACAGCTGGTGTTTATTTACAACACATTTCACACAGCACATGTCAGACTTCAGCACAGATAAAGCTGGCTGAGCATCACCGAACAGTTTAGCAGATGCTCTGAAAACATTCAACATGACTTCCTTTAGGCCTCAACAAAATGATATTAGACGATTTCACTGCATGCCATGTCACAACAAACACAATACACGATAGCTTTTGACCACTTCACCAAGAATACTTCTAGACTTTCAAGGCATTTCATTGCAAAACATCTTTCAAATGTGTTGTGGAAAATATCACGAAAGGCTCACTGACATTTGGGATAACTTTCTTGTCAAACAGTGAAAAAGTGTGAGAAACTGCAAAGCTAAGAAATCACTGAAAAAGTCTTTCTTCAAAGAGAACTCATATTGATACAGTATGAGAGCTCATTTCTACCGAGCCACTCTTATCGCTGTTACTGGAGAGAGGGGATCAGATGAAAGGAGAAGCACAACAATGTGATTGTTAGCAGCTCTTTGAGGAATTGTTATTTTCAAGCCAGAAGCAAAAGAGAGAATGAGCAAGGTAAAGTCATGTTAAAATAAAGCAAAAGAAATCCAAGTAACTTGTGGAAAATGCCAATGACAGCCATTATGTCCCTGATGTCCATCATCATTTCAGTTGTGAGGATAATCTGCTATGAATTTCTAATAGGCCTCATCTCTCCGGTGACATCAGATACTTTATCTGCACAATCCATCAAACAGACACCTCTGTGGGGTGAAATGGAGACTAGAAAGAAACACACCAACAGAATGGCCCATATAAAAATGCAAACACACACTTGTGAAAACATTACAGACCTTCAGTGTGATTGTACACCTGGATCACACGCCTCTTCCATCAAAAACAAATCTATATCTGCATACAGGGCTGTTGTCCCAGCCTCTCATATCCAAACCACACCCATGCCCACAGAGTGACATTAAAAGCCAATCAGATGTTAAAAGGCTTTTCATTAGGGCCAGAAGAAGACAGATTGGTGTGTGGGGACCACTGACTGTGCGGCGGCACGACCCAGTAATTACCAGTGGTCCACCACCTGCGCCCCAATCACACTGCCATCTCATCTTACTGCTCATAAAACATGCTTCCATACAGCTGTGTACATTCTACTCTACTAATCTGTGTGCTCAATTCACTGTTAGGGTTCCTTCTTTTTCAATATCTCTACAGAATTATTTGAATGCACCCGTGTAAGACGAAGGAGAGTCATTTGGAGAGGGGCAATCACCAGTTAACCTCTGTTTTAGGTGGATTGTAGATGGTCTTTGGTTTTAACAAAGGTGGGGATGACGACTACGTTTAATGTGAAAGGAGTTGCTCGTAGTGATGAACCCCCCAGAGAATCATCTTTTATAGCATCTTTCAGTTCATTGTTTTGGTTTTAGAGCCTACGACTTTGTTGATCTAGTTCAGTCTCACCGCTCTCATCATCACTCTAGCGTAGCAGGCAGCTTTCAGTGAAACGCTCTCGCAAACCCAATGCACACAAGCAGCAAGCGCCTTTGGGACTTTCTTGCCCTGGGTAAAGCCTCTCAGGCTACAAACAGGCTGCCCTGGTTTGTTGGGGCTGTATGCTGCCTGAGATGTCGCTTTATAGCAACTTTCAGTGCTTCATGCTGTTCTGGTTCTACCTGTCCAGCAACAAACAAAAAAGAAATGTTAGCGTCTAGCTGGTGAACATAGTGGAGCATTCAGCAACTAAAGAGCCAGATGTTTCCGTCAGGCGTTGTTGGAGACCAAAACAGAGCTAACAGAGAGAGAATATTGCATTTGCTAGGTCTCCATAAGCTTGTGGACTCACTAATAAAGTCATTAACTAACTGTATGGTTCAGCTACTTGCACTATGGTCTACATGGCACTTTATATTAACAGATACAGCAACCTTTGACAAACTGACCAGTAACAAATATTATAATTTTTGGAGATTGCAAAAATCTTTGTTTTGAGCCTAAAGTATGTTGGTGGATTGGTATTATAACAATAAATAATGTCAATCTCTTGTCTAATCTCATACATAGCAGTGGACCACACAGTTCATTGCTTTGAACATCAATTTCATTATTTTAGATGTCATTTTGCATAGTGGGATGAAACAATATTGGAGAATAGTTTCATTAATATGCTGATATTGATTTCAGCCATATTGCTCTGCCAATTTTGCTTCTTACTTAAACACAGCACTGCCCATCATTCCACTGAGTACGAGGAACACAATTTATCATTATTCTAAATAGTGTGTGATGTCCTCGAGCAACTTATACTGACATTGTGGACAGCTAGTCATGGAGGAACATTAGCAGCAATAGTGTTCTGAGTTTATTCTACATGTGTTTTTTTTAAATATTTTTAAAATATATTTATGTCCACGTACACCAATTTATTCACTGAATATGGTTACTGCCTCTATGAACATTTTACTGTAGAGACTAATGGAAAATGTATGTGTAGTATGGTGCACTACACATATGATTTAGTGGTGTTATTGTGCGCACACACACACACACACGCACACACAAATGCCTCCCCTGCCAACTCCCTCCTCCCTCGCGTCCTCTCAATCTCCTCTGCATTAATTATGACATTGGTAATAAAGGGAAGTGTTTAACGGGGTGGAATTGCAAATGAGCAGGAATTGATTGGGCCTTCTCTTGTACTAATTGATTGCAGACTTCAGCCACGAATAATAAAAGAGGAAGAAGAGGAGGAGGAAGAGAAGGAGGCAAGGGAGAAAGGAAAATAATTCAAGTTGGGGAGAGGGGTTAAAGGTCGGTCTAACAGTAGGAGGAGGACAGCAAAATAAGAGGTTAAACGGGGTAATAACTTGTTGGCAATTCTGTTGCAATTTGCGACAAATAAAGAACTATAATTACTGTACTGTAAATTAAAGTGCTTTTTCACAGACCTGCCCCTAGAATTAATTGGCTAGACGCAATTAGCTACTAAATCGGAAGCTGTTAGTCTTCTAAACATACAGGAGTGTACCTTGGTGACTGGTTCAGAGACATGTTAAGTCTCTATCCCAGCACCCTTTGTTGAAAAATCGACAATCACCACCAACAACATGCCTTTCCTCCGGCAGTGGGAACAGTTATGTTCATCTACTGGCTGATTATTTCACAATTAAACAGTGAAAACAAAAACCCAGAGTGATGGATATTTTCCCAGAATGCTAGGCCAGAGGGTGTGGGCGAGTAGCAGGAGGAGTTCCAGGAACCATTAGCCCCCCATTGATTAGCTGTGAGGCTGCACATTATAAACCACATTGTTGTGATATTAACTGAGCTGGTCTTGAAGTAAATAGCTGGCAAACAAACCTTCCTTATGTTAGTCATTCTAAAGTATCTTCCTTTTCTTTTTTTTATATGAACAAAATTATAGTAATGAAAAATAATATTCCCTATAAATTCATATGATTTAGTTGTTTGGTAAACTTGTAATAACCTGTATGTGTTTTCTTTGGATCATACTGCCAAAAGCTTTAGGAAGCAGTTTGTACAACCACACATTCTTGGGGACAGTTGGCATAAAAAACAATATTTTAAAGGCTCCAACACTGTTCTGATTTTAAATTAAAGACAGACCCGTTCTAAATCATTATCAATGGGAAAAAGACCATCTCGTGTTTTCTTCCCTTAACACTCCACTTGACTTGCCAGTGGTTTGGGGCAATGATTCAAACGATGTTTTTAGGAGTTATGTGACCAGCCAGATGTTGGTAGCAGTGCATGCTATGTCCCGCGCTGACACAATGATGAATCCCTCATTCACACTGCATGTCAGTGGAAATCCACACATGTTGTGTTTTGGGTTAGTTATGCATACACACAGCCACAATCTGGCGAGCGCTACCTCCAGCTGTTAGGTGGAATTTAGCAATCCTTTCTGAATTTACAAAGGTGGAGGCGGAACTCTTCCTGAGGAGAAAATAATGGACTTTCTGATGCCATACTGGGAGAAGCACTTTGGAGGAGAAAGGTCATGGTGAATATGGCCAATAGCTTAGATTTTAAGTGGTTGCAGGATCCTGTGAGAGCACTGCTGTGTCTCTAATCCATCAGAGTGCCATTAGCAGGTGGCACATTGCTGTTATCAGAGTCAGGGTGAAGTCAGGCTTCAATGCACCTCGCAGTGCAGCCAGGGCCGGGCTAGAGGTACTCCCTGGACCACTGACAGCCCGGGTCAGAGCCTAGCTGCCTGAGAAAGAGTGATCCATGCCCAGGGCCGCTGTGGCCATTAATGTTGGATGAGCTTTCCCTCATTGAAATGCATAAAAGATAGAGGAGGACCCCAGGTGGCGACTGCATCCCTGACCACCCCAGCCACTGTCCGGTCATTATTGACCAAGCCACGGGTCACCACTGATGCTTGGACTGGGCCAATTATAGCACCTGACAGTGATGAAAAAGGACTCAGAGTGCAGCAGCTGCCTGAGCTACAATGACATCTAAGTTATTAAGGTGACATTTATTCATCATTATGGCAATTTAAATCCATTACAATTCCAACCAAGCATGTACTGAGAGCAATAAATGGAGATGATATTTCTGTCTAACCGAAACATTATGGGTTAATCTCCTGATTCTGCAGAAATAAAAGTGGACTCCAAATTCCATATTGGTGTTGAGTGCTGTATGTGTAGAAAAAGACTGAGATTTATATTTACACAAATGTACTGTAAACTAAACACAGCTAAACACACTAGAAACCTACTGAGAGTCCAGAAGGAGAACTCGAATCAAATTACAGGAGGAAATAAGACACTGCAACGCTGAAATATTTATAACAGCTAATGCAACAATCCTGGCATACAGTCAAACAACAAGCAACATTAAAGCACTACCTGCTGTGGAGCTTGGTGTTCAAATTCTCCAAAAGTAGATGAAGCAAAAAGAGACGCTGACAGATGTCTGACCTGCTGTGTCCATCGCTGAACAGACACATAGTCAAGGTAAATTAGCTTTTACATAACAAGACCAGATCAGACAAGCCTAATCAGGATGAAAAGAATTCCTTACATACTGAAGACCGAAAGTGTGAAATTGCTGAGGAATGGCAGCTAAAATAAAGTGACCTTGTAATCAATTGAACACAGATGCCAGGTTCACTGACAGATGTCCCAACATAGAGCGTGAGAGAACACAGCATGCAGCTTCCTCAACAAGTATAAAAAGTAATTCACATGATTTTAGAGGGCCAGCCAGTAAAGGCCTAATAATATCTGTCTTTCCTGTCCAGCTGACCACCAGTGAATCAGACCCATACTCACCATACGTCTTCAACTCTCCCCTCGCTGCTCTGTGTTGTGGTAAAAAGCCTCTCCACCTCCTGTCTGCGCCTCAGGTGTGCTACAGCAGAGCAGGAGGCTCCTCCTGAGATACTGCTGCCACTCTTTAGCAGCTACCGTACAGGGGGAGGTGCTGCAGAGAGCGCCTGGCGACAGCTGACTGACTGCTCTGCTCTGTTTACACAAGGCCCACAGGTCCTCTAATTCCACTCCCTGCTGGAGCAGTGAGCTGAAATGACTTTACCTTTAAAGCACAGCCTCGTTGGAAGGCCAGGTCAGCCCTACTTCACAGCACAGAAGGTATCCCGGAGTAGATCTGGCGAGACGCAGCAGACATCTGGTCGACAAACCGCCAGCTCTGATCTGCTGCGTTTGCTCGCTTGCCAGGAAGCTGTGGGTTAGGGTCGTCAAGACACACCGGGCGATTTGTTGTCGAGTTCAACAGAGATACTGTACTTCTCCTCTCCTCTGCGAGTCCAGGAGCACAGGATGCAGACAAACAGACACGTAGGTCACCTCAAACTGGCAGCTTCAACTCCCTCCCTAAGTCCCTGAGTTAGATAAATAATACTCTGTGCTCTTTTGGCTTGCAGTACAAATGGCCAGATCAGGTTTCTTGGCCTCTACTGTTTCACTGGCAAACCTTTTTAAAGGGCCTGCATGCACACAGCCTTTGAAAACATTCAGTCTGCTAAGAGTTCAAACAGAGCATGGACCAGCCTCTGCTGTAAAGCCAGGCTCTTTAAAGAGAATTTATTACAAAAGAGCTCCAGCAAAGCAGGTTAAAAATTCCCTACAGAAAATTCTCTCTCTCTCTCTCTCTCTCTCTCTCTCTCTCTCTCTCTCTCTCTCTCTCTCTCACTCACACACACACACACACACACACACAGAGTTGGGGCAGGTATGTACTCAAGCATTAGCTGGGAGAAGAAACAGCATCAGAGTCAGAGGAGAGCGAGAGCTGCATGTGAGAAGAGGAGAGTTATTGAGGTATGACTCCTGTCTTTAGGAATGTACTGCAGACAGACGACACCGCTGCTTTCTCTCGCTCAGAGAGTAGTGCTATCAAAGGATCAATATGTCTGTGAAAGGCCTTAGGTGTGTAAAGCAGAGGGAGAACAGTAGCACTGCTTCCTGGAGCTGCCCATGTGTGATGGGGTCCGACATGAAGAAGACATTTTCAACCTTTCAGCACTTTTAGTTAATTCACATTCTGCATTTGTGTTTTTGCCCTTCTCACTGGCTTGTAGAATCAGAACCTGAGTCTGGTGGCAGTTGTGGGGTTGTTTTCTCATGTTGCCAGAGAGACGCCACTGTGAGTCACATCTGATCAAACCACACCCACACAGCCCGGCTGCAGACCCCTGAATCACTGCCCACATCTCCGATTTGTTTAGTTATCCAAATAGGTCTAGAGTTATGCCCATTGTTGGAAAAAATTGACTAATCAGAGCTTTGTAGGTGGGATAAACAATGGGTATGTCATCTATATACATAGCTAGCAAACTACCTAGCGGACAACAAGCATGGATGAGATCAACGTAACTGTACAGATTGTTGTAAGTCAGCTTACAAAAAACAGCAACTCTTAAATTTGCATATTTCTTCAGTCGCAGTGAAAAGTATTAACTGCTCTGAACAATCACTACTGCAGCTTCTGTGTTGACTAAATATTACACTGGTGGGATGACTACATTACTCACTACTTACTGGTTAGGGAAAAAGAGATATGTAAATAATTTTTAAAAATTAAGCCGGCTCCCAAACAGAAATCAGCTAACAACATGTTTTAGGGGCTTTAAATGATGTAAAAATGTTTGCAGCAATCAATAATTTTATATTAACAATGAATCCAATGACTATGGGTAATGTGAAAGTGGTTGATTGTAGTGACAAACCCATAGAGAATAATCACCTGTTCCCCTCAGCTCTAAGGAACGTTTTAGCCTCTTTTTACTCGTTGTTTTGATTTTCCAGCCAGCAGACTCTGCTCTCATCAACCCTGTTTCCAGCCACAGCAAGAGAAAGCTGTTTTTAGCTAAAAGCTCTGATAAACACACTGCACACTACAGGCCCAGTACCAAACAGAAGACAAAGTTAGTGATTAGCTAGTGGACATAGTGGAGCGTTTAGATAAAGAGCCAGATATTTTTTTAGGAGTAGGTGAGGACCAAAACAGAACTGAAAGGAGAGGGAATGTTGGACAAAAATGTGACTCCAAATGAATACTAAAGTTTCTCTGTGTCTGCTGAATGTGTAAATAGGTAACTGCTTGCTAACATGTTAGCCAAAACTACTTCATAAGGTGATAATATCTCACCGTTGTGTGTACAGCTTGTTCAGCAGTTAATGAACATCAGTTAATGCAGCTTTAACTACTTCTGCTGCCATTTTTACAGCCATACAGTGACACAAAGTGGGTGGTGACACTGTACTTTAAATATGGGCGAGGATAATTTAAGATAGCTATTTAAAAATACCACACATTTGACTCCAGCCTCCAGGTCCTGTGTAAATGTGTGAGTGACTATGTGGTCATTTTTAGCAGAGCAGACAGAAGGGACTCCAAGCCAAGAGGAAAAAGCATGTAACTGTGGCATTCATGAGAAATCAGCCGAGACGGAAAATGTCTGATGGCCAAGTTACACAAGACGGTGTGCGTGCGCTGTACCAGACGGGGATCAGTAATTCAATAAAACGACTGGACTCACTGAGTGGGAGGAACATTTCTGTATTAAAGCATGAACTCGAAGCTGTGGCTGGCCGACCCTTGAAGACTGGAATTACAGACCATAGGAGTTTATGAATGGTGATTGGCTACTGCTGACTCAGGCTGCTGTAGCCACAATGGCCACTAATTTTAGCCTTGCTGTGGTGAAATCACTGTGTGGAACCATTAATGCTTTAACCCGTCCCCTACAGCATCTCTCATGTCCTGTTTCAACCGGTTTACTGTTCTCAATAACACAGATAGAACAGTCTGTTATTGAACACCACATGGAAATAAGAAGTGTGGTGAGTAACAGTGCAGTGAGTCATCTACTGTAGCTTGAAACAGTTGATCAACAGAAAATTTACTGGAATATACAACAATTTAAATAATCGATTTATTGTTTCAGTCAGAATTTGCGAGATGATTAGAAAGAAGAAAATGGAATTTTTGCTTTTTCTTGCTAATTAATAAATAATTTTATTTCTTCTGGAAACTAAAAACTATTCTTACAAAACAAGGAGAAAATAAGTAAGTAAGTGAATTGCCGATGACAAGGGGTTTTCTCTACTTTATATTATTGCAAGTTGAATACATTTGGGTTGTTGGACTGTTAGTTGGATTAAACAAGCAGTCTGAAGATATCAATGTGAGCTCTGAGAAGTTGTGATCAGCATTTTTCACTATTCGACATTCTATAGACTAACAATTCATCAAAAAATGATTGGCAGACGTTGCTGCTGCAATCAAAACTGATTGACACACCTTTTCAGATTTGATCTTGACCCATAAAATGATGATCTATATCACAGCTGTCATACAAATGAGCAAAAACTTTTAACAGTCAGTTAAAAATAACCATGTCTTATCATGTTTTAACCTGACTTATTTTGCAAGTATTCCATGTAAGAAATGCTGCGTGCCGGCTCCAGATCTAGTACAGGTGTCCAAATATAATAAAACCAGAAAGAGTATTCCCCCAGCACACGGAGCAGCATTAGCCTGATGGCTTTCCCAGCAGTGCACCATCATGCTTTGGAGCTCTGTAACAGGATTCCCCTACCTTATCGTCCGCACTGAAATGCAGTACTTCCACATTAGATCCCACATGCCCCTGACATCGTCAGGCTGGAAACTTGAGATTTGGATTGGACACGTTCTCTGATGAGAGGCCGAGAGGTAAAAAAGACCCAAATATTTTTAGGCAACTCGGGGCTGAAAAGAGTCTGCATGAGAGAGGAGCAGCAGTCCTCCTTCCAGCATCCACCCATGCCACTCCTTCCCTCTCTCTTCACTAGACCACAACACATGTACTAGTATTTTCTTGCTCCTGAGGAAAAATGACTAATTCTCCTTCCTGGAGTTTGGGTGACTTCAGTCACTGCTCCTTTTCACTTCCCCTTTTCTTTTACTCAGCCTTTGTAGAAGTAGACACAGCAAGCTGCTCTTGTCTGAGGAAAGCAGAGACATATCCAGCATTACCAAGTAAGGCCAGCTGCAGAGTGGACCCGACAGGGACCCTCCTTAGTTCAGTGTGTAACGCTAGTGCATGTTCGCATTCCAGCAGCCGACTACAGCCCCTTCCTCAGCAGCCTATCACTTACTGCTGCCACCTAAATCATCTCTGTGGCCCTGTACAGGAGGAGTAGAGGTCTGATTATTGTTTCTTCTTATTCTACCACTCCTGTAGTGTCAGGTCTCACCTTTTCTTCACAAACTCTCAATAGATGGTATCTCACCTAGGGGGTGTGAAACACAGTGCTGCTGAATGGGGGCAGTAGGTTTTGGATACGCACTTTGATGCGTCACTCATCAACCATTTCAAAACAAAGTGGAGAATAAAACATCACAGGCAGAGTGAGGATTACATTCATCTCCCTGAGTCAACAGAGTGGAATGTAAAGTAAAAGTTCAGTTAACTTGGGAGATGTGAAATGTGTGATGTGTGTGGAAAAGAAAAACTATGTTGGTGAGTGAAGCAGACTGTGCCAAGTGTTGAAAGTGAACAGCTGTGCACCCTGAAGATCCTCTGCTATAAGCTGAAAGAAAGGAGCAGCGGTCTTCATTAGCAGTCTGTGTTCTGTGTTATGGCTCCAGATTACTAGCACTAATCACAGATGTCTGCAGTCTGATTGGCCGTCAGGATCCCAGTCACTGTTCACTACCACTGCACTGCAACTGAGGATGCTACATCGAGATGGGTATGTTGAAGTCACTAGATGAGACTAAAGAGTTGAAAGACGCTCTCATTACTTTGGATTCATGCTCGACAGAACGACTATTGAGAGCTTACATTCGGATATTCCATTTGCAGGGTAATCAGGCTCATGCAAAGCATAGTGGGTCAGGCTACTTGAGTTCTGGCCCAAGAAATAATTATTGTTATTATAAATATTAATAGTTTTGATGTTGTTGTTGCCCATGGATCTGGCCACGGATTTGTCTTTCTTTCTTCACAGCAGTCATCACCAGTTTACATAGCCTGGGAAACAGATGAATCTGCGAGCTCGTGTTGTATTGGTCTGGCGATGTCAGGTTATGGTTTGCATGTTTCCATAAAGTTGTGGAAGAAGTACTCAGATCCTTCACTCAAGAAAAGGAACATTAGCACAGTGTTTTACTTTTGTATGTAAAATCTGAATCTGGATAGTAACTATTGCTGCCAAATAACTGTAGTGGAGGAAAACTACAATATTTCCCTTTGAGTACAATTAAAATGTAGCATAAAATGGAATTTCTCAAGTAAAGTACACAATTACACAATAACTATACAGTACTTGAGTAAACCTTTCACCACTGGCCTCACTAAGGTTATAGTGTATGACATTTTGTTCCCAATTGGTTCTCATTACAGGGTTCGTACAGCTTTTTAAGAGTAAAGTTCAAGCACTTTTCAAGCACTTTCGAAGTACCTAAACCAAAAATTTCCAGACTCTCGAAGCCTTTATCATCACTAAATTGTTTGTAAAATGCCAGGAGTCAACAAACAAATATCACGACATGATCATTTCATTGCAAATATTAAAAGATTTCTGGTTTACATGAGTGATTGTGTAGATGATGAAACACCAGATTATGTTGAAAATCAAGCATTTTTCAAGGAGTATATTTGAATTCAAGCATATTCCTAACCTTGAAAACATAACGGTTAAAATTAAGCATTTTCCAAACTTTCAAGACTTTGTACGAATTAGTTTAGTTTACAATATATTTGCGGTCAGTGTGTCCATGTGGGTAACATAACATTTAGTAACATTTTGCCTGCCAACTGATACTTTATGTTGCTTCCTCAGTCCTGATTGTTGGGCATACCAAATGTCCCAAACAAACTTTAGCTGCATGTAAAGGCTATGCTGACACAAAGTAATGCAAATCCTTACAGTGACCATGTGAGAAGTTTGCCTTTGTTATTTTAGACGTTTAAGAATAGCCAAGTATTTTCACTCCCTGTTGGCATCTGTGGCCTTCCTCTGAGCAGCTGCCAAACATTTCTCTGTCTGTCAGTCTCTCTGTTCGTCTGCCTGTATGTCTCTCATTGACCGCCACTCTCCCGGCAGGGTCAGCTATTAGCAGTTAGGAAGACTACAGTCAGTAATGTGGTAAAATATCACAGAACTGAATTCTCTGTTGCCTACAGTTTGTCTGAATACAGAAACAAGATCGAAAGCAGATGAAATACGGCATATATAATTAATACTTAGGGACTAATCAACAAAGGGAGCATCACTATCACTCTGCTCCATGACACAAGCTCTGATTTACAGTGACTGCGGCTCCGGGTTGCAGTGCCACGCTTGTACACATTCACACAGCAGATCGATTTGACAGGGACTTCAGACTTGGATGTTTCCATTTCACAGCATGAAGAAAATCACACAGAGGGTGGCTGATATCACACTGACCGCTACAAGGCATATCTGCCACCAGCAGGCTGAGCACCCTGCAGCATTCAGTGTGAACGAGCTGCTGGCAGAATATGGCAGAGCTCAGTGTCAGTGCATGCTCTGAGGACCAACACATTCACAGGCCTGCGCTCGGTTTGGCCCATAAATGAATGCAATTAGCACTCTATTAAAAGGTGCCACAGTCTTTTTAACACAACATTTCACATTCAACAATTCACTAGACCAAGCTACTACTGCATCCTGTTATCAAACCTGTTATGCAGTGGCCTTCTCTGAGCATGAAAAACAAATTAAGTTCATTCCCATTATTTGGATGAGCTGGTGTGAATCCTGAAAGCCTCTGGAGATTCATCTAAGATTCATCTGCATTTGTAAAGAGCGCTGGGATCAGTCTGTGAAAGACCAGGGACCTGCTTCATGCCGTTAGAAAGCCTTTTGATTTCCTGAATTTGGTCCTCAGCGGAGACTGCTCCCTCCAGTCCACAATGAGTGTGGAATATTAAAGGCCGTGGCTCGGTCTGTTAACTTCAGATAAAAACACTGTAATCAGATGAATCCTAGAGGAAAAAGGGCAAAGCCTCGATCTTTGTGTGGGGAATTGAAATGCATAAAGGAGCCACTTTTATGTGCAATTATTCTGTGAAGAGTTAGCGGCAGTACACGGAGGGGCTCAGGTCACGTCTGCCTGGGGAAAAGTGGATGGAGTCAGTGGGTGTAAATCATGAAGGGGTGGGAGTTGGGGACGGCGTGGGCCTTCAGCGCTGATGAACTACCGTGTTTGGACAGTTTGATGTGGGCCAGTGACCCACAACAGCAGAGAGGGTAGAGCTCTAGCGAAGAGTTTTTCACCTCATTGCCTTAATTCCAGTTCTACGTATGGCACAATCACAGGTTCTCCTCTTGTCCCGTCAACACAATAGCCAATATTCTCAACCCCAGCTATTAACATGGGTAAATCCATTAGCAGACAAACAGTGGGGGCTGACAGATTACCAATGGGGTCATTGATCTACTAGAGTCAAGATGAAAAATCACAAAGAAGCTATCACAGGGTGGCTTCACCTATATTACAAATAAAACAACCTTTTCTCTCACCTCTAGTGGTGTCTAACCATTAAGATACTGTAGATTTGACTTTGTTTGCTGGGATGTTGAGATATCAGTTTGTCATAAGTCTGCGTGAACCTCAATACAATGGAGGTGAACGGAATGATATTTGTGATTATCTCAGCATTGTGAGATTACATTTAAAATCATTCAACAGCAACATCTTCCCATAAACTGAGTCCTCATTACTGTGGATAATCCACCGTCAACAGTTTTCTTCGGTAGAAAGTAGTTCCAATGAACAAAATTCCATACACCTCTATTTTTAAAGCTGGGCAAATAAAATCAAATCTATCTGCATGGCTAGATATTAGGGGTGTAAGGCAAAACTACTCCCTGTATCTGTTTATGTATAATATTTTTATCATAATACAGACCAAGATTTGTCAGAAATCTTTTCTACTGCCATTTATACTCTTCATTCGTACAGCTTTTTAAAATTCAAGCACTTTCAAGGTACCTAAACCAAAAATTTCCATACTCTCGAAGCCTTTGTCATCACATCGAAATAGTTACTATAAATGCCAAGAGACAAAAAACAAATATGACAATGGGATCTTTTAATTTCAAATATTAAAATTTTTTTGGTTTACATGAGTGATTGTGTAGATGATGAAACACCAGATTATGTTGAAATTCAAGCATTTTTCAAGGATTATATTTGAATTCAAGCATATTCCAAACCTTGAAAACATAACGGTTAATTTTAAGCGTTTTCCAAACTTTCAAGACTTTGTATGAACCCTGCATAATGTATATGTAGAAGTTAATATTATATCTGATCATAAATGAAAGTATTAGACAGATTATTATTTTAACCTCAATATGGTACAAGATAAAAAGTCAGAGGATCACCAAAGTCATTACAGTTCAAGCTGATGGGGACTGTCTGTGGCAAAACCACAAATGTCAACCTCATGGTGGCGCTACAGGAAAAGTCAGGGGATCACCAATGTGAGTGAGATTCATCCTCTGGGACCATGAATTTCATGTTGAGATATTTCAGTCTGGACCGAAGTGGACCAACACTGCCATCTCTAGAGCCTTGCCACTAGCATGGCTAGTAACAATGACAGAGCTTACAAAAAACAGACCAGAATGGCTTATTAGGCTTTTGTGTATCAAAGCAGTGATGTTTGTGTTTAAATTAGACTGAGTTAAAACTAAGTCTAATATTACAAAACAAATGGGACGCTGTTAAGTGCACATAACCTCTTCAGGTAATAATGTACTCATATTCTTAATTATGTAATTTTGATGAACCGACCCTTTAAAAATGAATAAAAAAGAGCATGATACAGCATGTTGACTGCTGTTGATTTTCCAGTTGAAGGGACCAAACACTATTGTAAGCAGGTCTGTCCTGTGTACACCCTCATTCTAACCCATGCACAGACTGAAGCTGATTACCGCCTGGCTCCCAAAGACAGAGCCCTGCCGCAAAATAAACACTTTCCAGTCCCACCACACAAGTTTGGCTCATCTTCAAGCTTAATGAAATGGGTCCCCACCATCCAATCACTGACTGGTATTTAAATGGAAACACACCAGCATTAAGCCATGTCGTGGGGGGACATTTTTGTCTTCACCCCCCAGAGACACGGCTGCGTGGAGGAGAGGGTGAGGGGATGGGATGGACTCATGAATAAATATGGCCTGGAGGTGTGTGACAATTCACGCTCGGAGATGCTCCCCTCTACATCACATATTCCCCTTTTTGATTACCATTCTCTGAACCAGACCAAGAGTTTGTTCACTTCAACTGACCCCACGGGTGTCTTTCTCATTACACAGAGAAAATGAGACCAAACAGGCCAGGAAAATCTGTTAAAATTAGCTTTCGAGCTGAGTGTGTCACTGATTTTGGCTGTATAGTCCTACACTGCAAAACTCATTTAAATGTTTTTATAGAAAACTCTTGTAATTAATGGCTTTCAGTTGATGTAATGGACCATTTTGCAGCTGTATTGAAGGTCTTGAGCAACAATGACTTAACAGCCTTCAGCTGGCATAATTATATTTTAAGTAAGTAAGGAAATCGATAATTTCCCCAAAACACCATCAAATAAAATGCCCAGGTTCTAATCATATGTCCTTGTGTTAATTGTTCACTTATCTCTTATAAATCGTTTTTGAGTGTTTTTATCTTAAAATCCCTGTCTTTTCACTCCCTGAAATTACTGTACAGAAAGTGGCTGTACACTAATTTATAATTTTCTCCCTCATCCTCTGCCTCCTGATCCAGGCAGCTGACGAGCTAGCGGCAGCCACCCGGCGACATGGCAGGAAGACAAATCCACACTGTTCAGTCGACACCCGTGGCTTCACCTTTTGGACGTAGAGATAAGATCTCATCAACTAACACAAACCAAGGATGCAAATCAGTGTGCCAAAGTCCTATTTCTGTCTTTCCATCTTGTAATGCCACCGCTATTCGCAACAAGATAGCCAGCTAGCCACCTGCACCCACGACAGTTGCGTAAACTCTGGCCTTATAATATAACTGTACATGTCACAATTTAGAAAAGTGTTGTTATTTGAGACAGCGAATGTAGCCAGCTCATCTATCTTACATTTTACACATTGTGCAAAAACAAAAATTCAAATGAATCATAATTAATTCGATTCATCACCCAGCCCAAGCTTAAAGGGGTACTCCCTGAATTTAGCATTGCACTTCCATAATGACGGGGGACTCGCAAGCAACAGATATAAAAAAGAATGATGGAAATCAGAGCAGCACCGGGATATCCCAACTTTTAGCCCCTAGCACGGGTCAAGCTCCAAAAACACTGGATCCTACACTTCCCATAATGCAACTCTATTGCTTCATTTGTTTGACCCTGTCTGCAGATTGTAGTCTCCAAGCCCAAGTTGAGATTTTTTCAGACTTAATAGATCTCCTCCACAGCCACAGAAGACATTTTACGACTGTTTGCACTGGCTGAGTGGAACTTTCCATGTTGACTGTATTAACTTTGATGTGTAACATCTGTGAAGTGCCACTTTAAAATGTAGGTAAGTACCATTGTATTGTTACATATCCCCATTTCACATTTGCTAACACATGTACATACACATGTACACATGATCAGATCTCAAGAATTGAACACAGACTGCGGACGCGCCAGTCCTGGATGGAACAACACTGATAGGAACAGAGCACGTCTCGCCTCATGCTGCAGAGCCAATAACTGTGAGTGGGACCACACACACAATAGACTGAATACTGTGTTGTGTGCTTGTCAGGGGCAAACCACAACAATAGCTCTTTCATTCAGACCTGTTGACCTTGCTAACACGTGGGCCTCATGCCCCATTTCAGCCCCTCTCAACATAGGAGTAAATACAGCACGGGGGCTGGAACATGGTGATGGTCCATCACTCACGTCTGATTCAAACATGACACTTTACGACACTAGAGAGCAGAAGAAGTCTGTTCACACTGAAGACCAAAAGTCTGGGCTGATTAAATTCCCACTGGGTTACCATAAAGCCCTGACATAATGTTAGAATGCATTATTCGGATTTTAAGTCTTTTCTCTAGGTTTGGAAAAAGACAATATTTTAAGCTTTAGAAACAACAGTCATTACATATACACTGTATATATAGCACCTTACCTTTTATAGAAACCATGCAGAGGCTGGAGACAGAGGAACTGCCAGTAATCCAAACAAAAAGCTTTGAACTTCAACATTTTGTCAGCCAGCCACAAAGGCTTAGATTGAAAATGTCATCGTGCACGGGGTCCATAGAAAAAACAAATCTTGCTTAAAAACAATGGCTTACATTTAGAAGAACAAAGCAAATCCTGCACAGTTTAGGCTGTATGGCAACAACACTGACACCCCACATGGTACAGTCCCATCTCAGCATCTGTCTGTGTGTATCTGGGCCACATGGAGGGGGCTGAACCTGCATCCCTTTGCTCCCTTTGTTAATGCTGAGCAGTCCTGTCCTGTCCTGTCCTGTCCTGTCCTCTCTGTCTGTCCAAGCTCCTAGTGCCTTGATAGGATAAATATGTCAGCCACTGGACACCATGGCTTCTCCCGGAGTTGTTGGGCAAAAGGTTTGTCCAAAAACAACCTTGTACAAAACCTCCTCCTTGTCCTACTGCTTCTCTGCACGCTTACTCGTTCCCTGTCAGTCAATAGCAGGGGAGGTTCTAGCCTCCATCATCGCTGCTTCTCAGAGTTGAGTTACAGCTGCTCCTATTGTCTAAGCGGCCACACTGACAAGGTCTGACTCTGCTGTGTCTTGCCGGGCCAACAAAGCACACAAAGGCCTCCCTTGGTGGCCGTATCAATTAGGCTTTATCAGATGCTGCACAGCCCCTGCCAGCCCGGGCTGCTCAGAGACGAGCTAATCAGCAGCAGCACATGGTGCGCAGAGGGGCGAAGCCGGCACCCATGAGGGCTAGCCTCATACACACACACACACACACACACACACATACATGTGCACATAAAGCCTGGGCTGGTTGCCAGGACAACCTTAAACACAGCAATAAAAGACACTGATGGACCCTTGATGTGACTCTTGCTGATTGGTTGATGAAGAGAGCTCAGGGTCAGGGTGAGGAGAACCAAACACCACTGTGATCTGAATTTTGGTGCAGGGCAATCACTTTCTATTCATTTATATCATTTAATTAATTCACATTTTAGTCAGCAGCCTGGGATCAATGAAAAAACATGCTCCATCAACAGAATCTCATTGTGAAACTTATATTAATAATGCTGCATAAAGTGGAACAGACGAGTGCAGATGCATGAATGAATTAATAATGAATATAGAAACACAGCTCATCAATAGTTTATGATTACATATGTTCCCCAAAGTACAAATCTGTGCAACAAATCATAGCGTTCAAACATCACGTAGCTTTTACACAGGTTCTACATGAAAAAAGAAAATAAACTCTACTTCAGGGCCAGACTTTTCTTGGATTGTCGTCAGCACAGCAAAAGGATAGAGTGCGTATGGTATGGTACAAAAGTCCATTCAGCTGAGCTGTGAATCAGTTTTAACTTCAGCAATGCTAAAGTGCTAAACAAACCCCATCACAACAGAGTGCCATGGTCACTCTCTGTTTACACAGACTTCACTGTTGATTGGGTGTCGCTGCTCTCTGCCATGAGGATTCAGCTGTCAGTAACATTCTGACAGAGATGTTGAAACGGAGGCTGGACACGATACCAACGCTGCTACGGCTTTCAGCTCTGGCTCTGTCAGCTCACAGTGCTACGGAGCAGGCTGGGTGGGGAGCTGCGTGAAGCAATACGGCGATTATTCAGCCTGGCACGCAGCTTTGAAGTGAGAACAGACAGCATTTTGTAAAAGGCTGTGAGTCGTGAAAACAGCAGAGGAAATTTGACAGCATTGAACAGTGTACTGTGGGATGATGCTGCAGAACAACACACAAGATCCTATCTCATATGTTATATGGTTGAACCAGTAAATTGACTAGTGAATCTGAATCAATATAGTGCTCCAGTAATTAAAGTCAACAGAATACTAGAATGGGATCCTTCGATTAATGAATACAGTCTGCATAGCCTGATGGGAATGTTAAAGGGGCTCTCCAGTTGTGGGATTTACAAGAGATAGATTTAAAAAAGAACCATCAAAATCAAAGCAGCAGAGGCAGAGATATCGTGACTTTCAGTCTAAAGTACAGACAACTCAGGGTTGTAGGCAGGAGTCGACAAGCCGCCATTACTGCAGTGGCATCTCACTTGGAAACCAAGATATCCCGTATAACTTGTTATATGTTGAAAATATAGTCATCAAATACCATTAAAATAAAGGTTATAATCCACAAAATGTAAAATAAACTAAGACTAAAAACAGAAAATAAAAGCCGCAAGCCTCTGCTCCATGATCTATTTTACTTTTCTAAATCTCATTTCTTATTAAATACCCATGTTTCCATCACATTCTGAGTGGCTTGCCAACAAAGGGCCGACCAGGGGCTGCAAAGGACTGAGCAATCTGGTTATACGGGGCCGATGGTGAGCCACCATATCTTTTGCTGGCTTGGCACTACATGTCCTAGCTGAAATTCCACTTTTACAGTATTGTGTGTTGATTTTAATCAAATGATGCATTCCTTCTGATTACAATGGCACATATGATGATTCCTGCTGGGTTTTATTAGCTATACTCCACACTGCACTTCCACACCCAGACTGTGGAGGTCAGATAGCAGTGCTACGTCAATGTTATTTCTTTTTCGAAAGCCTGTGTTATAACGAATTTCAGACTAGTGGTGTGAGACTGAATAACTTCCACATTCAAACAGACTACCTCCACCTGTCAGAGGGGATGACTATTGGCCGTGATTAACCCAAACATCTGTGCTTCCACTGTCGGTGTGAATGTGTTCAGTTCCATTCAGTTCTGTTACCACAGTAATGACGGTGGCGCTTGAGAGTACAACACATAAATCAGATGCCGGATTTTAATAGACAGTTGGCGTAGACAGACCTATCTCCACACTTTGGTTTAGCGTTGTGCCTCAACCCTAACCCAATCACAATCGTCTTGGGCGTGTGTAAATGCTAACACACAGATAGCGGAAGGGGAGGAGAATTCCAAGTGAAATAGTCGACCAATGGCAGGCTTATACCCACAGCCTACTTCCTGTGAGTCATATCTTCCTGATAAAGCCCAAGCACAAATAAACCCAATGACATCATCAGAGTTATTTTTTCAAACTTTGGAAAGCTACTCCAGAGCACAGACTGAATATATGAAGATGGACGACATGACAGCTCCCCAAAAGTGAAGCCCAAACATCTCGATCCCCCCCCGGGTGGCTGGCTGCAGTACAGCCCGCCCCCTCCATGTTAGCAGATGGGACATGGGCCAAACTGAAAAGTCAAAGTACACGTCAAATAAAATGTTCCCAAAGATGGTTTCTGTCATTTCAGGTAGTTCTTATCATGTTGATGTTTAAGTTTTAATTAGTTATTTGATGCTATAAAAAAGAGGGTGTGACGTCATGATTGACAACGGCTCCACCACGGATCACAGACTCTGGCTCCAAAGAACGTCACCAGCGCAAGATGGCAGCTCCTGTATCTGAGGTTTTTTGGCTTCATTTTTGTAGAGTGGGAGGAAGTAGAGACGCGTTGTCCATGTTTACATACAGTCTATGCTCCTGAGCCACATCTTAGACTACTGTTTTCACAGGCTGAATAGTAGTCCCTGCTCCGTCATGAGTGTCCCTTT
The DNA here is from genome assembly GCA_005408345.1 of Macquaria australasica. Classification (NCBI taxonomy): domain Eukaryota; kingdom Metazoa; phylum Chordata; class Actinopteri; order Centrarchiformes; family Percichthyidae; genus Macquaria; species Macquaria australasica. The sequence continues at coordinate 11,784 of SEMN01000181.1, read as the reverse complement.
AAAAAGTGTGTGCTTTCTCAACACAGATTGCTGTAACGTAGGACAGGTCCAGGTCTCCCCTGTAAAAGAGATCCTTGATCTGAATGGGACAAACCTGGTTAAATAAAGGCTATATAAAATAAAAAAAATGTAATGTTGTAAAATTGTTTGAATTTACGCTGCAGTTACGGACGGTGCAGTAAAAGTCATGTCCTTTTCATTCATTTAGTGTCACAAGAGGACAGGTGTGGACTGGGCCACAAATGTTCCTCTCACCTTATGAAGGACCAGTGCAAACACTTTCCTTTGTCTCAGTGACAGTCTGAGGGGGTCTGGGGGGGGGGGGGGGCAGCACATTATTGAGCAGACGGTGGAGCCAAATGGGAGACCATCTATCATGTGGTTCTCTAGAGCCCCGGGTCTGCACGCAGGCAGAGTGAGACGTCATCCATGCCTGATCACCTCTTTACCACAAAGGAAACCCCATGTCAGGAATGATCCTTAATTACATGCTTCATTCCTGTTGTTTGAGCCACATTATGGGAACTCCCATCAAGGTATCAATCAGAAAAGATGATGATTAAAAATTTGTTACCTGACATATTGTGACATGATGTTAAGCTTCAGTAGTCATGGATGTAAAGTAGGAGCTGTTTTATTGGCTGTACGAGGTGCAGCTCTTCCTGTACCCAGCTGTGTGCCGGAGCTAAATGAGCTGGAGGAGAGCGTTATGGTAATAACTGTAGAATTCATTTGGCACCTGGGGAGGGACAAGCCCTTCACTCCAGCTGAGCTTTGCTTTAATACACAGGCTTTAACTGGCTTAGGCCTGGGAATCAACACACCCGATGGTACAACTAGTCACAAACTAACCACCAGCACTATGACTGTATTCATTTTGTAATAAAGATAATGACTCCCAAGATACACTATAAATTCAGGGAAACCACACAGTGTTAATGTAGTGCAGGGGGTCAAATATCTGTTTAGTTGGAGGGAAATTCCGACCTACGTCTTGGTCTCAAAAGTTTGTTTATTATGACTATTGCTTACCTACATCTTACTCACCACCTCTGTTGTAGAGATTTAGGAGTTACAGACTCCAGCAAGAACTGTGTCATTTGGGGCAAAGAGTGCGAGCCTCTTACAGCGGTCCAAAAAACTTAAATTTAACATTTAAATTCAATCCTCCGCTGGGCCAATGGTTGGGGTGTTGCTGATGAGCAGTTTGAGACAGTTCCCTCGAGAAAGCACATTTGAAGAGATGTCAATGTCAGGGAGAGGCTTCAAGAAAAAGTCTGACAGTTGGAATTATTACATTTACTTTAACTGCAGTTTCACTGCTTCTAAATTTGAGCTTTTTCCCAATCTCATCCGGGGACAGAAAAAGAAGAATATAGCATACTAATGTAATGTTCTTCTTCCCATACATCATGCACTTACATGCTAGTCCCGTTTGTAGAACATGTTTCCTTCCCACTCCAGCAGGAAATGATTATTGGAAAAATACAGTGGTTTGGATTTCCTCAAGAAAACCAGCGGAGGCAACAAAACCTCCACCAGCAGCCATACTGTTCTGCTGACTCAGTTGGCAGAACAGATCCCATTATCTTGTTTATCCTCATGGAAATTTAACAGTTTACCATGTGGCCTACATTTTCTCAACAGATTCAGGTCTTAGGCAGGCACTGAAGAGACAGCTTGTTGGTGAGTTGATTGGGGGTCAGAAATTTGCACATGATCAAGATAAGAGTTTGATGCCTTGCTCCCTCTGGATCCAAGGCAAAGCTTTACAGGCATTACTGGGAACATGTGAGTGAGGAAGACACATTGGTGGCATCATCTGAGGGCGGCACCTCACCCTGACCTGCTCTCCTCAGAGTTCATTAAAGGCTCGCTCTCCTGCATCATACAGTGTTTCCTGTCAGATAGGGGGTTTGTCCCTCCTCACCTGCTGTGCCTGGATGCTGTGTTAATTCCCCACTAAGAATAAGACCCTCTCCCCGCAGAGATGGCAGCGAGTGATCAACGGCCAGCACTGGTCTTATCATCACTTCTACACTTTGAGCTCAGGAAACCAATAAAGATGGCCCGCGGCGTCCCTGCTCGGCCCTAACAGCCCCCACCAGCCCGCCGCCACCCGGGGGACCACTGCCCGTGTAATTGCAGCTATTGGGAGGCCACGAGGAGCCAGCTGAGGTCTGAGTGATGAGTGGAAAGAGGAGGGTGTCCTGTACATTATGTCCTCACGTGGCTCACATTAGACACTGACTGATGGCTATCTCCCTCAGCTTCAGCCCCAACTCAGAGGACTGAACTTTTTTCCTGAAGACCTCTCTGACTGAAGACGGAAGCTTACTACAAAGCTCTTGGTGATTCTCCCAACTGCTCTTTATAGCCTGTCTTGACACTGTCACACACAGGTAGATGAAAAAAACCTCACATAGGAGCATCCGTGACACATTTCATGTAGTATAGAAGGCAAAATTGCATCAATCACCTTCAATTCCAAAGAACTATTTTATTTAGAATTTTTTATTTCAATCCTAATTAGGGCTACATCTAACCGTTATTTTCATTACTGAGAAATCTACTGATTATTTTCTCAATTAATAGATGAACTGTATAATTTTAAATCTCTTGTTTTGTCCGACCAACAGTCCAAAACCCAAGATATTCAGTTAACTATCATAGAAGATTAATAAAACCAGGAAATATTGACATTTCAGAGGTTGGAACCAGTGAGCTTTTGCTTAAGAAATAATTGAAACCATTAATTAATTATCAAGATACTTGCAGATGCATTTTTCTGTTGTTTGACTAATCGATTAGTCGTTTCAGCTCTAATCCTAATCAGATTTTCCTCTAGCCCTGCACTTAAATGTTATTCGCCTTCAAGGGCTGTAACTCAGTTATTTTCATTATCAATTCATCTGTAGATTATTTTTTCTATTGATCAATTATTATTTTGTCTATCAAATGTGAGAAAATAGCAAGAGCTGCTCATCACAAAGTAGCAACTAATCCAACCAGCAGTCCAAACCCCCAAAGTATTCAGTTTACAATGAGATAAAACAGAGAAAGGCAGATAACACTCACATTTGAGAAGCTGGAACCAAAAATGTATATTTTCCTTAAACGATTCATTAGTTACCAAAATAGTTGCTGCGTTTATCCATTAATTTATTATTCAACTAATTGTTTTAACATTAATGCAAATTATACTTTTGAAACTTCAATATCAACCCATATTAAAAGAGAGAGAACAATTTAGAACTGATGTATGTATTCTTATATTCTGTTTTTAGTCTGACTTTGTGACATCTGTCCAGGGACTACTGATGAAAAATAGCCTGTTGACTAGCTCTGGCACATTTACAGCAATGTTTATTAATGTGTTCTGTCCCTGTTCAATGAAGCAATTAAATAAATAAAATAAATACATTTATCAGTTAGGATCTGTTTTAACAAAGTAAAAGTGGCATCTATTCAACGTCAGAAGTGAAATAAAAAATATGCTTACTTATTCCTTCATAAACAGGAAGTAGGGTAGAAATCTCACTTTTGCCATAATGGAGATACAATTTCCATGTAGGTGATAAATTGAGAGAATATCTGTGTTTGTGTTAGTCATGAACTATTAAAGGTGTGATGGAAAACCTCTTGAAGCATGATGACACTGTTAACGTCTGAGGCAGTCTTCATTCAGCCAGTCAGTGTTTATCTCCATCAACCACTGCAGCCTCCCAGTCATATGGACTGAGGATTAATCTGCTCTGAGGAGCACAGTAGTCTTACAGCTGTGCTCCCTCTAGTGGACTGCTGGCCTAAAGACTGACACTGAGAAGAAACGCTCGCTGTCAGTGGGCCTCACCTCATGTGAGACGCTGCTGCGAAATATCAGTGACACACAGTGTTCAGTTTATTTTACCACAAATGCTCTTCAAATAAATGATGGCATTAATCAATTGCAATTAATACTGTAACTGAGTGCAACTGATATATCAGCAGGTCAACAGTATAATATCATATATAATTCAGAAATCTAGTCAAAATCATTTTAGCTGTGATTGTTTTGTTTGTTTGTTTGTTTGTTTGTTTGTTTGTTTGTTTAAGAAGGGACAATGCCCAATAAGTGCCCTGAGATAACTTTGTTATGATATGGCGCTATATAAATAAAACTGAATTGAATGCACATTAATTGACATGGGCACATAGGTATATCATGTAAACATGCCAGATTTAGCCATACAGGCTAACTTTAACTCTTTAAACACTCTTAAAGCACTTAAATCTTTATTATCATTATTGTGTTATTACTATGGTATTATTGTAATGATCACAATTGATTGATTGATTGATTGATTGTACATACTTGAAATGAGATCTTGATCTCAATGGGACTTGACTGTCCCTGACTGTTCTTAACTGAAGAAATGCCTTTTAAAAATAAGATTTGTTAATATAAGAAAAAGCTATCTGTCATGGCGGCAGTTGACTTGAAACCTTTACCTGCCACAGCCAACATTTAGCCTGTATTTGACAGGTGGCAGGTGCTAATTTCATTCCCTGCTGTCTTCTATTTACTGTTACTGTTATCTTTCATAATAAAGTTTATTGTTCAACTGTAAAATATCCCCAGACATTTTTATCACACATCTTTAACGAACACATTTGAGGGATCCGCAGCTCAACGATTTGTTAATGCCATGTGTTTCTGTAAAAACACACAGACAGAAAAGAATATTCACTGTTATCAAATTTTAATTCTTTTAAAATATTGGCCACAAAAGTCCAGTTGACCTATAGAGTACAGCTTTTTTTTTTTGCACATTGCATAAGCACTGGATCAAACACAAATCTACTGTACACGGAGCTATTCTAACTGCATGGTCAATTAACTGATCAAAGCAACATCATCTTTTTTTGTTGTGTCTTCCCAATTGAAATAATTTACTTAGAACTCTTCTGTCCTTGCTTTTTAGAAAAACATAGAAAATACCACACTTGACCATCTTAATGTTTTTATAAAGGGTAACTTAGAGTATATATATCAAAATCCTCAACAGACATCCAATTTTTAAATGATTTAACTTAACACACACCAACTATCAGTGATGGAAGAAGTACTCAGATCCTTTACTTTAGTAAAGGTACAACCTTATTATCAGTAAAATATATCAGTAAAAAGTACTCATTATTCTGTTACATAATGTTGCAGTCATTATGTCATTATGCTAGTTCGTCTAGCTTGCCAACGTTAGCACTGATTCCCACTATAGTCAGGATCTCTTCAGCTGTTATGTTTACTGCTGTAGTTTTTTAGCTTTCTTCTATATTTGATCATAGCTTTTGTATGTAAAATCATAATCTAGTAAGCAAGTAACTATAGCTGCTAGCTAAATGTAGTGAAGCAAAAAGTGGAGTATTAGTATATAGCAGCATTAATATTTAAGTGTATTTAAGCACAGTATTTGAATAATGTACACTCAGCTGGAATACACACAGGCTGCACAGCAGACTATTACAGTGCAGGTTAGGTTGATGTTTCATTTTCAAGTTTGCTAAGTGGCTAAAAATGTTCCACAAAAACCTGTCCTAAGCAGAGATACAGCAGCTTCCAGCTTATTTCACTGGTTTCATTGCCTTGGGCAGAAAGAACAGCAGCCTCACTGGTCTCATCCGGTCTTTGAAGTACTTTTGAGTGGCAAGTGTGTTCAGTGATGCCACAAACAAGATGAAAGGTGAAGCAAAATGTCAGTGGAACCACACTGTTCCTCTCATCTACTGACTGCTGTACTCTACCCAGTACAGCCTTTTAAGAGTGTGCTTCAAAACAAATGATCATATTGTGGCTGATGATGTAGAAATGAAGAAGGTTAACAAAACATTAATTAGGCATAACGGATTCCTCTGAAATAGTGTAAATCAGAAGACACAAGCAGCTCAAAAGGGCAATGATGGTGTATCTATCTATCCATCCATCCATCCATCGCACTACATCATGTCTCTGAACGCAAATGAGGCCAGAGAAAACTGCAGAGCTAGGAGGTTGCATAGTGTATTTTCACTATGATGCCCTGACTCAGCCCAGCCATGTCCTGCAGGCACAAAACGCTCCATAACAGTAAAGTCCAAACCCTTTCAGACCATACAGACAGCTGTGTGAAGCTGTGTGAAGCTGGTCGCTCGTAGTGATGAACCTCCAGAGAATTATCAGCTGAATCTGCAGCTCCCCTCAGCTTTATGGAGCATTATAGTGAGTTTCAGCTCATTGTTTATCTGTACAGCTGCAACTTTACTGTTCTGGTTCACTCTCAGCGCTCTCACAGCATCATTTGTTAAGAGTAAATGCTGTAAAAACCCACTGTACACTACCTGTTCAGCAGCGAACAGCAGAGAGAAACAATTTACGGTGATGATATGTCAATGTTGTGTTCACAACTTGTTCCTGCTGCCCCCACTTGGCCAAGAAAAAAATCAGTTATTGCAAGTTTAGATAAAGGTCCAGTCCAGTCATTATATTTCTTTTCAAGTTGGATAACAATGCCCGTATATAATGTCAATCAATAAAGCAAAGGCTAATTCACAGCATACACATTAAAATACACACCTGATAGGAGCAAATATTTACAATCCATATTCTGAAGTTTCATTCGATATTCTCAGACCCAAGGGTGTCATTTCCATTTACTCACTAAGATCTCTCCAAACAGTGTCCTCTGACGGTCCAGCTGACATAATCCAGGCAAGTAAACCTCTGAGTTGATAAGAATGTTGATTCACTCATGTAGGTTGCCTTTAGTTATTAATGTGAACTTAGAGCAGTGAGCCTTAAGGCACAGATATAGTCCAAAAACAGCCGTGTCTGAATTTGGACAATGAGTGGACACACACGTGAATCTGTTTATGCTCACTGTGTGACAGACGTGTTCACATATGCCCATTGGCGCATATGGTCCGATGCAAATGCAGAAACTATAAATTGCGCTTTATAAGCATTACTGAGTGCTTTGTGAGATTTTTTTTTTATGGGAAAAAGCTGCAGTAGTGAAAAGATTACAGCTACCTCCTCCTCCTGTTCATTTGATTTACAGTTAAACAAAATGTGATTTGTTGTCGTCTTACTTCATTGTGTTTTCTAAAGGTAGTATGTTATTGGGTTGTCAGGCCACTGTTCTTCAGGAGCCATAGAAACAGAAAACACTCCTTATGTCAGTCTGGGCAGGTCATCTACGCATGCTCCCACACTCCACTCAGATTTCACAGTATTTCTTTTATGTAAAGTGTTTTGTATGCAGAGCAAGATTTTGGATCAGGCCCAAAGAAAACTGCCCTACAGCTACTCAGCAGTGGTAAGGCATCAGTCTTCTACATTCCTTCACATACACAAGGATTTGATAGGACCCATGTTCCTGTGCCAAAATAAGTTAGTACACAAGTGTGCTTCTCTGTGATTTTATGCTGACAAAATCAATTTATTTCTGCAAGATCTTTGAGTGTGATAAGGATTTGAATCAGTGGGCAGAGCCATATATCATTCGCTATAAACACTGGCTTCGTCTCAACTCATTCCTGCCATTCTCCAATGCAAATTCTATTTTAGAAATCAAGATCTGCACTGTTTACATCCACCCTCTCTAAGAAAAAGGAGATACGGTACAGTCAATATGCCCCAAGCTTGAGGTTACCATGGTATCGGACAATGATGCAAAGCAGAGTATGCAGATAGTAACCTTTTTCACATTAATATATAGTTTGGCCTTTTGGAGATTGCAAACTTGCAAAGCCTCAGTGAGCAGCCAACTTGGAAGTCCCAAATGTCAGGCGTTCCCCACCAGCACCTGAGAGCAGCATCACAGCCAGGGACAATCATCAGATAGTAGAAAACCGAGATTAGCTGCAAAATTTAATCAAGCAGGGGTCTAATCTGTTTGTAACTTTTACAGATAAAAGACAAACACACAGGCGAAGCTGAGAACTGTTTCCAGTAACCACAACAGACGAAAATATGGCAACTCTGAGCAGTAGCCACAAAGTTATACTCATATCTACAACTGACTTCATCATTTAGTCTGTAAAATGTCAGAAAATAGTGAAAGATCTCCATCAGCTCCACCTAGAGCTCTACTTAGAATGGGCCCATGGCCACAATTATGTGCCATCACCACTGCTGAGGTAGTTTGACTCACAGGAAGTAGGCTGTGGGTATAAGCCTCCAATTGGCCGACTATCTGTGTGTTACCGTTTACACTGTTTTGCAAGGGCACCGTTGCTGCATCCTAGGCTTAGCAATGCCCAAGATGAATGTGATTGGTTTAAAGATATACAAACAAGCCAGAGCCTTTTTTCCCCTATACAAGAATGATAACAGGTTCAGACAGACCTTTCTCCAGCGCTGGTGCAGCGCTTAAACCAAGTGTGGAGTAAAGTCTGGCTATACAAGACCATTGCTGAGGTGACGTCTTCAAAGTGTCCCAGACCAGCAATCAACAAATTCAAGGACATTCAATTTACAATGATATAAAACAGACAGAGGCGGTGAGTTCTCACATTTGAGAAGCAGGAACTGGTGAAAGTGAATCGATTACCAACATTGTTGTTGATTAAATTTCTACTGATTGATTAATTGATTAATCATCTTCTCGTTTCAGGACTACTATAATGTAAGCATGAAATCCAGCATTAGAGATCAGAGTTTTTCTATCAAAGAGCAGAGTGATGATACCTCATGATGTTAACTTTCATTTGAAGCCGATAGCTTGGTCTGTGACATTGAACTGTAATAAACAGCAAAGCCCATCACATTATCCCCTGCATGCAAGTACAGCCAATAAATGACAGCTCCAGTCTGACTGCAGAGCCAACAGAGACCGGATCCCTGTCATCATGAGGTGTGTCGTACAGGTACAGCTAGTGTATTTAGCATGGCACTGCCAGCTGCCTGGATTTGCTTCCATGCAGATTTATGGGAAAAGCGAGGCTGCTTTGATCTCTGACACTCTCAGCTGCGCTCCGCAGTGCTGCCATGAAAGAGACTTTACAATTAGATCAATTCAACACAAACAGTGGTGGCAGAAGAGCGAATAAAAAGCCTGATCTATTTATGGCTTCTTCACACAGGATGACAACGCTTATATGAGGTTACTCTTAATTAGCTGGAATGTCTCTACTTTTATGTACCATCTGACAATTTCCAGCTGTAATTACTACTGCCTACTAAAAACAGCCATGCCCCCATGTGCTGCAGAGCTCTTATATCACTGTGGCCAACAACAGCAATGCTGCTGCATACCAAATACACACAGATCTCTCTCTACAACACACTGAGGCTAGTTTGAGCTTGTTTTAGCTCTTCTAAGGCATTTTGCCTTTGTTTATGTAGCATTAAAACAACAGTGAGGATGGGAACTGGAAAAGAGCAGCTTTAAACATTACATTAACACTTAGTTCATGATTTAGTCATTTTCCTCAGCAGTTTAAAGCAATCCACAAAGGCTGTTTGACACTTCCACAGTCATCTTTCAAGATGTGAAGGTGCACTGTAAGGCATTAAACTTTAACCAGGAGGGCTCCTTAAATATTTTAGTGGCCCATTCATTATAGACAAGTGGGCAGACATCTCTCTGGATAGATTTACCTTGGTGATAACAGTAGACTGGGAACAATGTGGATACCCACAGGTCCTGTAATATGCTCTGTGGAAACATGCTGACAAAAGATTTTCCAATAAAGCCCAGTCAATCAATCTAGAACACAGTGGTGCAGCTCTAGCTGCTTTATTTGATATCGCTGTCATAAAGAGTGATATATGTGGCCTTATTAAACTATATACTATACACTACTATATATATATATATATACATACATATACATATATATACATACACACAGTTAAGACAGACAGTAAGATAAATGAGAGCACCCACATCAACCACATCCCCACCATTCACTGTCTGACAGCATAGTTTCTCAATAATTAACAGCCGTTTGAATCTAATTGTTAAGCACTTCTCTGAAGAGTCCTTTTACATTAATTATTGCGTCGCTTTGTTTGGAAACGTGTCGCCATATTATTACTGCTTGGCTCCAATGGCGTCCAAAGATGAATGTGAACTGAAATAACTATGTGACTGCACTATAATGCCACAAAATATACACTTTGTATCACAAATGAACAACATTAAGATCAGAAAGTCCATTTATTCAAGAAGTCTAATTAAAGCTACAGTAATCAACAGTTCTAATGACTGTATCATTTGAAAGGGGTCGATTATAGTGACAAACCACCAGAGAATTATCACCTGACTTTGCAGCTGTCTCATAGGTAAGCTTTTAGCCTATTTTAGCTCATTGTTTTGGTTTTTCAGGGCAAACTCTGTTCTCTTCATGTTTGTTGGCAAAAATGCTTTGATAAACCCATTGTATGCTACCTGCCCAGCACCAAACGGCAGACAGACAGATGTTAGCAAGCTACTTGGGGAGAAAGATGGATAATCTAGAAGCTAAAGAATCAGATATGTTCCCAAGAGTTGGTGGAGCCCAAAACAGAACTAAAAGGAGAGTCAATATTGGATTTAGATTTGTTGGGTGGCCAGAAACATGACCACATGTGAATGGTAATGTCGCTCCGTGTCTGGCTACAAGTAATGATTATAGAACAATGGCAAATGCATAGCAGTAGCCCAAGTAGAGAAGAATTTATAAAGTCAGCAAACTGACTCAGTAATGTCAGTTACACAGCAATGTCTATCTAAAGTTTGCCAACATTAGCTAACATTAGCCACTATTAATTACTGGGCATAACAGACCAAGAAAGACTTATAGCAACAAACCCCCTAAGTGTGTTAAATTATGCAAAGGTGTGTTTTATTGTTTAGAAAATCAACTTTTCATTTGAAAAAGAAACTGGAAATACAAGGTTTTCATCCAACAGCAAAACAACACTCATCTTTTCTTTACTTTAAGCACTTACAAGCTTGGTCTGTGTATGACATAGTACATTTCACTGCTAAGACTTGTTTACTTTTTCTTAAAGCTGGGGTAGGCAGCTTTCTTTTGGCGTCACTGGGCAAAAATGCCATATTAACCGTGCAGCATATTGTAATTCAAGTGGTCTGAGAGCAGACCTCTACTTCAGCCCCCCCTCTTGCCTCTGTTTTCAGGCTTCAGAGAATCTATCCCGTGACGGTAGACTTTAGCCAATCACAGGTTATTTCAGAGAGACGGTGTGTTCGTGTTGGCTAAACTACAAGAGCAGATGTGTGTACACGTTCCTTCAGACGGTGAAAACCTGATTCAGTGGAGGAAAATCCTGAAACTTGTGATACATTTCCAACACCTCCTTTGCCTACAGCAGCGTATAGTACAAAACAACACGTCCCGGCTCCACACGGAGCTTCAGGCTCATTACGTTCAATGCCATGGCGCTCATAATGACAAGTGGCAAAGAGGCATGATGACAAACAGTGGGGAATAACTTTTGACGGGGGACAGTGCTGCTGGACGGCGTTGCAGCTGCCTCTGAAGCCTGGGGCGCTCTGCTCTGCGGCCGCGAAGCGCTGGAGGGGCGTCTTTGAGAAACCAAGTCACGGCGGGAGGGACCGCGGTCTCGGTGAGGCTCACGCCGTGGAGAGCGAGCCCTACGAGGGATACAGTTTCACTGGGGAACCGACTCCTTCTGCTGCCAGTCGAAGTTGTGGGTTTGGTGGGAGGGGCTTAGCGGAGTGATACGAGGCAGCAGAGAGAGAGGCGGAAGGTTTTGGCTACACTATGTGTAGAAATTGAATTTCCAACTTTGGAGCC
>SEMN01001808.1:0-25694 GCA_005408345.1 Macquaria australasica | reverse complement strand
TCAGACACCACAACTGCGGCCACCACAACGGCGGCTGCAGACACCACAACTGCGGCCACCACAACTTCAGCCACCACAACCGCGGCCACCACAACCGCAGACACCACAACTGCGGCTGCGGCCACCACAACTGCGGCTGCGGCCACCACAACTGCAGCCACCACAACCGTGGCCCCAGCCACCACAACTGCAGCTTCAGACACCACAACTGCGGCCACCACAACGGCGGCTGCAGACACCACAACTGCGGCCACCACAACTTCAGCCACCACAACCGCGGCCACCACAACCGCAGACACCACAACTGCGGCTGCGGCCACCACAACTGCGGCTGCGGCCACCACAACTCCAACCACCACAACCGTAGCCACCACAACCGTGGCCCCAGCTACCACAACCGCGGCCACCACAACTACAACTGCAGCCACCACGTCTGAAGCCACCACAACTGCAGCGGCAGCCAGCACAACTCCAACCACCACAACCGTGGCCACCACTACCGCAGACACCACAACTGCGGCTGCAGACACCACAACTGCGGCTGTGGCCACCACAACTGCGGATGCAGCCACCACAACTCCAACCACCACAACCACAACCGCGGCCCCAGCCACCACAACCGCGGCCACCACAACCGGGGCCCCAGCAACCACAACTACAGCTGCCACAACTGCCCCAGCCACCACAACCGCGGCCACCACAACCGCGGCCACCACAACTGTGGCCCCAGCCACCACAACTGCGGCTGCCACAACTGCAGCCACCACAACCGTGGCCCCAGCCATCATAACCACAGCCACCACAACTGCGGATGCAGACACCACAACTGCGGCCACCACAACGGCGGCTGCGGACACAACAACTGCGGCCACCACAACTGAGGCTGCAGACACCACAACTGCGGCTGCTGCCACCACAACTGCGGCCACCACAACTGTAGCTGCAGCCACCACAAGTGCAGCTGCAGACACCACAACTGCGGCTGCAGACACCACAACTCCAACCACCACAACCACAACCGCGGCCCCAGCCACCACAACCGGGGCCCCAGCAACCACAACTACAGCTGCCACAACTGCCCCAGCCACCACAACCGCGGCCACCACAACCGTGGCCCCAGCCACCACAACTGCCCCAGCCACTACAACCGCAGCCACCACAACTGCAGCCGCAGTCACCACATCTGAAGCCACCACACCTGCAGCCACCACAACTGCGGCAACCACAACTGCAGCCGCAGCCACCACAACTCCAACCACCACAACTGCAACCACCACAACCATGGCCCCAGCCACCACAACCGCAGCCACCACAACTGCAGCTGCAGCCACCACAACGCCAACCACCACAACCGCGGCCACCACAACCGTGGCCCCAGCCACCACAACCGCAGCCACCACAACTGCGGCTTCAGACACCACAACTGCGGCCACCACAACTGCAGCCGCAGCCACCACAACTCCAACCACCACAACTGCAGCCACCACAACCGTGGCCCCAGCCACAACAACCGCGGCTTCAGACACCACAACTGCGGCCACCACAACGGCGGCTGCAGACACCACAACTGTAGCAGCGGCCACCACAACGGCGGCTGCAGACACCACAACTGCGGCCACCACAACTTCAGCCACCACAACCGCGGCCACCACAACCGCAGACACCACAACTGCGGCTGCGGCCACCACAACTGCGGCTGCAGACACCACAACTGCGGCCACCACAACTCCAACCACCACAACCGCGGCCATCACAACTGTGGCCCCAGCCACCACAACTGCGGCTGCAGCCACCACAACCGTGGCCCCAGCCACCACAACCACAGCCACCACAACTGTGGCTGCAGACACCACAACTGCAGCCACCACAACTGCCCCAGCCACCACAACTGCGGCTGCAGACACCACAACTGCGGCCACCACAACGGCGGCTGCGGACACCACAACTGCGGCCACCACAACTGCGGCTGCTGCCACCACAACTGCAGCTGCAGCCACCACAAGTGCAGCTGCAGACACCACAACTGCAGCTGCAGCCACCACAACTGCAGCCACCACAACCGTGGCCCCAGCCACCACAACCACAGCCACCACAACTGCGGCTGCAGCCACCACAACTGCAGCCACCACAACCATGGCCCCAGCCACCACAACCACAGCCACCACAACTGTGGCTGCAGACACCACAACTGCGGCTGCAGCCACCACAACTCCAACCACCACAACCGTATCCACCACAACCGTGGCCCCAGCTACCACAACCGCGGCCACCACAACTTCAACTGCAGCCACCACGTCTGAAGCCACCACAACTGCAGCTGCAGCCAGCACAACTCCAACCACCACAACCGTGGCCACCACTACCGCAGACACCACAACTGCGGCTGCAGACACCACAACTGCGGCTGTGGCCACCACAACTGTGGCTGCAGCCATCACAACTGCGGATGCAGCCACCACAACCGTGGCCACCACAACCGGGGCCCCAGCAATCACAACTACAGCTGCCACAACTGCCCCAGCCACCACAACCGCGGCCACCACAACTGTGGCTGCTGCCACCACAACTGCGGCCACCACACCTGTAGCTGCAGCCACGACAAGTGCGGCTGCAGACACCACAACTGCGGCTGCAGCCACCACAACTCCAACCACCACAACCGCGGCCACCACAACTGTGGCCCCAGCCACCACAACTGCGGCTGCCACAACTGCAGCCACCACAACCGTGGCCCCAGCCACCATAACCACAGCCACCACAACTGCGGCTGCAGACACCACAACTGCGGCCACAACAACGGCGGCTGCGGACACAACAACTGCGGCCACCACAACTGCGGCTGCTGCCACCACAACTGCGGCCACCACAACTGTAGCTGCAGCCACCACAAGTGCAGCTGCAGACACCACAAGTGCGGCTGCAGCCACCACAACTCCAGCCACCACAACCGCGGCCACCACAACCGCAGACACCACAACTGCGGCTGCAGCCACCACAACTGCGGCTGCAGCCACCACAACTCCAACCACCACAACCGCGGCCCCAGCCACCACAAACGGGGCCCCAGCAACCACAACTACGGCTGCCACAACTGCCCCAGCCACCACAACCGCAGCCACCACAACTACAACCACCACAACTGCAGCTGCAGCCACCACAACACCAACCACCACAACCGTGGCCCCAGCCACCACAACCGCAGCCACCACAATTGCAGCTGCAGACACCACAACTTCGGCCACCACAAGTGCGGCTGCAGACACCACAACTGCGGCTGCAGCCACCACAACTCCAGCCACCACAACTGCGGTCACCACAACCGTGGCCCCAGCCACCACAACTGCAGCCACCACAACTCCAACCACCACAACCGCGGCCACCACAACCGTGGCCCCATCCACCACAACTGCGGCTGCAGCCACCACAACTGCGGCCACCACAACTGCAGCCACCACAACCGTGGCCCCAGCCACCACAACTGCCCCAGCCACCACGTCTGAAGCCACCACAACTGCAGCGGCAGCCACCACAACTGCAGTCACCACAACTGCAGCCACCACAACTGCGGCTGCAGCCAGCACAACTCCAACCACCACATCTGCAGCCACCACAACCGTGGCCCCAGCCACCACAACTGCCCCAGCCACCACGTCTGAAGCCACCACAACTGCAGCGGCAGCCACCACAACTGCAGTCACCACAACTGCAGCCACCACAACTGCGGCTGCAGCCAGCACAACTCCAACCACCACATCTGCAGCCACCACAACCGTGGCCCCAGCCACCACAACTGCCCCAGCCACCACGTCTGAAGCCACCACAACTGCAGCGGCAGCCACCACAACTGCAGTCACCACAACTGCAGCCACCACAACTGCGGCTGCAGCCAGCACAACTCCAACCACCACAACCGTAGCCACCACAACTGTGGCCCCAGCTACCACAACCGCGGCCACCACAACTACAAGTGCAGCCACCACGTCTGAAGCCACCACAACTGCAGCGGCAACCAGCACAACTCCAACCACCACAACCGTGGCCACCACTACCGCAGACACCACAACTGCGGCTGCAGACACCACAACTGCGGATGCAGCCACCACAACTCCAACCACCACAACCGCGGCCCCAGACACCACAACCGCTGCCACCACAACCGGGGCCCCAGCAACCACAACTACAGCTGCCACAACTGCCCCAGCCACCACAACCGCGGCCACCACAACTGTGGCTGCTGCCACCACAACTGCGGCCACCACACCTGTAGCTGCAGCCACGACAAGTGCGGCTGCAGACACCACAACTGCGGCTGCAGCCACCACAACTCCAACCACCACAACCGCGGCCACCACAACTGTGGCCCCAGCCACCACAACTGCGGCTGCCACAACTGCAGCCACCACAACCGTGGCCCCAGCCACCACAACTGCGGCTGCAGACACCACAACTGTGGCCACCACAACGGCGGCTGCGGACACAACAACTGCCGCCACCACAACTGAGGCTGCAGACACCACAACTGCGGCTGCTGCCACCACAACCGCAGCCACCACAACCGTGGTCCCAGCCACCACAACTGTAGCCACCATAACTGCAGCGGCAGCCACCATGTCTGAAGCCACCACAACTGCGGCCACCACAACTGCCCCTGCCACGACAACCACAGCCACCACAACTCCAGCCACCACAACTGCGGTCACCACAACTGTGGCCCCAGCCACCACAACTGCAGCCACCACAACTCCAACCACCACAACCGCGGCCACCACAACCGTGGCCCCATCCACCACAACTGCGGCTGCAGCCACCACAACTGCGGCCACCACAACTGCAGCCACCACAACCGTGGCCCCAGCCACCACAACTGCCCCAGCCACCACGTCTGAAGCCACCACAACTGCAGCGGCAGCCACCACAACTGCAGACACCACAACTGCAGCCACCACAACTGCGGCTGCAGCCAGCACAACTCCAACCACCACAACCGTGGCCACCACAACCGCAGCCACCACAACTGCGTCTGCAGCCACCACAACTCCAACCACCACAACCGTGGCCCCAGCCACCACAACTGCGGCTGCAGCCACCACAACTCCAACCACCACAACTGCGGCTGCCACAACTGCCCCAGCCACCACAACCGCAGCCACCACAACCGTGGCCCCAGCCACCACAACTGTAGCCACCATAACTGCAGCGGCAGCCACCATGTCTGAAGCCACCACAACTGCGGCCACCACAACTGCCCCTGCCACGACAACCACAGCCACCACAACTGTAGCGGCAGCCACCACGTCTGAAGCCACCACAACTGCGGCCACCACAACTGCGGCTGCCACAACTGTCCCAGTCACCACAACTGCAGCGGCAGCCACCACGTCTGAAGCCACCACAACTGCGGCCACCACAACTCCGGCTCCAGCCACCACAACTGTGGCCACCACAACTGCAACTGCGGCCACCACAACTGCAACTGCAGCCACTACAACTCTGGCTCCAACCACCACACCTGTAGCCACCACAACTCTGGCTCCAACCACCACTCCTGCACCTTTAACTACAACACCCCTAATCATCTCAACTACAAGTCAAGGTATGTCATCCCCCCAAGGATATACAGACACATAACAGGATGTAACATGGTCACAAATTTACATTTGAAATAATGTTACTTGATATGGGAAATGACATTTAAACATTCAACTGGATACCATAGCAATAAGTCTCAATTGTATGGGGTTGCAATTATATAGTTTGGTTCTACACTTTAACATATGTAAGTGCAAACTGTGTATCGAATAGCCAAAGGCTAAAGCACAAAATTCTGGTTATAGATAGACAGATATTTATCTAGGAGATGCTATAAAAAAGGTACTTTAGAATTTCATCTACAGCTCTGTTGAGCCATGTATTCCAATAGACCTCAGTAGTAATGACTTTATGAGCTTCTTTAATGATAAAATTCTAACTATTAGAGACAAAATTCAGCACCTCCCGCCCTCAGTTGGTACTGACTTATCTTCAAACACAGGAACCTTAGAAACAACTGTAAAACCTGTACATTTAGACTGCTTTTCTCCCATCAACCTTAATCAACTAACTTCCATGATTTCCTCATCTAAGCCATCAACGTGTCTCTTAGACCCCATCCCAACTAGGCTGCTTAAAGAAATTTTACCCTTAGTTAGCACTTATTTACTAGATATGATAAATCTGTCCTTATTAAAAGGCTATGTGCCACAGTCCTTTAAAGTAGCTGTAATTAAGCCTCTTCTTAAAAAGCCCACTCTTGATCCAGGGATTTTGTCAAATTATAGACCTATATCTAACCCTCCTTTTCTCTCTAAGATCCTTGAGAAAGCAGTCGCCAATCAGTTGCCAAGCTGTTTGAGGATTTTCAGTCAGGATTTAGAGTGCATCATAGCACAGAGACAGCACTGGTGAAAGTTAGAAATGACCTTCTAATTGCATCCGACAAAGGACTTGTCTCTGTACTTGTCTTACTAGATCTTAGTGCTGCATTCGATACCATTGACCATCACATTCTATTACAGAGACTAGAACCTTTAATTGGCATTAAATGTACTGCACTAAGCTGGTTTAAATCCTATTTATCAGATCGATATCAGTTTGTACACGTTAATGATGAATCCTCTATGCACGCCAAAGTTGGTCACGGAGTTCCACAAGGTTCTGTGCTTGGACCAATTCTATTTACCTTATAAATGCTTCCTTTAGGCAACATTATTAGGAAGCACTCCATAAATTTTCATTGTTATGCAGATGATACCCAATTATACTTATCGATCAAGCCAGATGAAACCAATCAATTAGCTAAACTTCAAGCATGCCTTAAGGACATAAAAACCTGGATGACCTGCAATTTTCTGATGTTAAACTCAGACAAACCGAAGTTATTGTACTTGGCCCCGAACACCTTCGAAACACATTATCTAAAGATATAGTTTCTCTAGATGGCATTGCCCTGGCCTCCAGTGACACCGTAAGGAATCTTGGAGTTATCTTTGATCAGGATATGTCCTTTAACTCCCACATAAAACAAACTTCAAGAACTGCCTTTTTTCACTTACTTAACATTGCAAAAATCAGGCACATCCTATCTCAAAAAGATGCAGAAAAACTAGTCCATGCATTTGTTACGTCTAGGCTGGACTATTGCAACTCTCTATTATCAGGCTGCCCCAATAAGTCCCTTAAGACTCTCCAGCTGATCCAGAATGCTGAGGCACGTTTACTGACAAGAACCAGAAAAAGAGATCATATTTCTCCAATATTAGCTTCTCTACACTGGCTCCCTGTAAAATCCAGAATAGAATTTAAAATCCTTCTCCTCACCTTCAAAGCCCTTAATGGTCAGGCACCATCATATCTTAATGAGCTCATAGTACCCTATTACCCCACTAGAGCACTGCGCTCCCAGAATGCAGGGTTCCTTGTGGTTCCTAGAGTCTCTAAAAGTAGAATGTGAGCCAGAGCCTTCAGCTATCAAGCTCCTCTCCTGTGGAACCAGATCCCAGTTTGTGTACGGGAGGCGGACAACCTCCTTACATTTAAGAGAAGGCTTAAGACTTTCCTCTTTGATAAAGCTTATAGTAGGGCTGACTCAGGTGACCCCTGAGCCACCCCTTAGTTATGCTGCTATAGGCCTAGACTGCCGGGGGACTTCCTATGATGCACTGAGCTCCTCTCTCCTCCTCTTCCTCTCCATCTGTATGCCCTTACATCCCATCAATGCTTGTTATTAATTCAACTTCTTCCTGTAGTTGTGTGCTTTCTCTCCTCTCTCTCTCCCCTACTGTTGCTTTCTGCAGGTATTTCTGCCTCCGGAGCTGAAGAGTCTGGATCTATGGTTGCAGCCACCTGCTGCCCCCGTGCTCCTGCTCTGCACCCGCTGCTGCTATTACTTACTATTACTATTCTTGTTATTAGTATTGCTATTATAATGTTGCTCTTAGTGTTGTTTCTGTTGGTGTTAACATCAATGCCATTACCACAGCTAGTGCTTTACATCTCTATGTGGACCTGTATTGTGCTGCTGCCCTTCAACCCAACCGGTCGAGGCAGATGACCACCCACCTAGAGCCTGGTTCTGCTCGAGGTTTCTACCTGTTAAAAGGGAGTTTTTCCTTGCCACTGTCGCATAGTGCTTGCTCATGGTGGGAACTGTTGGGTCTCTGTAAATATAAAGAGTCGGTCTAGACTTGCTCTATTCGAAAAAGTGCCCTGAGATAACTTTGTTATGATATGGCGCTATATAAATAAAACTGAATTGAATTGAAATCTATTGGAATTCTAGTGGTCATAGAAAAGTAAATCAATTGTACTGGACTCAGTGATTCATATACAGCTTTAAAGACTACTCTAAAAGCCATTTCTTCTCATTTGTCCTCTTTAGTGATTATGTCCTGGTATTACCTTTAACATTAGGTGTCTGTTTGAGGACATAAAGCATTGGCAAGGAATTTTATTAACATTGGCATACACAAGTCCCAAATGTCTTCTTTCGTCTTTTATTAATTTACACATGTAATGTTTTCTTTTAATCCCTACAGGCTTGGTATCACTGGCACACCTACAGATGAAGATAACTTCCTATGGAGAGGTCAGCAATGGAACTATCACTGAACTTATTCAACAGGTATGTAAAACAGAATGTGTAAAATTACTGTATGATAATGCATACACCGATATGAAGGGTGGGGTGAAGGGAATGAGATGATATTCTGATGTTTATTCTCTGTGTTTTCTTTTCATTTAGTTTTTTAGAGAGCAGCTCCCGAATGGAACAACCTACACAGTCACAGTGACAAACATTCAAAGGGTTGCCCCATAGAAGCTTCATGTGGATAGAAATAGTCAAAAGTGAATGTATAAAGACAGCAATTCGAGGTTGTGCTGGTGCTATTGCTTTAACATAATGTGAAGGGACAATTCACCTCAACTGTTTTATCATATCTGGAAAGAGATGTTTCTTTTAAGTTTTCAACATTTTGAGTACAACACATAAAATGTCATTGTACTCTATTGCGGTGATCTTCAACAAACATCTCCAAACCACCAGAAGTACCTGGATTGCACTCCAGGTGCATGAAAAAGTGTTTCTGATTAAACAGAGATTCTTAGATTTAGGCTCAGTTCCCTCTTATGTCTCTTTATTATCATTTTGTCAAATTAAATCTAAAAAAAAAAAACAAGTGAACATTAAGACCCATTATTGCTCTCTATAATCCCCAAACAATATTTTCATTACTTCACTGTTGGCTATATTTCACAGGAATGTGAATAGTGTAGATCTGTAACTGGAGGAGCAGCTGCCATGCTGACAAATCTGGTATCCAGGAAACTAGTAAAGTGTCTCTTGCTCACTCCTCCCTGTCATTGTACATAAATGAGGAAACGTTTCACACAAAACACTTGTAACAATAACCTTTGTGAGTGCCTCATACCAAGTATAAGACTATTGTACCCAGAATCAGGGAAATTATCAGTCTGTCAGGTGTTATTGACAAAACGCACTGTAATGTCTACTGAATGTGAATCTGTTTTGTCTTGTGACATCAAGAATTGATTTATTAAGCTTATAGAATGTGTCTTTCCAATTCATTGAAAAACCAGAATGTGAAAGCACTGCTTGTTGATTGCGTGGGAGGTGCTGTGTTATAAAACAACACCTTGAAATATTTCAGTAGAGAGAAGGGCATTCTGTGTGCAATGTTTTTGTTTGAGGCACACATCAGTGATTAAGTGTGTGTGTATGTATGTGTTTAGTGTGGTCTCCTTGGCTATTTGTTCTCTCTTTGGGCTGGGCTGTGTGCAAGTAGTGTGCAAGTAGGGCCAGAGCTTTCTGCTGAGGCCCCAGTCATTTAATATCTGCAGAACCATGCTGAGGATGTCCTACCAGTCTGTGGTAGACAGTGCTATTTTCTTTGCTGTCATGTGCTGGGGCAGCAGTGAGAGGGGCAACAAGCTCATCAGGAAGGCTGGCTCTGTCCTGCAGGTGGAGCTTGATTGTTTTTTGGTAGTGTCAGAGAGGAGGATGCTGTACAAACTGCGGAGCTCTGTTCTGCTCTGTTCATTTAGTCTGTCTTTCACCATTCAATCATTGTACATTTTGAATTAATCATATACACTTACCTGTACTTGAGACTATACATACTACATATTTGCACTCTTTGTACTGCACTACAACAATTTCCCTAGGGATAAATGAAGTTCTATCTTGTGTTTTAAGTCTCTTGCCCATTTGGTGAACTTGCCTCTCCTGATATTGAGTTTACCAGATATGATATATATAGAAATGGATAAAAATGTGATGTATTTAAGCAGGATAAACCATTTGTGATTCTGAAGCCAATGTGTCATTTCTTATTCTCAAGCTGCAAGGCCATACAGCAAAGTGTTTTTTATTTTTTCACCTGCAGACAGAATAAATTTCCTCTCAACATCACTGATTTAAATATTTTTCCCAAATTAGTTTTGTAGTAAAATTCATATTTATGGTTCAGATGTAAATTAGTCGTTAGAAACAATTATTTCATTGTCACAATCACTTTCACTTAAGGCTATATGACCATTTCTGCACTGTCATTGCCAAGCCATTATAGACTCTGGTTTTACTTCAATTTAACACTAGATTTATGACATAAGATTAGCAGTTCTGTTATTATATGTTGTGCTATGCCCTTTTGAAAGATGAATAAAGATACATCAATTTAAAGTGCCAATTCTTTGTGTTATTGTTGTGTTCTGTAATAAATCCTTTAAAAACAAAAAGCTCGTCATAAGTGCTGCTATCAAGGTAACAAGGAACAAAGAATAGGATCCAAATGCAGACGTTAGAGGCAGAGCTAGTGCAGTTCAGTGATTTTATTAACGCAAAAAGCTACAAAAGCTTACAGTCAGACAATCCAGAGAGCAGTCAAACACAAGCAAACAAATCCAGTAAGGAGCAGGCAGGAATCCAAAGTCCAATAAGGAGGAAAAAGGTCAAAGGGTAAGGCAGGCAGAAACAGGGAACCAAGACATGAAGCACACAGCAACAACATAACAAACAAAGGAAGTGAACTGGTAATGAAGGGTGATAAGGGAATGAGATGAGTGGGGAAGCTCAGGTGACTGCAGGGCTGATGAGAAATGGCAACAGGTGTGTGGATGGGTGGGGCAGTCAGGTGATGAGAAAAGGAGGGAAAGTCCAAGGACATCTGGTGGACAGCTAGAGGAAGGCAGGTCTGGGGAGTTGAAAGGATGAACCTGGCCAGGGAGAAGTGAGCAGGGGCTGGAGACAGGGGCCGAGGGGAACTGAGGAGCAGACTGTTATCAAAACTTCAACATTTGACTTTAAAGCAAACATTAATTTCATTACATTAATTGTTGAGATCTGCCTCAAAATATTATACACAAATAAATACAAAAGAGGTTGATATCAAGTGAAAATTTAGCTATTAATTGTGTAAAAAAAAATGTCCTCAATATATGATGCATAACGTAAGAATTAAAATATTCAAACTGGTCAAAAAGAGGCAGTCTGACAATTTGTGTGTTGGAGGTGCACGACTTTGGAATCTGTATCTACAGTATATTGGAATAACTATTAAAAGATTAAAAGAAAACATGACAATATTACCTTGAAGAATTCATCCATGAGGGAAACACATTTCTGTATCTGTGTGAAACGGTGAGGACAGTACTGCATGTAATTTATTGGTTTGTAGCATATAATAATTTAACAACAATTGGGTTGTGTGATAATGTGCCAAAATGTAGCAAGACATCAAACAATATTTTTTGTAATAAATTGCACTACAGTGTTGGGTATTACATTATTGTCTTTTTTTCCAGTGTCATTTTTGGAATTGAATTAACCCTCCTGTAATCTTCAAATTTACTAACATCTTTTATCCTTGGGGTTAATTTGACCCCAGCAATTTAAACCTCCAGAAAATGATTGTAATTTAAATTGTCATCCAAGTTTTATGTGTCAGGTACTTTATGTCACTTTGTTGACTACCTAAATACCCCTTTTAATAAAACATAACCTCCACCCCCACCCCCTTACACATCCAGAATACCTATTACACAACTATGGAAACATATGCAAATCACCATACAATCTCACTAATTGATCTAAAATTGGAATGAAGTAAACAGTTCCCCAGGGGATTTCCCACTGTACACTTGTACATTCCAGGCATAGCTGCACTGTGCATCACATGCTGCCCATATTTTGATACTGTATGTATTGTTTGAAGGGACAGTGTTACAACACTGACTTTATCCGTTTCCTGTTTTATTTTGGTAACCTGTTTTGCTCTTGTTTTGGCTTTCCTTTACTTCCTGTCATAGTTCTTTTTTTCCCGCCAATTATCCCCAGTCACCTGTGTTCAATTACTCACCTGTGTCCCATAGCCAATCAGCCTCCTATGTATTTATACCAGTCTTCTTTCCTTTGTCTGTTGCCAGATTGTCTTTGTACCTCTGTGTCAAAACTCGCTAGTGGTTTTGGTCCTAGTGCTCTCTTGTTACGACCTTTTGCCTGTTTTCTACCTTTGCTTTGCCTTATCCCTGTTGGAATGGAACCCTGGAATAAACCTTTAAACTTTTCATCTACCTCAGAGTTGTTGTGTTTGAGTCCTCCTCAGTGTATCACAGACAGTGCCCACCAAATGCTGACGGCACATCTGGTGGAGCCTGGAATCATTGTGATCACATTAGCAGCACTCTAACTTGCCATTTTTGGAAGGTAACGTGTCCACTCTTGGAGGCTGAGAGAGAACAGAATCTGCTGGTGGTTGAGAGACAACACGAGGGTCAAACCAAAGGGTCTTATTCTCATCGGAGGAGGATGCCTCATAATCAGCATTATCTTCAGTCTCAGACATATTCTCCTGTATGTCACTTTCACTGTCAAAGAGCTGTGACAAAACCTCATTGACAGAAAACGTTTGCTTAGAGGTAATCAATTTATAGAGGGCATAAAGAGAGAGCACACACAGCACCAAGAGAAATAGTTCAGAAGGCTGCCCCAACCCATGTCGTGGGAACTATCAGGGATTCTCGCACTACTACAGGTATGGTTATGTTAGGTTAGGACCCCAAAGCACAGGGACGTCTTTTAACATTGTAAAATTGCATGACAGTGACCTCAATATCAGCCAAAACAACTTAAACAAATGTTGATATAAAATAAGAGTTTAAAATTCAACTGAATTGTAAATCAAATGGGAAAATGTGTCAGCTACAATGTACCATCTTATAGCAATTATATTAAAAGTAAAATATCCTACCACAATGTAGTCCTACAGACAGCTCCTACTAGCCAACTATGCTTTCACAGGCACAAGAATTTCCAATTTTCAGTGAACACAGAAACTCACAGCACAGACACCATCAGCAAAAACCACCAGCTAGCGCAAATATGTTGTAAAGAATCTGCAGTTTTTATTAGACTTGAGTTCACAGCATGTGGATGTGATTAAAGTAGTGATGACAGTAAAAAAGTAAAGTAATAATGCAGAGAGAGCATTTGAAGAGCGGAATTGCATTACACAAATAAGAGACTTGTTTGACAACCTTGATGAGGATTTCCAGTAATGGTTTGGCTTTGGCAAGACTCCATTAAGTGCAATGGCATTTTAACTGGAAAACTCACAATGTTGATGGTGGTATTACTTTCCACCCATTTAATTTGCAGTTATTTGATACCAGCTAAAGTAGATCTAAAAGTGCTTTGTGTTACTAGTACCACATTCTGTGTTAGTAATCTTTAATCTATGTTGAAATCAAACACATGCTGTCCTAAACTCACTAAATTAAATATAAAATGTAAATAATATACTCTGGCTAAGCATTTCCCATCTTGGTTATAGCTTAATGTGAATTGTCATCCCTTGAGAAAAGAGTAATTCACTGATGAAAAACATTCAAACCCAAATGTGTTGTGACTTGCCAATTATTTTTAAAGAATTGGATTGTCAACCTAATGCTGCATAGTGTAAGGTCACTTCAGATGTTTTCATTTGTATGATGTGTTTTATGATTTAGTTTGTAGTGTCCTATATTTTGTTAACATATCTGTCTGTAACTTACCTGGTTTTTCAGGTTACATGAAAGTAGCCTCTGACACCAATGCTTTGTCACTCCCTTTATAGCTCAGGGAGGAGTAATTTACAAACTAAGCGCAACATTTAATCACAGATAAAGTACTTGTCTGTACCTGGAGTAGTGAGAAGTAACCAGTCATCATGGAAAGAAAAATCCTTTGTTGGATATTTTTGCTTGGATATTTCCATGCATCCTCTGGTCAAGGTAACTATTCATTCTAAGTATCTTTTATAATTTTTATGGCTTTGATTGTTTGTATGTTACTTTCTAATAATCCTTATTGTATTCAGGCCTGGTTCTAGACTGCTTTGATTGGGGAGGCAGTAAGAGATGTTGATTGGTCACAAATTGCTGCTGTGTTGAGTGCCCCAGGGATGACATTTTTTGTAGGTCAACTTGAACATTAATATCACTGTGGCTCCATCAGCAAAAGTCTTATGAGATTCTTCCTCTGGACTGATGCAGAATACAAACTCTGTGGCCAACAAAGGCTTGATGACACTTACAGGTAGCCTAATGTTCAACAAGATAATCTTCACAAATTATCACCACCTATTCAAAAATCCCATTGATTTTGAGAAGATGGAACCCCTGTACCCCTCCATGAATCGCCACCTTAACGTGGTGGAGGGGTTTGTGTGCCCCTGTGACCCTGGGAGCTGTGTTGTCCGGGGCACTAGCCCCTGGTAGGGTCTCCCAAGGCAAATTGGTCCCGGGGGAGGGGACAGACTAAGAGCGATTCACAAACCCCTGATGAGTTCGACCATGCCGAGCTGGAGCACCTCGCCCGGAGGAGGGATACCGGGGCCCCCCCCTGGAGCCAGACCCGGGAGGGGAGCATGATGGCGAGCGTCTGGTGGCCGGGCCTTGACCCATGGGGTCCGGTCGGGCACAGCCCGAAAAACCGACATGGAGCCACCACCCTGTGGGCCCACCACCTGCAGGGATAGGCATTGGGGTCGGGTGCAATGTAAGCCGGGCGGCAGGCAAGGGCAGAGACCTGGGCGTGCTGACCTTCGGTGTCACAGACTGGTTTTAGGGACGTGGAACGACAGCTCTCTGGCGGGGAAAGAGCCGGAGCTGGTGCAGGAGATGGAGCAGTACCAGCTAGATATAGTTGGGCTCACCTCTACGCATAGCTCAGGATCTGGAACCAAACTCCTGGAGAGGGGCTGGACTCTCTTCTTTTCCGGAGTTGCCCAGGATGAAAGGCGCCGGGCGGGTGTGGGGATACTCACGAGTCCCCGGCTGAGCGCCGCTGTGTTGGAGTTTTCCCCGGGGAACGAGAGGGTCGCCTCCATGCGACTGAAAGTTGCTGAGAGGAAGGCCCTGACTGTTGTTTGTGCTTATGCACCAAACAGCAGTTCAGAGTACCCGGCCTTCTTGGAGTTCCTGGGTGGCGTCCTGGAAGGGATACCACCTGGAGACTCCATAGTTCTGCTGGGAGACTTCAACGCCCATGTGGGCAATGATGGTGAAACCTGGAGGGGGGTGATTGGGAGGAATGGCCTCCCCGATCTGAACCCGAGTGGTGCTTTGTTGTTGGACTTCTGTGCTAGCCATGGACTGGCCATAACAAACACCATGTTTGAGCATAGGGTTGTTCATAAGTGTACTTGGTACCAGAACACCTTAGGCCGCAGGTCGATGATTGACTTTGTGGTCGTATCATCAGATCTGCGGCCGTATGTCTTGGACACTCGGGTGAAGAGAGGGGCAGAGCTGTCAACTGATCACCACTTGGTGGTGAGTTGGATAAGATGGCAGGGACGGCTGCCGGACAGACCTGGCAAACCTAAACGTGTAGTGAGGGTGAACTGGGAACGTCTGGTGGAGGGCCCTGTCTGCGAGATCTTCAACTCCCACCTCCGGAAGAACTTCTCGCGCATCCCGGGGGAGGTTGGGGACATGGAAACAGAGTGGGCCATGTTCAAAGCCTCCATTGCTGAGGCGGCCGCTAGGAGCTGTGGTCAGAAGGTCGTCGGTGCCTGTCGAGGCGGCAACCTCAGAACCCGCTGGTGGACACCGGCGGTGAAGGAAGCCGTCAAGCTGAAGAAGGAGGCTTTTCGGGCTTGGCTAGCCCAGAGGTCTCCTGAAGCAGCGGACAGGTACCGGGAGGCCAGAAGGATGGCGGCCTCGGTGGTCACCAAAGCAAAAACCCGGGTGTGGGAGGAGTTTGGAGAGGCTATGGAGAAGGACTTTCGGTTGGCCTCAAGGAAGTTCTGGCAAACCGTTAGACGACTCAGGAAGGGAAAGCGGGGCTTGGCCCAGGCCGTGTTCGGCAGGGGAGGAGAGCTGCTAACCCGGACTGGGGATGTTGTCGAGCGGTGGAAAGAGCACTTTGAGGATCTCCTCAACCCGACCAACATGTCCTCAGTGGAGGAGGCAGAGTTTGAAGACTCGGGGGAAGACTCACCCATATCCCTGGCAGAAGTCTCCAAGGTAGTCAAAGAGCTTCTTGGTGGCAAGGCGCCAGGGGTGGATGAGATTCGCCCTGAATGCTGAAGGCTCTGGACATTGTTGGGCTGTCTTGGCTGACACGCCTCTTCAGTGTCGCATGGAGGTCGGGGACAGTGCCTGTGGAGTGGCAGACCGGGGTGGTGGTTCCCG
Source organism: Macquaria australasica (assembly GCA_005408345.1). NCBI lineage: Eukaryota > Metazoa > Chordata > Actinopteri > Centrarchiformes > Percichthyidae > Macquaria > Macquaria australasica. Next base: position 8,963 of record SEMN01001808.1, on the reverse strand, counting down.
TCTTCAAAAAGGGGGACCGGAGGGTGTGCTCCAATTACCGTGGTATCACACTGCTCAGCCTCCCCGGGAAAGTTTATTCCAGGGTGCTGGAAAGGAGACTATGACCGATTGTCGAACCTCGGATCCAGGAGGAGCAATGCGGAATCCGTCCTGGCCGTGGCACAGTGGACCAGCTCTTTACTCTTGCAGGGCTACTGGGGGGTTCATGGGAGTTTGCCCATCCAGTCTACATGTGTTTTGTCGACTTGGAGAAGGCTTTTGACCGTGTCCCCCAGGGGGTCCTGTGGGGGGTACTGCGGGAGTATGGGGTACCGGGGTCGCTGCTACAAGCCATCCGGTCCCTATATAACCGAAGTGAGTGCTGTGTCCGCATTCTCGGCACAAAGTCAAACACATTCCAAGTGGGTGTTGGACTCCGCCAGGGCTGCCCCTTGTCACCAATTCTGTTTGTGATATTCATGGACAGGATTTCAAGGCGCAGCCGGGGGGAGGAGAGTGTCCGGTTTGGTGGTCTCAGAATAGCATCTCTGCTCTTTGCGGATGATGTGGTTCTGTTGGCTTCATCGGGCTGTGACCTTCAGCATGCACTGGGGCGGTTTGCAGCCGAGTGTGAAGCGGCTGGGATGAGAGTCAGCACCTCCAAGTCCGAGGCCATGGTTCTCAGCCGGAAAACGGTGGACTGCCCCTTTGGGTTGGAGGTGAGTTACTGCCCCAGACGGGGGAGTTCAAGTATCTCGGGGTCTTGTTCACGAGTGATGGTAAGATGGAGCGTGAGATGGACAGGCGGATCGGTGCAGCATCAGCAGTAATGCGGGCGTTGTACCGGACCGTGGTGGTGAAGAGGGAGCTGAGCCGGAAGGCAAAGCTGTCGATTTACCAGTCGATCTACGTTCCAACCCTCACCTATGGTCATGAGCTTTGGGTAGTGACCGAAAGAATGAGATCGCGGATACAAGCGGCCGAAATGAGTTTCCTCCGTAGGGTGGCTGGGCTCACCCTTAGAGACAGGGAAAGGAGCTCGGACATCCGGAGGGAGCTCGGAGTAGAGCCGCTGCTCCTTCGCATCGAAAGGAGCCAGTTGAGGTGGTTCGGGCATCTGACTAGGATGCCTCCTGGACGCCTCCCTTTGGAGGTGTTCCTGGCACGTCCAACTGGTAGGAGGCCCCGGGGCAGACCCAGAACACGCTGGAGGGATTATATATCTCATCTGGCCTGGGAACGCCTTGGGGTCCCCCAGGAGGAGCTGGAAAGCGTTGCAGAGGAGAGGGACGTCTGGATAACCCTGCTTAACCTGCTGCCACCGCGACCCGGCCCCGGATAAGCGGAAGAAAATGGATGGATGGATGGATGGATGGAGAACCCCTGTAGTAGATAAACCCTAAAGAGTTCTTTAGAACTGTAAGCTATAATGTGCAGTGTTTTATGTTGTCTAATACTATAGCCATAGAATCTACATGAGCCCATAATGTGTTTCATTTTAAACCCACCTCCACCTCCTCTTATAGGAGGACACCTTTATTTATATCTATATATCTAATATATCTATAGATATATATCTATATATATATATATATATATATATATATATCTATATCTATATCTATATCTATCTATCTAGATAGATAGATGTTGTATGTTCTCTTTCCTCCTGCTCTCTCTCTCCCGCTCCCCCCTTCCCCCTTCAACCCAACCGGTCGAGGCAGATGACCGCCCACCTTGAGCCTGGTTCTGCTCGAGGTTTCTACCTGTTAAAAGGGAGTTTTTCCTTGCCACTGTCGCATAGTGCTTGCTCATGGTGGGAACTGTTGGGTCTCTGTAAATATAAAGAGTCGGTCTAGACCTGCTCTATTCGAAAAAGTGCCCTGAGATAACTTTGTTATGATATGGCGCTATATAAATAAAACTGAATTGAATTGAATTGAATAGATAGATAGATATAGATATATATATATATATATATATATCTACATGGACTGGTACATATATTGCCACAAGTAAAATAAGCTATCTGCCTTAATCCAGCATAGTTTTCTAATCTACTAACATATTTTCTATTGAAATGTGAAGCTACAATTTAATTGGCATTGTCAATTTTAAACCCACCTCCAGCCCCCCTTATAAGAGGCTAACTTTATCAATGCCCACTTATATATTTAGTTATCTAACAGTAAATGGAATCTAGTCCTAATCCTAATTGTTATTTATATTATTGTCTTCCATAGCATTTGCTCATGTTACACATGTTATAGTTTCCAAATTTGGGTGTAAACAATCTCTCAACAGGTTTTTTACAAGGTTTTTTGTGTTTTTCCTTTTTGTCCAGTGACCAGTTAATAAAACCTGTATGGTAAAAATGAAATGTCATTATTTGTGCCAAATTTGACAGGGGAAAAGAAGCATGCATCTACCTTTGCATGCAATTGATTGGTCTCAAATTGAAACTGGAAATAATGTCACTTGATATGAAAAATGAGTTTCATACATTCAAATGAATAACATAGCCATACGCCATAATTTCAGTGGGTTTGAATGCATTATATAGTTTGGCTTAAAATCTTCCACCAAGTGTATCAAATATCCAAACACTAAAGCACACAATTCTGGTTATAGATAGACCTATCTATCTAGGAAGGAGATGCCATGAAAAACTACTTTGAACTTTGATCTATGACTTTGGAAATCTAGTGAATCGCCAGTGGTCATACAAAAATTATTATCCCTACAGGCTTGGAATCACTGGCACATCTACAAATGAAGATAACTTCCTATGGAGAGGTCAGCAATGAGACCATCACTGAACTTGTTAAACAGGTATATAAAACACAAAGTGTAAAACAACTGTTTTTGAAAGCTCGTCAACTAACATTATCAAATGTCTGTGTTTTCTCTACATTTAGTTCTTTAGAGAGAAGCTCCTGAATGGAACAGCCAACACCATCACTGTGACAAATATTAAGGTTAGCCTTGCAACCACCACAACTTCAGCTCTAACTACCACACCTGCGGCAACTACCACAACTGAGGTTCCAACCACCACAAGTGGGGTTCCAACCACCACATCTGTGACTTCAACTACCACATCTGAGGCAACTACCACAACTGTGGCTCCTACTACCACACTTGGGACAACTACCACAAGTGGGGTTCCAATCACCACACCTGTGGCAACAATCACAACTGATGTTTCATTCACCACATCTGAGGCAACTACCATCACAACTGTGGCTCCAACTACCACAACTGAGGTTCCGACCACCACAACTGTGGCTCCAACTACCACATCTGAGGCAACTACCATCACAACTGTGGCTCCAACTACCACATCTGAGGCAACTACCACAACTGAAGTTCCAACCACCACAACTGTGACTTCAACTACCACACCTGCGGCAACCACCACAACTGTTGTTCCATTCACCACAACTATGGCTCCAACTACCACATCTGAGGCAACTACCACAACTGTGGCTCCAACTACCACATCTGAGGCAACTACCACAACTGTGGCTCCAACTACCACACCTGAGGCAACTACCACATCTAATGTTCCAACTACCACAATTGTGACCACCACCACAACTGTGGCTTCTACTACCATAACTGAGGTTCCAACAACTGTGGCTCCAACTACCACACTTGTGACATCTACCACAAGTGGGGTTCCAACCACCACAACTGTGGCTACAACCACCACACCTGTGGCAACTACCACAACTGAGGTTCCAGCCACCACAGCTGTGGCTCCAATTACCACACTTGTGACAACTACCACAAATGATGTTCCATCAATCACAACTGTGGCTCCAACAACCACACATGAGGCAACTACCACAACTGAGGTTCCAACCACCACTAGTCCAGCTCCAACTTCCATACCTGTAGCCACTACAACTGCAGCTCCAACTATCACACCTGTATGGAAAGCCTTTTGAGCATTTATTAGATATCCTTGATATCAAACGTTAGCGTCCTGTACTAGTTCGGTCTTTGTCAGTACTAGTTGGACATTTTGGCGCACTAGTTCGCTACTCGCTCGTACTAGTTCAACAAAAACTCTTACTAGTAAGGCTTTTTCAGCAACTAGTACAACTTTTGTCCAACTAGTTCGCGCAAAAGCCGTACTAGTAAGGCCGAGCGCCGCACTAGTAGGACAAATTTCCCAACTAGTCGGCTTTTTGACGCACTAGTGGACGTCTAGACCGAACTAGTAAGGCCAAACGTCTTACTAGTGTCACTAGTAAGGCCAAAAATGCTTACTAGTAGAACTAGTAGGAGCCAAAACGTCTACTAGTGACACTAGTAAGGTGTTTTTGACCTTACTAGTGACACTAGTAAGGCCGAAAATGCTTACTAGTCGAACTAGTAGGAGCCAAAACGTCTACTAGTGGCACTAGTTGGCGTCTTTTGGCCTTACTAGTGACACTAGTAAGGCCGAAAATGCTTACTAGTAGAACTAGTAAGAGCAAAACGTCTACTAGTGGCACTAGTTGGCGTCTTTTGGCCTTACTAGTTGAACTAGTAGGAGCCAAAATGTCTACTAGTGACACTAGTAAGAGCCAAAAAGTCTACTAGTGACACTAGCCTTACTAGCTCGTAAGGCCCAAAATGTCTACTAGTGACACTAGTAGAGCCAAAACGTCTACTAGTTCAACTAGTGGACCTTACTAGTGACACTAGTAAGGCTCGAAATGTTTACTAGTAGAACTAGTAGGAGCCAATATGTCTACTAGTTGCACTAGTAAGTTCTTTTCTGCCTTACTAGTTCAACTAGTAAAGCTAAAAGCGTCTACTAGTAGAACTAGTAGGAGCCAAAATGTCCACTAGTTGCACTAGTTGCACACAAGCTAATGAGGAGGTGGGGCAGAAGCGTGAATCGAGGCCTTCTATTGGCTCTTCGATTCAAAATTCAAAATACCAACCAGTCATGACTCAGGATTTTGTCATTGTCCCGCCTATTTCATTTGCATGCAGTCCACTAGTTACACTAGTAGGGGTCTTTTGGCCTTACTAGTAACACTAGTAAGGCTCAAAGCGTCTACTAGTTGAACTAGTAAGAGCCAAAATGTCCACTAGTTGCACTAGTAAGGCGTTTTTGGCCTTACTAGTGACACTAGTAAGGCCAAAAGCGTCTACTAGTTGAACTAGTAAGAGCCAAAATGCCCACTAGTTGCACTAGTTGGGCCCTTTTTTGCCTTACTAGTGGCACTAGTAAGGTCAAAAATGCTTACTAGTAGAACTAGTAAGACCCAAAATGTCTACTAGTTCAACTAGTAAGGTGTTTTTGGCCTTACTAGTTGAACTAGTAAGGCCAGAAATGTCTACTAGTGACACTAGTAAGAGCCAAAAAGTCTACTAGTTCTACTAGTAGGCGTCTTTTTGGCCTTACTAGTGACACTAGTAAGGTCAAAAATGCTTACTAGTAGAACTAGTAAGACCCAAAATGTCTACTAGTTCAACTAGTAAGGTGTTTTTGGCCTTACTAGTGGCACTAGTAAGGTCAAAAATGTTTACTAGTAGAACTAGTAAGAGCCAAAACGCCCACTAGTCGCACTAGTTGGCGTATTTTCGGCCTTACTAGTTCAACTAGTAGATGAAATTTTTCCGCACTAGTAGGGCTTTGTGCCGAACATGTAAAGACTTTTGCCGTACATGTAAGTATGGAAAGCCTTTTGAGCATTTATTAGATATCCTTGATATCAAACGTTAGCGTCCTGTACTAGTTCGGTCTTTGTCAGTACTAGTTGGACATTTTGGCGCACTAGTTCGCAACTCGGTCGTACTAGTTCAACAAAAACTCTTACTAGTAAGGCTTTTTCAGCAACTAGTACAACTTTTGTCCAACTAGTTCGCGCAAAAGCCGTACTAGTAAGGCCGAGCGCCGCACTAGTAGGACAAATTTCCCAACGAGTCGGCTTTTTGACGCACTAGTGGACGTCTAGACCGAACTAGTAAGGCCAAACGTCTTACTAGTGACACTAGTAAGGCCAAAAATGCTTACTAGTAGAACTAGTAGGAGCAAAAACGTCTACTAGTGACACTAGTAAGGTGTTTTTGACCTTACTAGTGACACTAGTAAGGCCGAAAATGCTTACTAGTCGAACTAGTAGGAGCCAAAACATCTACTAGTGACACTAGTTGGCGTCTTTTGGCCTTACTAGTGACACTAGTAAGGCCGAAAATGCTTACTAGTAGAACTAGTAAGAGCAAAAACGTCTACTAGTGGCACTAGTTGGCGTCTTTTGGCCTTACTAGTTGAACTAGTAGGAGCCAAAATGTCTACTAGTGACACTAGTAAGAGCCAAAAAGTCTACTAGTGACACTAGTTGGCGTCTTTTTGGCCTTACTAGTTCAACTAGTAAGGCCCAAAATGTCTACTAGTGACACTAGTAAGAGCCAAAACGTCTACTAGTTCAACTAGTAGAGGTATTTTGACCTTACTAGTGACACTAGTAAGGCTCGAAATGTTTACTAGTAGAACTAGTAGGAGCCAATATGTCTACTAGTTGCACTAGTAAGATCTTTTCTGCCTTACTAGTTCAACTAGTAAAGCTAAAAGCGTCTACTAGTAGAACTAGTAGGAGCAAATATGTCCACTAGTTGCACTAGTTGCACACAAGCTAATGAGGAGGTGGAGCAAAAGCGTGAATCGAGGCCTTCTATTGGCTCTTCGATTCAAAATTCAAAATACCAACCAGTCATGACTCAGGATTTTGTCATTGTCCCGCCTGCTTCATTTGCATGCAGTCCACTAGTTCAACTAGTAAGGTGTTCTTGACCTTACTAGTAACACTAGTAAGGCCAAAAGCGTCTACTAGTTGAACTAGTAGAAGGTAAAATGTCCACTAGTTGCACTAGTAAGGCGTTTTTGGCCTTACTAGTGACACTAGTAAGGTCAAAAATGCTTACTAGTAGAACTAGTAAGACCCAAAATGTCTACTAGTTCAACTAGTAAGGTGTTTTTGGCCTTACTAGTTGAACTAGTAAGGCCAGAAATGTCTACTAGTGACACTAGTAAGAGGCAAAATGCCCACTAGTTGCACTAGTAAGGCGTTTTTGGCCTTACTAGTGGCACTAGTAAGGTCAAAAATGTCTACTAGTCGAACTAGTAAGACCCAAAACGTCTACTAGTGGCACTAGTTGGCGTCTTTTGGCTTTACTAGTAACACTAGTAAGGCCAAAAATGTTTACTAGTAGAACTAGTAAGAGCCAAAACGCCCACTAGTCGCACTAGTTGGCGTATTTTCGGCCTTACTAGTTCAACTAGTAGACGAAAATTTTCCGCACTAGTAGGGCTTTGTACCGAACATGTAAAGACTTTGTTCGAACATGTAAGAAATTTTTCTTACATGTTGGCCATTTTGTCTTACTAGTTGGACTTTGCGGCGCACTAGTACGCGACTGCGCGCAACTAGTACGACTTTTCTTTAACATGTTGGCCATTTTGCCGTACTAGTAGAAGTTTTCGGCGCACTAGTCGACGACTTGATCTTACTAGTTCGACAAAACGGCGTACTAGTACGCGACTGCGCGCTCCTAGTACAACTAGTGAGGCGATACGATCTTACTAGTTAACATGTTAACAGCAAAAGCGCTTCACTAGTCGTACTAGTTGCGCCCAGTCGCGTACTAGTACGCCATTTTGCCGAACTAGTAAAGCGTAGTCGTCGACTAGTGCGCCGAAAACTTCTACTAGTACGGCAAAATGGCCAACATGTTAAAGAAAAGTCGTACTAGTTGCGCGCAGTCGCGTACTAGTGCGCCGTTTTGCCGAACTAGTAAGACAAAATGGCCAACATGTAAGAAAAATTTCTTACATGTACGGCAAAAGTCTTTACATGTTCGGTACAAAGCCCTACTAGTGCGGAAAATTTTCGTCTACTAGTTGAACTAGTAAGGCCGAAAATACGCCAACTAGTGCGACTAGTGGGCGTTTTGGCTCTTACTAGTTCTACTAGTAAGCATTTTTGGCCTTACTAGTGCCACTAGTAAGGCCAAAAACGCCTTACTAGTGCAACTAGTGGGCATTTTGGGTCTTACTAGTTCTACTAGTAAGCATTTTTGACCTTACTAGTGCCACTAGTAAGGCCAAAAAGACGCCTACTAGTAGAACTAGTAGACTTTTTGGCTCTTACTAGTGTCACTAGTAGACATTTTGGCTCCTACTAGTTCAACTAGTAAGGCCAAAAACACCTTACTAGTTGAACTAGTAGACATTTTGGGCCTTACTAGTTCTACTAGTAAGCATTTTTGGCCTTACTAGTGCCACTAGTAAGGCAAAAAAGGGCCCAACTAGTGCAACTAGTGGACATTTTGCGTTCTACTAGTTCAACTAGTAGACGCTTTTGGCCTTACTAGTGTCACTAGTAAGGCCAAAAACGCCTTACTAGTGCAACTAGTGGACATTTTACCTTCTACTAGTTCAACTAGTAGACGCTTTTGGCCTTACTAGTGTTACTAGTAAGGCCAAAAGCGTCTACTAGTGTCACTAGTGGACTGCATGCAAATGAATCAGGCGGGACAACGGCAAAATCCTGAGTCCTGACTGGTTTTCAGTTTGAATTTTGAATCGAACAGCCAATGCAAGGCCTCGATTCACGCTTTTGCTCCACCTCCTCATTAGGTTGTGTGCAACTAGTGCAACTAGTGGACATTTTGGCTCCTACTAGTTCTACTAGTAGACGCTTTGAGCTTTACTAGTTCAACTAGTAAGGCCAAAAACGCCTTACTAGTGCAACTAGTAGACATATTGGCTCCTACTAGTTCTACTAGTAAACATTTCGAGCCTTACTAGTGTCACTAGTAAGGTCAAAACCACCTTACTAGTTGAACTAGTAGACGTTTTGGCTCCTACTAGTTCTACTAGTAAACATTTTGGGCCTTACTAGTGTCACTAGTAAGGCCAAAAAGACGCCTACTAGTGTCACTAGTAGACTTTTTGGCTCTTACTAGTGTCACTAGTAGAC
>SEMN01001807.1:0-25702 GCA_005408345.1 Macquaria australasica | reverse complement strand
CTCAGGGGTCACCTGAGTCAGCCCTATAAGCTTTATCAAAGAGGAAAGTCTTAAGCCTACTCTTAAATGTGAGGAGGTTGTCCGCCTCCCGTACACAAACTGGGATCTGGTTCCACAGGAGAGGAGCTTGATAGCTGAAGGCTCTGGCTCCCATTCTACTTTTAGAGACTCTAGGAACCACAAGGAACCCTGCATTCTGGGGGCGCAGTGCTCTAGTGGGGTAATAGGGTACTATGAGCTCTTTAAGATATGATGGTGCCTGACCATTTAGGGCTTTGAAGGTGAGGAGAAGGACTTTAAATTCTGTTCTGGATTTTACAGGGAGCCAGTGTAGAGAAGCTAATATTGGAGAAATATGTTCTCTTTTCTGGTTCTTGTCAGTATTAAACGTGCCGCAACATTCTGAATCAGCTGGAGAGTCTTAAAGGGATTTTATTGGGGCAACCTGATAATAGAGAGTTGCAGTAGTCCAGCCTAGACGTAAAAAAAGCATGGACTAGTTTTTCTGCATCTTTTGAGACAGGATGTGCCTGATTTTTGCAATGTTACGTAAATGAAAAAAGGCAGTTCTTGAAGTTTGTTTTATGTGGGAGTTAAAGGACATATCCTGATCAAAGATAACTCCAAGATTCCTTACGGTTTCGCTGGAGGCCAGGGCAATGCCATCTAGAGAAACTATCTTTAGATAATGTGTTTCGAAGGTGTTCGGGGCCAAGTACAATAACTTCGGTTTTGTCTGAGTTTAACATCAGAAAATTGCAGGTCATCCAGGATTTTATGTCCTTAAGGCATGCTTGAAGTTTAGCTAATTGATTGGTTTCATCTGGCTTGATCGATAAATATAATTGGGTATCATCTGCATAACAATGAAAATTTATGGAGTGCTTTCTAATAATATTGCCTAAAAGGAAGCATATATAAAAAGGTAAATAGAATTGGTCCAAGCACAGAACCTTATGGAACTCGACTAACTTTGGCGTGCATAGAGGATTCATCGTGCGTGTACAAACTGATAGCGATCTGATAAATAGGATTTTAAACCAACTTAGTGCAGTACCTTTAATGCCAATAAAATGTTCTAGTCTCTGTAATAGAATGTGATGGTCAATGGTATCGAATGCAGCACTAAGATCTAGTAAGACAAGTACAGAGACAAGTCCTTTGTCTGATGCAATTAGAAGGTCATTTGTAACTTTCACCAGTGCTGTCTCTGTGCTATGATGCACTCTAAATCCTGACCGAAAATCCTCAAACAGCTTGTTGTTGTGTAGAAAGTCACACAACTGATTGGCGACTGCTTTCTCAAGGATCTTAGAGAGAAAAGGAGGGTTAGATATAGGTCTATAATTTGACAAAATCCCTGGATCAAGAGTGGGCTTTTTAAGAAGAGGCTAATTACAGCTACTTTAAAGGACTGTGGCACATAGCCTTTAAAATAGGACGAATTGATCATATATCTAGTACAGAAAGTGCTAACTAGTAAAATTTCTTTAAGCAGCCCTAGTTGGGGGCCGAGTCTAAGGTACGTTGATGGCAGATGAGAAATCATGGAAGTTAGTTGATTAAGGTTGATGGGAGAAAAGCAGTCTAAATGTACAGGTTTTACAGTTGTTTCTAAGGTTCCTGTGTTTGAAGATAAGTCAGTACCAACTGAGGGCAGGAGGTGCTGAATTTTTTCTCTAATAGTTAGAATTTTATCTTTAAAGAAGCTCATGAAGTCATTACTACTGAGGTCTATAGGAATACATGGCTCAACAGAGCTGTGACTCTCTGTCAGCCTGGCTACAGTGCTGAACAGAAACCTGGGGTTGTTCTTATTTTCCTCTATTAATGATGAGTAGTAAGCTGCTCTGGCATTACGGAGGGCCTTCCTATACATTTTAAGACTATCTTGCCAGGCTAAACGTGATTCTTCCAGATTGGTGGAACGCCAATTCCTTTCAAGTTTTCGCGATGTTTGTTTTAATTTGCGGGTTTGCGGGTTATACCATGGAGCTAACCTCCTCTGTTTTATTATCTTCTTTTTTAGAGGGGCGATAGAGTCGAGTGTTATTCGTAGTGAGCCTGCAGCACTATCAACAAGATGATCAATTTGGGAGGGACTAAAGTTAGCATAGGAGCCATCTGTCACATTGAGACATGGAACTGAACTTAATGCCGATGGAATCACTTCCTTAAATTTAGCTACAGCACTATCAGATAGACATCTAGTGTAGGAATGTTTGCCTAATGGCGTGTAGTCCAGTAATAGGAATTCAAAAGTTAATAGAAAATGGTCTGATAAAAAAAGAATTCTGTGGAAAGACTATTAGATGTTCAATTTCAATCCCATAAACAAGAACAAGGTCGAGGGTGTGGTTAAAACAGTGAGTGGGTTTATGTACACTCTGACAGAAGCCAATCGAATCTAATAATGAGATAAACGCAGCACTAAGGCTATTATTTTCTACATCCACATGAATATTAAAATCACCTACAATAATTATTTTATCTGTTTTAAGGACTAAACCTGATAAGAACTCTGAGAATTCAGATAAAAATTCAGAATATGGTCCAGGAGCTCGGTACACTATAACAAATAGAATTGGCTGTACTGTTTTCCAGGTTGGGTGTGAAAGGCTAAGAACAAGGCTTTCGAACGAGTTATAATTTAGTTTAGGTTTGGGTTTGATTAATAGGCTTGAGTCGAAGATGGCTGCAACTCCACCTCCTCGGCCTGAGCCTCGAGGAATGTGAGTATTAATGTGACTGGGGGAGTGGATTCATTTAGGCTAACATATTCACCTTGACACAGCCAGGTTTCAGTAAGACAAAATAAATCAATATTATGATCTGATATTAGATCGTTTACTAGAACAGCTTTAGATAAGAGAGATCTGATGTTTAAGAGTCCACATTTAATTCTCCTATTTTGTTGTACTGTTGCAGTGGAGGTTTTACTTTTTATTAGGTTTTTATGTGTAACTCTTCTTCTGTTTACTTTTGATTTAAATAATTCAAGTGGTCTGGGGGCAGACAACCTCTCTGTGGAGTTTAGGGTGGGTAACTGCTCTAATGGAAGCGCAGAGAAGCGTGTAGGACTGCAACTCTGCCTCCTGGTCTGGACCACAGACTGTATTAAGTCTATGGTCTGAACTCTGAGCTGTCATGGCTTTGGGCCACTAATAAATTCGGCCAGATTTCTAGATATGAGAGCGGCTCCATCCAAAGTGGGATGAATGCCATCTCTCCTAATCAGACCAGGTCTTCTCCAGAAAGTCCGCCAATTATCTACACCAGGACGTGCAGGACAAAGCCTGAAAGGATCATAAAAGACCTCAGTCACCCCAATAACAAACTCTTGCAGTCAGAGAGGCACTACTACTGCCTGAAGGCCAAAACAGAGAGGATGAAGAGGAGTTTCTTCCCTCAGGCCAATCAGGTCATGAACCAGTGACTTCATACGTACATATAATTTAGAATTCATCCATACATCATTCTGCCATACATTACTGTCATACTGATATCATCTTATATTGTATATATTATTATGTGCTGGTAATATTGATCATCGTTTCACTCATTTTAACCCTATTTGTCAATCTATCTATTTATCTATTTGTTAGTTGTGTTCTGGAGCTAGGCACCTAAGAATTCCCCTACACTGTACGGTACTGTGTATGATTGTGCATGTGACAATAAAACTTTTAAAGTAAAAACTGTTTCATGTCTGTTAAACAATCCTCCATGTCCTTTTAATTCATCTGAGTATCACAGTGTAAAATGCTGTACAGACTCCAGTAGAGGCTGCCAGTCTTCTCACTGATGGCCTTATTTGTCTGCAGTAATTTTACTAATGTCTCAAAATTAATATGGCAATAATTTATTGATGATGAATGCTAAAAGTAGTAGCTCAAAATGACCTTGACTTTTAATAGAATTACGGGAGTCTTGGCATGAGTTCACCGATCTGAGCTCAGTCCAGGAGGTTGAGACTGACATCAGTGACAGGAGAGCTCCCTCCATTCTCTGCCTCCTCTGGGCTAAAAGGCTTGGGAAATGATCCATCTCTTTTGACTGCATGTGAAGGAAAGCAATATGCAAATCTCTTAGCACTAATGTGCGCTGTGGCCGGACATTACTGAGGCTTGATTTTCACATTTCACCAAATTCCTCATCTCTGCGCCGCTCGGTGCCCTAACCATCCAAATGCCAGGCAAGTGGCAATTCTCACTTATTTGTGGCCCCCCCGAACCACCCAGCGGACCATGAAATGAGTTCATTTCACCACAGTGAGATGCAAATGACTGGTGCTACAGTAATATCACTCCCTGTCATAATCAGTTATGCACTTCGAAAAGGGAGGAAATGCATAGTTCTGTCATTTTCTCAGTATTGTCTCCTGCTTGAAAGGACGCTGACATCCAAGACAAATGCATGAAAGGGTTTGGCAGCATAAACACATATTGTACTCAGTTCTTCCTCGCTGACTTTACAAGGATTTTCATTTTGCTATTATAGGCACTTGTGTAACAGCTACACTACGCTTGTTCCACTCATTTCCTCTTTTCTAAGCCGTTCTATATGAAGAGCTCCTCATTTCTTTGTCATTTCATCTGCATAAAAACCTCAATGACCTTCCTATCAGACAGCCCATCATTTTAAAGGCGGCCAGTGATTACTGGGCCAATTAATCTAGAGATAATAATTACATGTTTCCATATTCACTACCAGAGTGGTAAAAGACCTGAGGATCTGCTGAGTGGTGATGGTTACACTCCACATCTGGTCTGGGACACTACAGCATTTTGTAAAGTAGTAGCTGTACATACTGCTGTGGAAGTTAAAATGCAATAAAAACTCCTGAAAAATTGTTGATATGTGACAGTAACCTTTTACATAGTGCGTAATAATATTTGACTTGTATATTACCTTCATAGCACTAAAAAGTACTTTTATGTAATATTAAATCTAAAGTCTCAAACAGAAAAGGACAAAACTAGCAAGACAATTTGAGTTAACTAAATTAAAAGCCCTTTAAATAGGAAAAAAGAAATAAACAAACAACGACAAAAATAAAAATGGAGAAAATATTTCTGTGCATCAATAATGACTGTTTACCCAGTTATTGTTAAGAAAAACTGGTTAAAAAGTTAGAAACAACATGAGTCAAGATGTTTACACTCTCATCATTCTGGTATCTATCACTTATTTTGTGAATTTATTTTATTTTTTTTGTGTGTGTGTTTAGCTCAGAACTGCACTCTTGCACACAGAAAAAAAAAGAATTACACACTTTGTCCATTTGCATTTTTCAAGATACAGATATGAAACGTTCATAGAGTTAATGTTACCCTCTGTGAGTTAAGAAATAATGCAGTTGAGGATATAAATAGGTAATGTGAAGGTTATTTTTGCAGAAATGCAAAAGCTGAATATTATATATCAGTAATCACAGAGGCCAGAGGGAATTGTTCTGCAATGTGGAAGCAAATAAATGGTATAATAAAACCATTAGGCAAATCAACAACAATATGTGAACTTAAAATTGGAAATCAGTTTCAGTTTCTGGCAACAAACAAATTGCTCATGAATTCAATAATTTTTTTGTTTCCTCTGTTGAGGAGCTTGCTAGTAATTTTAAAGTTTCCAGTGTGGAACTACCTGCCCCAAAAAATGTGTGTGCCACTGTCTTTACACTACAACAAATAAATCAGACTGAAGTCTTTGCAGTAAAAAATAAACTTGCCAATAGTCATTCAAAAGATCTTTTTCACCTGGATACTGCCTTTTTAAAAAAACATAAAAACATTTTGGTAAAACCTCTTGCTCATCTCATCAACCTTTCCATGGAAGTTAGCAAGAGTGATACCAATTTTTAAATCAGGAGCAATTGATCAGGTTTAAATTGTTACTTTGTCTAATAGCAAAATCTTGTAATATAGAATTTAATTTTGTCAGTAATGTTACCTTTATTTGATAGTTGTAAGTTGTACATATTTGTGTTATTTTCGTATTTTTATGATGATTATTTTATATTTAATATTTATTACTAAGCTACACAGTATCCATGGTAACAATGCAGTTATAAAGTCCATCACCGTGGGAACAAGTCAGACCGGGCTTGTATCCCCCAGGTGAGTGGTTGACTGTTAAATGAAAACCTGTAAATATTAATGTATAGCCTATCAGAGAGAGAGACGGTAACTAAATTGACATCCAGAGTAATTATCTATGTGTACTAATTTATCTGTATCGGTAGTGTCTTTGTGTAATGTGTAATTTTTAAGAAGTCTACTAAAAGTAGAATGGGAGCCAGAGCCTTCAGCTATCAAGCTCCTCTCCTGTGGAACCAGATCCCAGTTTGTGTACGGGAGGCGGACAACCTCCTCACATTTAAGAGTAGGCTTAAGACTTTCCTCTTTGATAAAGCTTTTAGTAGGGCTGACTCAGGTGACCCCTGAGCCACCCCTTAGTTATGCTGCTATAGGCCTAGACTGCCGGGGGACTTCCTATGATGCACTGAGCTCCTTTCTCCTCCTCTTCCTCTCCATCTGTACGCCCTCATATCCCATCAATGCTTGTTATTAATTCAACTTCTTCCCGTGGTTGTGTGCTTTCTCTCCTCTCTCTCTCTCCCTCCCCTTCTGTTGCTTTCTGCAGGTGTTTCTGCCTCTGGAGCTGTGGAAGTCTGGGTCTGTGGTTGCTGCCGCCTGCTGCCCCCGTGCTCCTGCTCTGCACCCGCTGATGCTATTGCTGTTGTTGCTGTTATTAGTGTTGCTATTATAATGTTGCTCTTAGTGTTGTTTCCGTTGGTATTAACATCAATGCCATTACCATATCTATGCTGTATTGAGCTGCTGTATGTTCTCTTTCCTCCTGCTCTCTCTCTCCCGCTCCCCCCTTCCCCCTTCAACCCAACCGGTCGAGGCAGATGACCGCCCACCTTGAGCCTGGTTCTGCTCGAGGTTTCTACCTGTTAAAAGGGAGTTTTTCCTTGCCACTGTCGCATAGTGCTTGCTCATGGTAGGAACTGTTGGGTCTCTGTAAATATAAAGAGTCGGTCTAGACCTGCTCTATTCGAAAAAGTGCCCTGAGATAACTTTGTTATGATATGGCGCTATATAAATAAAACTGAATTGAATTGAATTGAATTGGACCATTGGCTCTATAATTTGTCAGTTAATGTTTATTTAGATTGGCTGCAGAAATCATTCATTAGTATTGTAAGTTTCCTTTGTTTATGATTTTCTTTTATACTGAATAGTTTTACTGAGACCGGGTTTGTATCCCCCAGATCCCGAAGTGCTTGTAAGCAATAAATCATCTGTGAATCGACATCGGAGCTGTTTGTGTCTCAGCGTTGGAGTTAACTACTGTAACTGTCAGCCGTTAGTCCATCAACATCACAAAACACAACGCAGAGACTATTGGCTGTTATCACTATCAGCGATATAAGAAAAGTATTTGCTGTTTTATAAACTGTAATCAAGAGTAGATAGACCCTGGTTACACAACTATAGACCAATTAGTATCCTGCCTGTATTTTCTAAAGTTCTGGAAAAAGTTGTAGCTAACCAGTTGATGAAGTATGTGGAATCAAATGATTATCTACATCCATTACAGTTTGGCTGACATGTTATTCCACAGAGACTGCTAATTGCTTTCTTATAGAACAGCTTAAATCATCATTTGATAAAGGTGAAGTAGTTGGGGCAGTCTATCTGGGTCTTAAAAAGGCATTTGACACATTAAATCATGATATTCTTATTTATAAACTCTCCAAAGTTAATTTCTTTGACAAAACTTTACAGTGGTTTCAATCTTATCTTTCCAACCGTGAACAATGTGTAATTATTAATAATGAGAAATCATCTTTTTTAAAGCAGGAGTTCCACAGGGTTCTGTTCTTGGTCCACTTCTTTTTAGTTTATACATGCAGTAAATGACTTACCACAATCATTTGGAGCAGGTTTTCAGATGTATGCAGATGATACATTTATATATGTTTCTGGTAAAACTCAGTCAGTTTCCACACAGCTGTCATATCATTTACAGTTCATAGCAGAATTGTTTGAAAAATCATGTCTTACACTTAATGTCAAGAAAACTGTGTCAGTTTGCTTTTTGTCCAGGGCTCAGCCTTTAATAGAAGCTAATGAGTTGTATCTACAGATTAATGGGCAACGTATTGAACAGGATTCAGAGGTAAAATATCTCGGCCTTGTATTAGATTCCCCCCTAAAATTTGAGAAGCATGTTAAAATGATGATATACAATCGAGCAATTAAAATTTTGGCCAGGAAAACCAATAAGATCGCATCATTGCCGTGTTCTTAAGAAATTAAATATGTTAAGTTTTGATCATTACATTAAATTTGCTAATCTTAAAGTTATATATAAATGCCTACATAACCAGGGTCCTGAGGTGCTCATTGACCTTGTGGTTCCACTCAGAGCTTCGGGCTCAGTAACACATGGAGCATTGAACGGGAATTGCATGGTGCCCTCACATAAATCCTCATTTGGACAAACAGCTTTTTCTGTTTGGGGATCAACATATGGAATTCGTTACCTACAGAACTCAAATTGGATCCTGATTGGGATCATTTTAAACTCAAACTGAAACAGTTTTTAAAGAGGGATCAGTCATGTAATCATGAATGATCTGGTGCTTTTGTTTTATGGTGCATTATTGTATTTCTTTGTGTCTTCTATTGTTCTATCTGTATTCTCTTGCTGAGTTCTGAGTTTGTGTTTTTAATGTATGTACCCATTGTTGAGTCTGTGTTTTGTACAGTCTCTTGTGTATGTATTGCTGAGTTTTATGCATTTTAAAGGCCCATCTAGGGACAGGCATTGCAAATTAGCTTAGCCTATAAATGCTGTGGTGTGTGGCATTGGTTTATGCTACATACTTGTCCCTATGCAAATAATCATTAAATAAAATATAACAACTTGGAGTGCTTTGTTGCCCTTATAGCATGGCCACTCCCTAATTGAAAACAGTAGATTGTGTTTAAACTTCCATCCATTGTTTTGGCCACACTAGCGCCGTGGCTGTAGGGCTGGCAGTCAGTCGGGTGGCATGTCCACCACTTTGGTCCAGACTGAAGTATCTCAACAAAAGCGGTAACGTAGCAGAAAGTTGTGGAATGAACGCACACAGAAGGATTCACAAATGTATTTTATGATTATATATAATGACTATCCACAAACATATTTTTCAATGCACAGAAAAATATTTATCGTTGTGTATGAATGTAAAAAACATATAACAAAAGGTTCAATTCAATTTATTTCAGTTTTATTTATATAGTGCCATATTATAACAAAGTTATCTCAGGGCACATTTTCATATAGAGCAGGTCTAGACCGTACTCTTTATATAAATGTATTTCTAATGCACACACAAATATTTCTTGTTTTAAATAAATGTAATAGTAATATGTAATGTAATAAATGTAATGTAATATTAATTTTGCTTTACCACTTTCTGGTGTGACCTGGCACTTAGAATGGTGATTAGTTTAAATTTTACAATTATAACAGATGCAAGCTAGTCAATCAGTACAGATATGTTTCACGGTTATGGTATGATACAGGCAGGATCACATTACTCAATATAGACTAACTGTAGTCTGACACTGGGTACTTCGTTACTCATTTATTGATGTGTTTGCTTGAAAAATGTAACTTTTGCCTGATGAATAACATGAAACCAGCCCAGTTAGGTTGTCCCTCAGCTTTGTGCAGGTAGTGAAGCTTATAAAGAACAAGCTTTCTGAATGATCTTCAGTGGGGTCCTGTGCTCTGGTTGAGCAGTAAAATGACAATCATACTTCTGTAAGAAATGTCAGACACAAGTTATTAGGCTGCCAGCCTATAAATAGAAGATGGCACATTTTCACAGGCCGCATTATCATTTGCCAACAGATGCACCGGGGAGAGAGGGAACGCACTGAAACAGTCCATTTAGTGGCAAGGAATAAACCTCTATTTATTTTAATCATTAAACAAGGGGGAAGTTATTGAACTGAAATATGTGTGGTGATATTACGTGATGCTAAATAGCTCAGTTGCACAGTGATGAATTTCAAACAGCCAGAGGTCACACAGAGGCCAATAACAATGGATGTGTAGATATGCATGGAACATCATGCGGGGGTGGAAATGAAGGCACACTCATTATAGCTCCCTTGTTTTCTGCATTTTCATCTCTGAAATTAAGGGAGGACCAGACACAAATAAAAGTGGGGCAGATGAAGCAGCGCTCTGATAGGCTGCTCTCTGTCTGTCTGAACTGCAGTGTTATCTTGAAAGCACAACAACTTGTCAGAGTTAAAGAATCTTTATTAAGGTGACTGTGGGAGAAAATCACACTCTCAGCCTTCTATTAGGTTATACTCCAGGATTACTATAGCTCTGTTATCTGTTTGTTTTCTGTATTAGAATGACAATGGATGGAAGAAGAATACAACAACATTTTTGTATACACATTGAAAATACTATAGTCAGGATATCTTACACTCAAATTAAAAGCACAAAAGAGCAGTTTCACTAACACTAGGCTATACAAGAGATCACTTCATTCTTTAATATAGGTCTTGCACCTCCTGGTGGTTAAATGGTTTGTTACACATGTTGCAAATATCGAACTTATCTATCTATCTATACAGTATTCCCAGTCTGATTCTAATCAGCTACCTTTGTCACGTGGTCATCACAACTCCACCCTTTTTTGGGCTCGCCAATTGTTTCCTGTCTCTCAAGACCAGTGGTTTAATGTAACTTGTACAGGTTTGTCTGCTTAAAGTAAGCCACAAGCAACTTAGCAGAGTCGATAAGAGCAGATATGCTTTCCGAGTGTGGTATGCAGCACTGTGTTCAGAACGTTGTGCTGGGCAGCTAAGCCTATTAACAGTGCAGAGAGCCACAACTATGTTTGCACCTCTGTCAGTCACATACGCCTGTTTGGAGAAGATTTACGTAGTGCTTGCACGATGGCTGGTCTGAGGTGACTCCCGCCCACCCCCGGTACAGGACTCTGCCCCGAAGGTAACGATATAGCTACGTGTGAAAAAGAAATGGTAAAAATGCAGGAACTAATTGGCAACATTGTGTAACTTTGCTTAGCACCCAGCAGCTAGCTTGCTCAGACCATAAAGATGTAGTGGCCTGCTGTGCAGTTGTCATTATTGCACTATGTGTAGCTTGCTGTTGCCATAACTACACATTTGAGATGAAGTTGGTGTAACCTCTGTTTCCTGCATACAGCCCAACACATCATACAGTTACCTGTAACAAGGGATGTTGTCTGCCAGACCATGCCCACTCTTCAGCCTCACATCAGAAGTGCAGGTTTGTAGCCTGATATACAAGGGCTACAATGAGCTGTTGCAGCCTTTAGTAGTTATACTTATACTGTAATATTGCTTTGTATTTGTCTTACAAGTAACGCTGAATCTGCCATGTTTTACAGAGGGGGAAGGTATTGCTGGGCAGGTGTCATGCCTCAGTCAAGCGACGACCAACACAGTGACCAGCAGCATCAGGAAGTTCTCTGTATCCACAGTGACCTGAGAGCTCCATTACCAGCTGACACTTCAGTATACCAGAAACCCTTTACGTCCATGGAGGACATGTGCTGGACAGTTTACATAAAAGTTATGTTTTTGCTACTTTGTGCATTACACAATTTATATTTCCATTTCATTGGCTATGAATAAAGTGCTTTATTTAGAGTTTTTCTCATTTTTAAATTTAGTAGTATGTACTTTAACTGTTTAAACAGGTGATATGAAAAACTTGCATTGCGGAGGGTCAAAATACCTGGTTCTGTGAAAAGGATCTTAGAAAAGTTTCTCATTATAACGAGATTTTGTTTTTACCTCACAAGAATCACTTCATGTTGCTTCTTTGTTTTTCTTATATAAAATAATGTGTACATTCTCTTTAGCTGTGTTTCTAATGTTTTCCATGTAAATGCATGATGGCAGATACTGACTGTTGTGATTGTCACTAAAGAGCGAGTGACTGTGGCGACGATATGTATATATGTGGCAGTGACATCACATTTATACCCTCACAGAGTATAATTAGTTTCATTCTTTGCTTTGTGTGTCAGTAGCAAACAACATGCACAGCTGGCCGGTGTATCTTTAAAAAACGTTATTTTGACAGGTTTTAGTCCACCTCCTGGTCCTTGGAGTATTAGTTATGTTAGATTGTGTTTGCTGATCCAGCTGGCCTTGCTCAGTCCTTCTCAGAGATTAATACATTTCAGACAGTAATTCAATTCAAACTGTTTTTGCCTGCACTGTCATTGTTGCTGCTGCTGTGGTTACTTTTCAAATGCATAAGCACTCAGCACTTTGCCTCAAGCAGCAGCATGTGCTTTCCTTCAAGGCATGTCTCTGTCAGCTGCACCAGTCAAGCTTTGTTGTCTGCTGTACTGCCCTTGTCACAATGCTCATATTCACCGGTTTTAACCTCGCTCACTCACTTGTGCGTGTGCCCGGACTGATATAGAGCTGTTTCTCTGTTAGTAGCTACTGGGCAAGACGAGGACAAGAGGAGCTGGAGAGTACAGAGGGTCCCTGTGGGCGACAAGGTGATACAGTGGGTGCTGCAGACGGGCAGGAATGGAACAGACAAGGCACCATGTACAGCAGTCACTTTCACTCAGCCAGTCCTAAACTGCTGGTTGGGTCCAAAAATGGGTCAGCAGTCTATTTTTGGAAAACCACAAGAAAGTATGTTTCCATAAGTCCCAAGGCAATGGGGATATAATTTATTCCTTGAATCTTTAAGCCCAAGGCCAAACTGAAAAGCTTAATGTCTAATAAGTATCTAATTTAGGCCTGAGGCTGAAAAGGTTTAAAAAGGCCTTATCTCAGTGATGCTCAGTGGCCCAAAATCCTTATTGAGTTTTGAATATCAAAGCCTCCTACAAGGGAAAATATAGATGTCAGTGAACTTCGAAAGCCACATTCATCCTGCTATACTTTCTACACTGCACTTTCTATGACTGTATTGTGTCTTCTGTGGGTTAACCTCCTACACATATAGGTGTCCTGATGCCTTACATCATCTATTTTGGACACAACTTTTCAAAGTGCTGGGTCATCAGTGCTGCTGTGAGAGCCACAGACACAGTGAGAGGCCAATAACTCTGATGCTATTTTGGTTGCAAGGCACCTTTATCATAATGGATGTTCTGCTGGGAGCTGTATAAAGTTGCCCTGCAGTGATTGCAATCCTCAAACTCTTCTAAGATGTGGAGTTCTGATCAGCACTAATTAGTTTGCGCCCACTTATATCTAAAATATATTTGAAAGTGAAGCTGAAGTCATTCAGACATGTATGCCGTCTCATATTTCTTTTGATTATTATTCATTGCTTCACCTTCTTTCCCTCATTGCTCTCTGTTGCTCTGTTTTTGCTCTTTCGTTCCACCTACAAAGCCAGATAAGATATGAAAGACACAACACTCACTCATTCTTTTTCTTAATCATGTTTTTTTTTCTCTGCAAAACAAAACATTTCAGTGGAGACAGGATGGAATGATTAACAGCAAAGTTGAGAGAGAAAGGTACCCACAGGGCTTCTGTTTTTTTTTAAAAACCTACTCTATGTATAACCTGCGAAATTACAAATGAATACAGCTGAATGAAACTGCTCAACCAGGCCCTTATTTGAAACATTCTTACATTAAAGACAGACCTTTATTTGTTGTTTTTAGCCACACTAGTTGCATGGCTCAAGGGATGGCAATGTAGATAGATGACTCAGTCAATCCACCACTTATCCAGACTGAATATCTTAACAAATATTGAATGGATTGCCATTAGATTCTGTATAAACATTCATGGTTCCCAGAGGATACTCCTAGTAACTTCAGTGACTTTTCATCTATATCCCAGAGGGCACAACTGGGGAGCAGGTCAGGAAATGGCAATAGGTCAAAATACAGGAACAGGTAACAAGAAAGCAGGAACAGATACAGATGGCAGGATGCAGAGAGAATAAGCAACATAGCAACATTGACGATCTGGCCAGGAGCAAGTGGAGAGGGGCTGGTATAAATACTGCGGGGGGTTATTGAAGAATGAGGAACAGGTGAGCAGGTGGATGTAGGAGTCAGGTGAATTTTTGGTGATGTATCTTGAGGATCATATAAGATAAGATAAGATAAGATAAGCCTTTATTGTCCCACAGCGGGGAAATTTTTAGCGTTGCAGCAGTCAGCAAAAGTGTCATATATAGAAATACAATAAAAATAAATAGAAAAATAGTCCTATACACAGTATAGACAGAAATAAATAATAGAGTGACTGAGTGCAGTTGTAAGTATGAACAAATAGATAAGATAAAAATATTGCACATCTATAATATACATGTATATGAAAAATATTTTACAGCAACATATGAAGTAGATAACATCATGAATACAATATATGTATGAAGATAATGCACAGCAGTAGATGAAGTATAGTAGTGAACAGTCTACACACTGACAGTCAAGTGTAGATTACCGGGAGTTGTACTGATTATAGAGTCTGACAGCAGCAGGCAGGAAGGACCTACGGTACCTCTCCTTCAGACACCGCGGGTGGAGCAGCCGGTCGCTGAAGGAGCTGCCCAGTTCTGAAAGAGTGACATGTAGGGGGTGGGAAGTGTTCTCCAGTAGTGATGATAGCTTGGCCACCATTCTCCTGCCTCCCACCACCTCCACTGGGTCCAGAGGGCATCCAAGGACAGAGCTGGCCTTCTTTATCAGTCTGTCCAGTCTCTTTCTATCCCTGGAAGAGATGCCACTGGCCCAACAGGTCACCCCATACCAGACAGCTGATGCCACCACAGAGTCATAGAAAGTCCTCAGGAGCGCACCCTGCACTCCAAAAGACCTTAGTCTCCTGAGCAAAAAGAGACGGCTCTGGCCCTTCTTAAACAGAGCGTCCGTATTGTCTGACCAGTCCAGTTTGCTGTTCAAGTGAACACCCAGATACTTGTACGATCTCACAATCTCAATGTCCGTTCCCTGGATGTTCACTGGTGTAGGTGGAGGGAGTTTGCGCCTGCCGAAGTCCACCACCAGCTCTTTGGTTTTACTCACGTTGATCTGGAGGCGGTTCTGCTGACACCAACCCACAAAGCCCTGGGTCAGTTCTCTGTACTCCCCATCATCCCCGTTGGTGATGAGGCCGACGATGGCAGAGTCATCAGAGAACTTCTGCAGGTGACAGTTCGAAGTGTTATGGGTGAAGTCCGCTGTGTAGAAGGTGAACAGGAAAGGCGCCAGAACGGTTCCCTGTGGAGCCCCTGTGCTGCAGAGAAGTGTGTCAGACACACAGTCCTGTAACCTCACATACTGTGGTCGGTTTGTGAGGTAGTCCAGGATCCATGCTGCCAGGTGATGGTCCACCCCAGCGTGCTCCAACTTGTCCCCCAGAATCCTGGGCTGGATGGTGTTAAAAGCACTGGAGAAATCAAAAAACATGATCCTCACAGTGTTTCCAGCCTTTTCTAGGTGAGAGAGGGATGTGTGAAGTAGGTAAATGACAGCGTCATCCACCCCAATGCGGGGTTGGTAGGCAAACTGCAGAGGGTCCATACATGGGCTCACCAGCGGACGCAGGTGAACAATGACCAGTCTATCCAGGGTCTTCATCAGGTGAGAGGTCAATGCCACAGGCCTATAGCCATTGAGGTCCTTGGGGTGTGGGGTCTTCGGCACAGGAACCAGACACGGTGTTTTCCACAGTTTTGGCACCCTCCCCAGCTTCAGACTCAGGTTGAACAGGTGTTCAACAATCCCACATAGCTGGTCCGCACAGGACTTCAGAAGTCTGGAGCTGATGCCGTCTGGGCCCGCCGCCTTCCCCACCCTTATCTTCCTCAGTTAGTTTCTCACCTGGGATGTTGTGAGGAACAGTCCAGTTGAGCTTGTAGAGAGCATGGGGGCTGAATGGGGGGTGTTTGCGGGTGTGAAATGGGGAGATGGGCCCAGCCCAGGCTGTGGTGTGGGTGTATTAAGTGGCTGTAAGCTGAGGGCTGTGGGGAGTGATAAGTGGTGAGATGAGGGAGGGGGAGGGCTGTAGGCAGGGAGGGTAGATGGTAATGATGGTTGCAGAGGAGACGGGGCAGGGGGAGGGGTAGATGCCTGATCGAATCTGTTGAAGAATACGTTCAGGTCATCTGCCCACTTCTGATCCCCCGCAGGCCGGGGCTTGGAGTCCATATGGCCCGAGATGGTTTTAAGGCCCTTCCAAACTCCTCTGGTGTTATTTTTCTGCAGTTGACTCTCCAACTTTCTCCTGTAGCTGTTTTTCCCCTCCCTGATCCTCCTTCTTAGCTCTCGCTGGACACTCTTCAACTCCTCCTTGTTACCCGATACAAAAACTCTCTTTTTTTTCCTTGAGGAGAGCCTTAATATCAGGAGTAATCCAGGGTTTATTGTTGGCGAAACAACGTACAGTCCTAGTGGGGATGGTGTTTTCCACACAGAAGTTTATGTAGTCCGTCAGACAGTCTGTGAGGTTGTCAATATCCTCCCCATGAGCGTCACTAAAAATGTCCCATACAGTAGTGTCAAAACAGTCCTTCAAAGCCTCCTCTGCTCCTTTAGACCACTTCTTCACTGTGCGTGGGACAGCAGGCAGCCTGCGCACAAGAGGTCTGTAGACAAGCCTGAGATGCACAAGGTTGTGATCAGATCTGCCCAGGGGGGGGAGACTCAATGAGATGTATGCGTCCTTGGTGTTGGCATAACACAAGTCCAGTATTCTGTTGTCTCTGGTATGGCACGTATACTGGGTAAATGTGGGTAGAGAGGAAGACAGAGGGGCATGATTAAAATCACCAGAGATGACGAGGAGGGCATCTGGGTGTTGTGTCTGCAGCCTGCTTACTGCTGAGAGCAGGACATCACAGGCTGCGTCAGCGTTAGCAGAGGGGGGGATGTAAGCTACCATCACGATGGCATGCGAGAATTCCCTCGGTAGATAGTATGGCCTCATGCTAACAGCTAGCAGTTCAATGTTCTTGTCGCAGGTTTGCTCCTTAACAGTGATGTGCCCAGGGTTACACCATCTGTCATTAACAAACATTGCCAGCCCTCCTCCCTTCCTCTTTCCGCTCTCCATCGTCCTGTCCGCCCGAAAAAGTTGGAAGCCATTAACTGAAACGTCCGTATCCGGAGTTAGCGCGGTTAGCCAAGTCTCCGTGAATAGCATGATGCTACACTCCCCGTATTCCCTCTGATGCCGTGTCAGCGCCGCCAGCTCGTCCATCTTGTTGGTGATAGATCTTACATTCCCCATGATAATTGATGGGAGGACGGGTGTATAACGTCTTCTCCTGACGCGGCGCTGAGCCCCCGCTCGGCTTCCCCGTCTCCTCCTCCTAAGCTCGCGGGGCACATCAGGTCTCTCCCCGGGTGGTAGCACCGCTGTATGACGAAGAGCTAACAGCTGATCCCTGGTGTAAACAATGGAGTCACCATGGCTGCCGGCGGTAACTATGGACGCCGTCTCTAAGGGCATCAGCAGTCTTGTTTCCATAAACGATACACAAAATGTCCAAAAAACTCCAAAGATGCCAAAAAATAGCAAAATAACAAGTACTTAAAATACATAGCAAATACATACAGATATATAGCAAAAAAAAAGAACAAGTATACTTCACTAGCAAACTAGTAAACTCAAAAAAACTCAAACCGCGAACGGGAGCTGCTGCAACAGGCTGCCACTCACAGCGGCGCCGGAACGAAAAAACAAAAAAAAAATACTGTTATTACTTCACAATGAGGTCAGCAGGAAGTAATCACTGTTGTGTCTATATACCCTGTCCTTTGTCATGTTGGTTGTTTGCCTGATAAACATCCAATAAAGTCTTGGGGACTTTAATCCAATGTGTGTTTTACAAAACTTTATATGCCTAAATATAGGATGGAATGTTCACACAACTAGCTTTCTGCAGGCTTTTAATATGAAACATCTGTAGGAAGTGTTGAGTTTCATTGACAGAAGCATTACAATGAGTGAAATGTACATTATGCTGAAGTACAGCAGTGTCAGCTAGTGATTATTTACCTGGATGTACCTACAGGCACTGAGGGCTTCTGCTTACACAGTAGCAATGTTGTTGTCTAGCTTGGTGCACTAAGCTTTGACTGTTACATGTGATTTACAACAACTGAATTATAAAAGCAAAGTTTATTTAAATTTTAATATTTCAGTTGCTGAATGTACATTCCTTCCTTCCTTCATTTTTAATAAACATAAAATATTGTCTTGACGTGGTTGTCATACAGTTTAGCCTACCATGCCATCTTGCTATTGACCGCTCCTTTTTTTGTCACGTTGTCGCCATCTGCTGGACTGGAGCAGTGGCGCTAACAATGACTAATATTGTGGTAACAGGGTGTGTCGCACGACACTGCTTTACTACGACTTGATGTAACCAGGAAGAAACTGAATAACGTCGGAGCTCAAACTACAGAGATGTGTCCCCCTCGTACTGATAACACAAATATACGCTGTAATGTAATACTTTATTTCTTAAAAGAGAGGAATAGAGTGGCTAAAAGTCTCTGCTTCTCTAGGGATAAGCTACAATTATTGATAGAAATAAAACAGGGACAGCATCCCTGCGTGAGGTCTTGAGGTCACTCATGGATTCCCATTAGCTCTGGTAGCTCTTGCAAGGCGCAAGACAGCGCCATTAACACCCATTGACTTGTATTAGATGGAGGCAGGCTCAGGAGGAAGCTAGTGTTGAATTAGTCTGTATTGCATGGCTGGGACAGTGCCCATTAGGAAAAAGAATGTAAAATATATTCATATTTGCGGTTAATTTCGTAACTTTGTTTGAAATAATGTTAAAATGCTTAAAAAGTAAAATATAATTTATTTGCTTATTCCAAATACTTTATAATAAATAATTTATTAGAATAATTGATTAAGCTTACTGAGTCTGAACTAATCTTTGTGGCTGGTGGGGTGCCCTCTACTGACTGACCACCACTGTAGTACAGATAACGCCATCCCTCTTAATGTTTTTACCTGAGGTCTGATTTTTAGGGACTGATGTGCATTGACAATACCAGCGTGTATTTGACAATTATATGATTTATTCATGTCATTCTTTGTTTTTTTAACAAAATGTTTATTTATACTCGTGCACATTTGAATTATACACAGCTACTTTGTCAGGAAATTAAAAAAAGAAAAACTATTCACAGTTCGGCAAACAAACATAAAAATGATAAATCATGGCATCATGTGCTTTCACATAGAGAGCTGTCTAAATAAAATAAATAATACCTTTACAATCAAGTCAGTACAGCACCTTATCACACTGGTAATCTAAAATAAGCAATTACAGGAGCCCATTGGTTTAAAATCTTTTTTCCATTCAGTACACTTTCATTAACCTGTATTGCAACTGATGTATGGTGGGTGGCAGTGGTTTGAGCCAAGATAAAGTTATAGTTTTTTTTGCCACCAATAACAGGATGTGCAGCAAGAAAGTCATTCTCTTTTCCATAGCTCCATCAGGGATTGCTCCTATAATATAATACAATGGGTCTAGTGGTAAATTAATGTTCAAAATGCCAAGTATTTCTGTATGAATCCCTTCCCAGTATGACTTCAATTTTGGGCAATCTAAAAAAAATGTGTGTGTGACCTCCAACCTGTTCACAATCCCTCCAGCACAAATTTGCTTTACTTCTGTCATATTTTGATACAATGAAAGGAGTTCATAAATACCTCAGTTTTAATTTCCAATTGAACCCTTTCCATAGTGGGCTATTAGTTACTTTATGTCCCCCTTCACACACTTCTTCCCATGTTTCATCTTCGATAATAACATTCATCTCCAGCTCCCACTTTTCTTTTATATCCAGAGTATGCCCTGTGTGACAATGTGTGATTGTAAACATTTATATATTTGTGAGACAATTTTTGTACCACTCTTTCCTTTCATAGTCCTTATTAAAAAAAAGATTCTATGGGAGTGGGTGGTCGCTTAAGGATGTTCCATTCCCTATGTGACATTAAATCATTTCCTAAACTATAAAAATCTTTGAAGCATACTCCAAATTTATCTTGTAGTTTAAATGATTTTAAAGTTTCCCAATCAAACATTTGGTCTATTGTAATTAGTCCTTTCTCTGCCCACTCCCTAAACCCAACATCTAATTTACCTGGCAGAAAATCCACATTCATTGCTCTTGATATTGTTAAAGGTGCTTCCCCCCTTTTTCTCACCAGTGACCAGACTTTCTGGGTGCAGTTCATCCATTCATTTTTTATCTAAAGTTTTATCCAGCTTTTTTGCTCCAAAAATGGCAGCGTCTCAAGAGGCACTAGTGGACATGATTTTTTTTCTAATCCCAGCCAATTTGTCTCCTCATTTTGCATTAACCAAGTTGTGCTGCCAATAATAATGGGGATAGGGTGCACCCGCTGAACACACCATTGTTCAGACATATACCCATTGACTCAAACCCTTGACAATGGTCCAGAATACAGTACCCTAACCCAATTAATAAAATCTGAATGAAATCCCATTTCCTCAAGTGTACATTCCAAATATAGCCAGTCTATTCTATCAAATGCTTTCTCAGCATCTAAGCTGAGAAGCATTGAAGATTATTTAATTTCCACTAAGATTATATTAGGGGTTAGTCTAATGTTGTTTATTCCCTGTCTTCCATGTATAAAACCTGTCTGATCTGGTTTAATTATTTTGTTGATACATGTCTGGATTACATTAGCCATTACTGCACTCAGTATCTTTACATCACTGCAGAGCAAACTTACAGGGCATCCTTCCTGTTCGTTTTCTGATACAAATTCATTGTAGTAGAAAGTTTGCCGGGCAATCTAGTGTTCTTTTGTCGTTTATATCTCTGTTTTAGGCTATTTTAGCTATGGGTCTGGTGGAGCTGGGTATTCGAGCGGCTGCCTTGGCCATGGCATATGTTTACATATCTCTAGAATATGATCACATGCATATATTTTATGCACTTTATGCACACATCTTAGTCTTTTAATAAGGCAGGATGGAGAGATAAAATGCCCCCTTGAATTGCACAGAGGACAAAAGTAACAGTGACAGATCTTACCTGGAGTCACACACACATCCAAGTACACACACACTCTATCATTTAGTTGTATTTCCTTTTTTCACCGCTGAAGGACTTTTATGTACAAATCAATAAACTAAAGTCAACATTTAGGCACAGAGTTTTTAATGTCTGATGTATTGATTAATAACAGAGCATTTAGCTTTATGGCCCGAGCTAGTTTCCAGCATCTGAGACAAATAATGCAGTGTTTAGAATAAACCCAATAAATTAAAGCGACAGCTGTCATCTTTAGCCAGCTTGTTGGCTGCATAATACAGAAGCACATTTACAGCATCTCATTTTTCCACCATATCTGCCCCTGCACTGTTCCTGCTTTTCAATATTTTCATGAGAAACTGGCAGTGCAATCAAAATGCATTTGGTGTAACTGAACAGAGCATCTTATCAAGGACAAAATTATAACAAATGAAATTGTTATTGACCATCATCTGAGCGCTACAGTGGAGCAGCCGCAGTGAAAATTATTTGGAAGGTGGCAGACACAACTCAGGAATAAATCTGCTCATCATTTTGTTAAAAAAGTCTCAATTTCTCTGTATGGCTGTGGTCATATTTGCCTAAAAATTGTGTTTTCCCCCTTGTTCATTAGTTATGAGTGTGTCATCCAAAACAACTGATATGCAATAGAATAGCAAATTAGAAAATGTATGTCTTTATGAAGAAGTTGACATGTAGAATTCTGTTGCGTTTAAAATACTAAAAATATTTTTCCCTTACCACCATCTTTCCATGTGCCCTGGTAAATAATTTTAGTGCTGCCATTTTGCAAGTTGTCCCAATGCTGTACGCATTGTGTTCCAACCTGAATACTATAGTCACAGATTAAATGTGATGTAAAAGGAGCATGTGATGTTTCAGCAGCTCAGTGGTGGCTATTTGTGTATTTAACAAGTGCTTCAGTGTATAGTACATTGAACATGCTCTTCATACTACACATACTAAATGTGCTTTCTAATGAGTGCACAGTGCGTTTCAGCTGTATTATAATGATGTGTCTATGCACAAAGTGCTGCATCTATACTGCATTAAAGAAGAATTTATTATTAGACATTACACCCACTAAGATTATAAATAGTACTGTGCATATAGTACTACCTTGCTGTTGCATAACTTCCATGCTTGTCAGTTTTTATATATTTCAAGAGACCGTTATTAGTTCTTATAGTCATAGTTCATAACTTTGTTTCGTATCCTGTCTGCACAAAGGGAGAGAGTTTTATAACAGTATTCTACACAGCAGTTTGACTGGACCTCAATCAAGCTGGCAGTAAAGCAGTAACAAACCAACTGGGTAACAAACTATGCCACTGTATACTGTATTTACAGCCAGCCTCATTAGTTATGCATATGTGCAGCAGCAGTGATCATACTGAAAAGATTACCTTGTTGCTTGTACTGTATGACAGTGTGAAGTGGTAAACAGAGGGCCGACTCTAGAGTGTAGGAGGTCCAGGGCAAGATTGTGTTAGGAGGCCATATCCGTATATATGTGATAATAATGCTGACCATGGATACAAGTATATTCAATTCAATTCAATTCAGTTTTATTTATAAAAATAATAAATAAGGAGGAAAAGAAAGGAGGGCAGGAGGAAAGAAAACATACAGCAGCACAATACAGTTCCACATAGGGATGTAAAGCAATAGCTGTGGTAATGGCATTGATGTTAACACCAACAGAAACAACACTAAGAGCAATATTATAATAGCAATACTAATAACAAGAGCAACAACAGCAGCAGCGGGTGCAGAGCAGGAGCACGGGGGCAGCAGGTGGCCGCAACCACAGATCCAGACTCAACAGCTCCAGAGGCAGAAATACCTGCAGAAAGCAACAGAAGGGGAGAGAGAGAGAGAGAGAGAGAGGAGAGAAAGCACACAACTACGGGAAGAAGTTGAATTAATAACAAGCATTGATGGGATATGAGGGCGTACAGATGGAGAGGAAGAGGAGGAGAAAGGAGCTCAGTGCATCATAGGAAGTCCCCCGGCAGTCTAGGTCTATAGCAGCATAACTAAGGGGTGGCTCAGGGGTCACCTGAGTCAGCCCTACTAAAAGCTTTATCAAAGAGGAAAGTCTTAAGCCTACTCTTAAATGTGAGGAGGTTGTCCGCCTCCCGTACACAAACTGGGATCTGGTTCCACAGGAGAGGAGCTTGATAGCTGAAGGCTCTGGCTCCCATTCTACTTTTAGATACTCTAGGAACCACAAGGAACCCTGCATTCTGGGAGCGCAGTGCTCTAGTGGGGTAATAGGGTACTATGAGCTCTTTAAGATATGATGGTGCCTGACCATTTAGGGCTTTGAAGGTGAGGAGAAGGATTTTAAATTCTATTCTGGATTTTACAGGGAGCCAGTGTAGAGAAGCTAAAATTGGAGAAATATGTTCTCTTTTTCTGGTTCTTGTCAGTAAACGTGCCGCAGCATTCTGGATCAGCTGGAGAGTCTTAAGGGATTTATTGGGGCAGCCTGATAATAGAGAGTTGCAATAGTCCAGCCTAGACGTAACAAATGCATGGACTAGCCATTTAGTGTTAAATTAAATGGCATTGTAACCAGGTGAAAGAACAGATAAAATAAATAAACTGCAAACACATCTGTTATTGCAGTCCTGCTGTTCACACCAATTTTGCTCAACAGGGGGAGTAGTTTTTCCTTTTCTGTGCGAGCGGTGTAGTTACTGAGAACTCAACAGGAAATACTGGGCAACAGGAAATACTGGAGGTTTATGGTACATTGGTTGTTTGTTATTTTTTTACTGATATATATATATCCACATTTATTGTAACTGTTAGGTTTAAACCTAAAATAACTGAATATTAGGCCACTTGGGGTCAGCAGAAACAAGTTGTGAACACAACACTAACATATCACCTTTTAAGTCAATGGTAAAGTTGGTGGCAAACAGTTGCTTATTTACACATCCAGCAGTTAACATTATCATTCATTTGGACAGTGGTGAAGGAAGTATTCAGATCCTTTACTTAAGTAAAAATACTGTTACCATTAAAAGTCCTGCATTGGAAATGTTACTTAAGTAAAAATATGTACACGTATATGTATAAGTATAATCAGGAAAATGTACTTAAAGTATTAAAAGTAAAAGTTTGAGTTTTGTGTTTTTAATGTACCTCTTGTTGAGTCTCTTGTGTATGTGTTGCTGAGTTTTATGTATTTTAAAGGCCCATCTAGGGATGGGCATTGCAAATTAGCTTAGGCTATAAATGCTGTGGTGGCATTAGTTTATGCTACATACTTGTCCCTATACAAATAAACATTAAATAAATAAAAGTACTTAATGCAGAAAAATGTCCCCTGTGTCTGTCAAAGCTCATTTTGAACTATTTTGTATCGGACTGCAACTAATGATTCTTTTCTTTCTGGGTTCATCTGCTGATTATTTTCTCCACTAATTGATTGATTGATTGGTTTGTAAAAATTCTGAAAATAGTGAGAAATACCGTCACAATGACCCAGAGCCCAAAGTGACACGTTTACAATGCTTGTTTTGTCCAATCAACAGTCCAAACCTCAACATTATTAAAAAGACATTACAATTAGTACAATCATTGAAATGAAAAGCAGCAAATCGTCATGTTTGAGAAGCTGCAACCGTGAAATGTTTTTGCATGAAAAATGACTTAAATTATAATCAAAATAGTTTCAGCTGTTCTTGTACATTTTATATGTTTTGTATGCAAAAATCTTCATTTGTACAGTAATTAGAAACTAAAGCTGTCAAATAATTGCAGTGAAGTAAAAAGTACAATATTTCCTTCTCAAATTTGTACTTAAGTCAGTACTTGAGTAAATGTACTTAGTTACATTACACCACTGCATTTGGAGTTGTGTTTCTGACCACGTAAATCTAATATTCACTCTTTGTTAGCTCTATTTTTGGTCTCCACCAACTCCTGAGAAATATATCTGGCTCTTTAGCTGCTAAAGTCTCCACAATGTTCACCAGCTAGTCTCTAATGGTCTGTCTGCTTTTTGCTGCTGGGCAGGTAGTGTACTATGGGTTTTTAGAGCTTTTTCTCTGCTGCGGCCGAAAATGACACTATGAGAGCGCTGAGAGTGAACCAAAATGGTAAAGTTGTGGGCCGGACAGCTAAACAATGAGCTGGAACTCACTATAAAGCTCTGTAAAGCTGAGGGGAGCTGCAGATTCAATAATGATAATTCTCTGTGGGTTCATCACTACCAGAGACCCCTTTCGCGTTGCTTTCACGTTGTTATTATAAAGGTATCCATTACATCTGTTTTAATACTACCAATTCAGATGAAAAGAAACTGGTCCGTGTAGGCCACAGGAGCTTGTTACTCTTGAAATTTGGTAGGAAACTGAACAATGTAAAGGAATGTTATTTAATTTCTTCTGTGTATTTGTATTAGCCCAATTTTTAGCAGTGAAGAGATGTTTTGTTTGTTTCTGTTACATCTTATGACTTCTGCACTTATTTTAGTGTGATACCAGAGATATTGTGTAGTACATACTATCTACTGACAGGAAGAGTTTTGTATTATTATGTTCCTTTTTCTCCTGTACCTCTACACTGCTG
>SEMN01001806.1:0-25778 GCA_005408345.1 Macquaria australasica | reverse complement strand
CAATCTCAGCTTGGGGACCCGCCTCTTGTGCTGGATGAGCTTGGCTGTTTCCCCTGGTTTGCCACAGGATATTGTGTGGCAGTGCACATCAAGGTCAAAATGATGATGTTGTGATTTTGTTTTGGGGAGCCCACCAACACAATCAAGGATTATATGTTCAAAGGTTCTCCTATCACTGGAATTGGTTGCCGTGGAGCAGGGGGAATAACCTGGTTTGGTTTACCGCTAACCTGACAGATATGGCAAGAACTACAGCACTTGGTCACACTGGCTTTTAAACCTGGCCAAAAGAAATAGCGCAAGATGTGATGGTAAATCTTTTTTTATTCCTAAATGACCAGAAAAACTATCATCATGTGCAAGGCTGAGGACTTGAGGGCGAAATTTCTGAGGCACAACTACCTGTTGAAATGAATTCCAACATAGATCCCTAGACGAGGGAGGATACCAATTATGCATTAATACACTGTTATCAATGCTGTACACACAGGGACTCTTAGTTGGCAGCAGATGATAGGCTCATAACCAGAGTTGAGTTGGTCTGCTGCGCATGGATAAACAGTCCTGGAGGTCCATTCATGATGTGGCCAACTTCAAGGAAGTTGTTAAAGTTAAAATTATTGGCATAAAAATTAGACTAATGACAATTGAACCCTGTTATATCGATGAGTCCACACATAATATTTTCAGTATGTGTTTAAATTAAAATAATAGAGTATCACGTGCTATAATCATATTTAGAACCAATATGTATTTAACTCAACATGCCTATGTTCACTTGCAGTGGTAATACTACTTTAAACTACTGCTTAAAATACTTTAAAAATCCTACTATAGTCCAAATTGTAGGTGCTTGGCAAACAAATATTAAAACATATTGTCGACTTACAGTCCCAATTCAGAATTGCCTGTATGAAATATATCCAGATAGTTGAGGAATTTGACTTAAACAGTACAGTAAAACATGGAATAGTGTGCTCTTTGCTCCAATCTTCCGAATGATCAGAATACAAGCATGTCAAATTAAAAAATATATATATATATATAAACATATAAATATATATAACCTTAAGTGGGTGTAAAATCACAGCATGATAGAGACAAAGTAAGCCTCCCTAATGAACTGACACTTTCTATTAAACAATTTCTAAAACTTTTATTTTTGTAGGCTTATTTGTTTTTCAATCAACTTGTGAAGTTACAACCAGTTCACTGTGACATTAGAACTCACCTGAGACCCTGCAGCACCACCTGCCTGTGTTGCCATAAAAAGCTGCTGCAAACATGCTGAGAAATGGACTCAAACTAGCTAGGACAATCCACGTGAAATTTAAATATAAAATCAAATGAGTAAATTTGATTACTAAAAAAGATAAAAAGATAAATAAAAAATCTCTTTTTTTGTAGTTGGTTCTATTAATGGAGAAATTCCACAAACATAAAAAGATATGGACTGACTCCAAACCTCTTTGTCAACATTTTGTAAAACGGCACCACAATTAGATTAGTCAAAAACAGGACAACAAGGAAAACTCAATATTTTTGTTAAATAGAAAATATGCACAAAGTATATTATTTTAATTTATTTTTATTATTTTTAATAAAGAGGAAATAATTTGTACCAAAGTATACTCATCTACAGGGGGAGCCATCACCTTAAAAACATGTGTCACAGTCTGTCTCCCTGTCCCTCTTCTTCTGCCAAGTGTGTGATTTCCCAGTGCTATTTTTCATTTATCCGCCAGATGCCCTCAGACTTTCCCCAGCTGTTAGAGATCCTGCCACAGCCATCTGCCCTAAATAATAAGAGGAAATGAAACTGAGATGTTTTTCTTTTGATTTGCCCATGCAAACAGTATTGTTATGTACTTTAACTGTATTGTATCATTTATTTACAGATTTACCACGATAACTCCAAATATTATGTAGAATATTCATTCAAAATGTTTGAATGTGCAATTCTGTGATCGTATTCCTTTTTGTCTTGCATTTCTTCCTGCTCCATTGACACTTCACTGGAACTCTATATTTATTTGTTTGTCATAACTTGTCCCACTGGTGGAACTGCCTTCAACATTCACATAGGTGGAATGCACCAGCAACTTCTATCACAGGACAAAAGAAGGGAGTATGCCATAGTACTGAGCCAAGAAAATGACAAATGAAAGATAGATGAGATCCTGTGAATTGGGTTTGTTCATAAGGTGTCACAACATTTCTGAAAAATGTATCTGAGTCACGTCATTAGCTTTTATTCCGTTGTAATATATATAGGCCTTAATAGATGTGGACTGTCACATAAGGTGAAAGGTTTACAATATCAAATACGTAAACTAGACGGAATTAAAAAGACAATGAAATTGTTTTTTAAAAACATCTAAAGCAGATAGAAAGGGAGAATTTATAACTTTTAAGTCTATAAATACGCTTTTATATATTTATATGTGTGTGTGTGTGTGTGTGTGTGTGTGTGAGAGAGAGAGAGAGAGAGAGAGAGAGTGCATGCATGTGGTTCTGTTTAATAGTTGTGTTTTGTTTATTATTGTACCAATAAATTGTATTTATAACCTCTGTCCTAATTTTAGGAAATGTTCATGCATTTCTATTGCATTATAAATTATGTGTCATTATCACATGTTTAAAGTGATAAGAGATTGTTACATCAAGTTATTAACATTTTTTGTAATATGTTGTGAAATTCTGCTTCAACAGTTTCTCTTTAGGTTATATTCTTGTTTTTTCCCAATTTAAAGTGCTATTTAATTTTTCCCTCATGTTTTTCCAACCTGTCTTTTGGTAAAAATGCAATGTTTTGGTACAGACACACCAGCATCCTATTATTAAATTCAGATAAAAAAACAAGTAGCCTATAACCATTTATAAAAAATAAAGATGCGATAAAGTATTGGTTCTTGTAGGAATCTTGTTTTTGTTCTTCTCCATCAAGGGGGTCAGAGGTCAGGATCAGCTTGTAGCACCCCTGCACTAATAGGGGTTCAGTGCTTTGCTCAAAGATATTTCAGCCTAGTTGATGCTTGTGAACATTTGCACGGATTGAGTGTTTTGGGTGGTTAAAGAGCAATCTCCTCACTCAGTGCACCTGCAAGTTCAAGTACTCTTATTGTTTAGGTAGTGCATGTAGACGTGTATATTCCATCAGCTCTGACCTGAATAAGATCTAATGGAGAAATGGAGCGTAAAGACACTGGAAATCAGATATAATATAATTATGATATAGTAACAAATAATTTTAGGACGAATTGTCCCTAATGGTTTTCCATCATAATTTCATACTTTCGCCAGTTTGATAATGAAACATGTCATTTGGTGTGGTATTAGGTATTTAAAAGCCTTAAATTTAACCGGATGATCCAGCATAAACCCTCTAAAGCACATGCAGTGTACTTGTATTTATTACAATAATATGCTGCAAAAACATCTTTAAAAATTCAGTATTTCCCACTGACATTGAGGTTGGAAGCAAAATAGAGGTAGATATTCACCACTCATTAAATATACTGATTTCAAACTGAATCATATGGATGTCATGGATTTGAAGTTAATAACTCAGAAGAATATGAGAAAATGAAACTGAGATGTTTTTCTTTTGATTTGCCCATACAAACAGTATTGTTATGTACTTTAACTGTATTGTATCATTTATTTACAGATTTACCCCGATAACTCCAAATGTCATGTAGAGTATTTGCTCAATATGTTTGAATATGCAATTCTGTGATCATATTACTTTTTTTCTATTATTATATTTCTTCCAGCTCCATTGACACTTAGCTAGAACTCTATATTTATTTGTTTGTCATAACTTGTCACACTGGTGGAACTACCTTCAGCATTCACACAGGTGGAATGCACCAGCAACTTCTATCACAGGACAAAAGAAGGGAGTATGCCATAGTACTGAGCCAAGAAAATGACAAATGAAAGATAGATGAAATCCTGAATCCTGTGATTTGGGTTTGTTCACAAAGTGTCACAACATTTCTGAAAAATGTATCACGTATGAGTAACATCATTAGCCTTTATTCCGTTCTAATATATATAGGCCATAATAGATGTGGATTGTCACATAAAGTGAGAGGTTTACAATATCACATACGTAAACTGGACAGAATTAAAAGACAGTGACAGTTTTAAAAACATCTAAAGCAGATAGAAAGGGAGAATTTATAAGTAGTTTTAAGTATATATGTACGCTTTTGTACATTTATATGTGTGTGTAAGAGAGAGTGTATGTGTGCATGCACGTGTGTCTGTTTAATAGTATTGTGTTTAGTTATTTATTGTATCAATAAATTATATTAATCACCTCTGGCCCCATTTTTTGGAAATATTCATGCATTTCTATTGCATTATTATGAACATAAATGAACATTTTTTTTGTAATATGTTGTGAAATTCTGCTTCAGCAGTTTCTCTTTAGCTGATATTCTTGTTTTTTCGCCCCATGATTTTCCTACCTTTCTTCTAGTAAAAATGGCCTGTTTTATGTACACACCACCATCCTATTATTAAATTCAGATAAAAAAATAAAAAAAATAAAAAAAAGTAGTCTATAACCATTTATAAAAAATAAAGATGTGATAAAGTATTGATTCTTATAGAAATCTTGTTGTTGTCCTTCTCCATCATAGGGTGAGAGGTCAGGGTCAGCTTGTAGCACTCCTGCACTAATAGGGGTTCAGTGCTTTGCTCAAACACATTTCAGCCTAGTTAATGCTTGGGAACATTTGCATGGATTGAGTGTTTAGGGTGGTTAAAAAGCAGTCTCCTCACTCAGCGCATCTGCATGTTTAAGTACTCTGTTTGTTTAGGTAGTGCATGTAGACGTGTATATTCCGTCAGCTCTGACCTGAATAAGATCTAATGGAGAAATGGAGCGTAAAGACACTACAAACTGAAGATGGCATATGGGAAGCAAAAATATTTATCACTAAGATGTGAAGGTGGAATTTGTCAGTTGTTTCAAACAAATATGGTTTGGGATATGGATTGTTATGAGGGGGACACGTACTGTATTATAATTGATATTTATATCAAACCTTTTGCCTTTGGATGTTTTTTGTACCTTGAGTTATAAAGGCTAAAATCACTCCTAGAATGAATTCAGTCATTTGCAGATTGAATACTGTATACTTAAAGCAATTAAGTTAATAATAATAACAATTTTTAAAAAAAACACTGGTTCATTTAAAACACAATTGGACAAAACAATTCAGGCCAAATTTAGACTGTTGCAGTTATTGTTTTATCTATTTAGGACTTGTTTAGTACACTGCATTCTCACACGGATTCAAACATTAACATTATAGAGAAAGTAATGATTATACTAGCTAGTAACTGTAGCGCAATAGGTTTTGACATGCTGCTTTTGTGAGTAAGTCTCTGTACTGTTTGATTTTATAGATTCAAATGAAGACAAGATGGGTGTTGGACGGAACATATCAATTTTCCTGATTCTAATAGGTAAGCTTAGCGATGTTAAATCGGTTGCCTTTCAAGTGTCTTCATACAAAATATTGGAAAAGGTGTCGGGACAACAACATTAAAGGTGGAGTTTATTTCCTGTATATAATCCAATATTTCTCAAGAAAAGACACATCAGTGTCAATTATCACTTTTAGACTATGATCAGTTAAAAGGGCAAACAATAAAACGTGTTTTAGTAGGTTTTGGTGTTTTGTACTTTTTTAAATTCATTTACAGTACATTAAACCTATGCTTAGGTGCATGGATGAGTGACCTGGTAAACAAAATATTCAAGCAAAAGAATTCTACATCTACTTCTACTGATTACCTACAATTTAATATACCCTGTGCACTAATTTAGAAAGTCGACTGAAATGTTTTGCAACTCATTTTAAGTATAAGATTAAATATTTTAACATATATCTGATGTTAGAAAATAGTATTCTTAATAGGCACAGACAAAAGAAGGGAGAATTGGTCATTTTTAAAATAGGTTTTAACTTATCCCAATTTCTCATCATGGCAACAGTTGCTATAGATTTGGCAACGAAACAAGCAGCTGCACAAAATACAACAACAACATCTATAGTAACAACAACAGCTGTGGCAACAACAAAATCTGAGGCATCAACAACAGCTGAAACAACAACGCCTTCTGTAACAACTGCTACTGTAACAAATGATTCAACAACAACAGCAGCTACAATAACAGCTTCACCAACAACGACTGATGCAACAACAGATACTGCAACAACAACATCAACTGAGGCAACAACAACAACTGCTGTAACAACAACATCTTCACCAACAACAACTGAGGAAACAACAGCTCCTCCAACAACAGCTGAGCCAACAACAGCAGCTGAAACACCAACAACTGAGGCAACAACCACAGTTGCTGCAACAACAACAACTGAGGCAACCACAGCTGCTGAAATAACAACAGCTGAAACAACAACAACAATTGAGGCAACAACCACAGTTGCAACAACAACAACAACTGAGACAACAACAGCTCCTGCAACACCAACTGAGGCAACAACAGCTGCTGCAACAACATCAGCTTCTGAGGCATCAACAACAGCTGAAACAACAATGACTGAGGCAACAACAACATCTGCTGAAACAACACCACCTGTGGCAACAACAACATCTGAGGCAACAACAACAACAGAGTCAACAACAGCTTCACCAACAAAAACTGAGGCAACAAAAGCTTCTGCAACAACAACAGAGGCAACAACAGCTGCTGCAACAACATCTGAAGCAATAACAACATCTGACGCAACAACAGCTGCTGCAACAACAACAGACGCAACCACAACAGCTTCACCAAAAACAACTGAGACAATAACAACACCTGTGGCGACAACAACAGCTGAAACAACAACATCTGACGCAACAACAGCTGCTGCAACAACAACAGACGCAACCACAACAGCTTCACCAACAACAACTGAGACAATAACAACACCTGTGGCGACAACAACAGCTGAAACAACAACAGCTTTACCAACAACAACTGACGCAACAACAGCTGCTGCAACAACAGCAGCGGCAACAACAACAGCTGAAACAACAACAACTGAGGCAACAACCACATCTGCTGAAACAACAACAGCTGTGGCAACATTACCTTCTGAGGAAACAACCACAGTTGCTACAACAACAACATCTGAGGCAACAACCTCAGCTGCTGAAACAACAACAGCTGTGGCAACAACATCAACTGAGGCAACAAAAGCTGCTGCAACAACAACAGAGGCAACAAATACAGCTTCACCAACAACAAAAGAGGCAACAACCACAGCTTCACCAACAACAAAAGAGGCAACAACCACAGCTTCACAACAACAACTGAGGCAACAACAGCTGCTGCAACAACAACAGAGGCAACAACAACAGCTGAAACAACAACAACAACTGAGACACCAACAACACCTGTGGCGACAACAACAGCTGAAACAACAACAGCTTCACCAACAACAACTGAGGCAACAACAGCTGCTGCTGCAACAACAACAGAGGCAACAGCAACAGCTGAAACAACAACAACAACTGAGACAACAACAACACCTGTGGCGACAACAACAGCTGAAACAAC
The DNA here is from genome assembly GCA_005408345.1 of Macquaria australasica. NCBI lineage: Eukaryota > Metazoa > Chordata > Actinopteri > Centrarchiformes > Percichthyidae > Macquaria > Macquaria australasica. The sequence continues at coordinate 18,187 of SEMN01001806.1, read as the reverse complement.
AATAACTGAGGCAACAACCACAATTGCTGCAACAACAACAACTGGGGCAACAACCGCATCTGCTGAAACAACAACAGCTGTGGCAACATTACCTTCTGAGGCAACAACAACAACAACTGAGGCAACAACAGCTGCTGCAACAACAACAGAGGCAACAACAACAGATTCACCAACAACAACTGAGGCAACAACAGCTGCTGCAACAACAACAGTGGCAACAGCACCTGAAACAACAACAAAAACTGAGACAGCAACAACACCTGTGGCGACAACAACAGCTGAAACAAGAACAACAGCTTTCCCAAAAACAACTGACGCAACAACAGCTGCTGCAACAACAGAGGCAACAACAACAGCTGAAACAACAACAACTGAGACAACAACAACACCTGTAGCAACAACAACAGCTGAAACAACAACGCTTTCTGATACAACAATGCTTCCTTCAACAACAACAGAAGCAACAACAACAGCTTCACCAACAACAACTGAGGAAACAACCTCAGATGCTGAAACAACAACAGCTGTGGCAACATCAACATCTGAGGTAACAACAACAGCTGTGGCAACAACAACGTCTGAGGGAACAACAACATCTAAGGCAACAAAAACAGCTGAAACAACAACAACAACTGAGACAGCAACAACACCTGTGGCGACAACAACAGCTGAAACAACAACAACAGCTTTACCAACAACAACTGACGCACCAACAGCTGCTGCAACAACAACAGCTGAAACAACAACAACTGAGACAACAACAACAGCTGTGGCGACAACAACAGCTGAAACAACAAGTGAGGCAACAACCACAATTGCTGCAACAACAACAACTGAGGCAACAACCACATCTGCTGAAACACCAACAGCTGTGGCAACATTACCTTCTGAGGCAACAACAACTGAGGCAACAACAGCTGCTGCAACATCAACAGAGGCAACAACAACAGCTTCACCAACAACAACTGAGGCAACAACAGCTGCTGCAACAACAACAGAGGCAACAACAACAGCTTCACCAACAACAACAGAGACACCAACAACACCTGTGGTGACAACAACAGCTTCACCAACAACATCTCAGGCAACAACAGCTGCTGCAACAACAACAGAGGCAACAACAAAAGCTGAAACAACAACAACTGAGACAACAACAACACCTGTGGCGACAATAACAGCTGAAACAACAATAACTGAGGCAACAACCACAATTGCTGCAACAACAACAACTGAGGCAACAGCATCTGAGGCAACAACAACAGCTGAAACAACAACAACATCTGAGACAACAACAACACCTGTAGCAACAACAACAGCGGAAACAACAATGCTTACTGATACAACAACGCTTCCTTCACCAACAACAGAGGCAACAACCACATGTGCTGAAACAACAACAGCTGTGGCAACATTTCCTTCTGAGGTAACAACAACAACAACTGAGGCAACAACAGCTGCTGCAACAACAACAGAGGCAACAACAACAGATTCACCAACAACAACAGAGGCAACAACAACACCTGAAACAACAACATCAACTGAGACAGCAACACTTGTGGCGACAACAACAGCTGAAACAACAACAGCTTTCCCAACAACAACTGACGCAGCAACAGCTGCTGCAACAAAAACAGAGGCAACAACAACAGCTGAAACAACAACTGAAGCAACAACCACAATTGCTGCAACAACAACAAGTCAGGCAACAAACACATCTGCTGAAACAACAACAGCTGTGGCAACATCACCTTCTGAGGCAACACCAACAATAATTGAGGCAACAACAGCTGCTGTAACAACAACAGAGGCAACAACAACAACTGAGACACCAACAACACCTGTGGCGACAACAACAGCTGAAACAACAACAGCTTCACCAACAACAACTGAGGAAACAACAACAGCTTCACCAACAACAACTGAGACAACAACAACAGAGGCAACAACAACAGCTGAAACAACAACGACAACTGAGACAACAACAACACCTGTGGCAACATCACCTTCTGAGGCAACACCAACAACAATTGAGGCAACAACAGCTGCTGCAACAACAACAGAGGCAACAACAACAACTGAGACACCAACAACACCTGTGGCGACAACAACAGCTGAAACAACAACAGCTTCACCAACAACAACTGAGGCAACAACAACAGCTTCACCAACAACAACTGAGGCAACAACAACAGCTGAAACAACAACGACAACTGAGACAACAACAACACCTGTGGCGACAACAACAGCTGAAACAGCAACAGCTTCACCAACAACAACTGAGGCAACAACAGCTGCTGCAACAACAACAGAGGCAACAACAACAGCTGAAACAACGACAACTGAGACAACAACAACACCTGTGGCGACAACAACATCTGAAACAACAACAGCTTTACCAATAACAACTGACGCAACAGCTGCTGAAACAACAGAGGCAACAACGACAGCTTTACCAACAACAACTGAGGCAACAACAACGACAACTGAGACAACAACAATACCTGTGGCGACAACAACAGCTGTTGCAACAAGAGCTGAAACAACAACGCTTTCTGATACAACAATGCTTCCTTCAACAACAACAGGTGAATCAGCAATGCTTTCTGATACAACGCTTCCTTCAACAACAGCAGAGGTAACAACAGCTTCACCAACAACAAGTGAGGCAACAACAACAGCTGTGGTAAAAACAACATCTGAGGCAACAACAGCTGCTGCACCAACAATAGCTATGGTAACAAAAACATCTGAAGTAACAACAACATCTGAGGAAACAACAATATCTGAGGCAACAACAACAGCTGAAACAACATCAACAACTGAGGCAACATCCACAGCTTCTGAAGCAACAACAGCTGTGGCAAAAACAACATCTGAGGCAACAACAACACCTGCTGTAACAACGACAGCTGCTGCGACAACAACGCATGCAGTAAGAACACCTGCTACAACAACACCTCATGCAACAACAGCTTCCACAAGAACAACGCCTTCTCCAACAACGATACCTTCTGTGACAACTACAGCTGCTACAACACCTGCTGCAACAACAGCTTCCACAACAGCAACGCCTACGACAAAAACAACTCTTTCGAAAACAACAACACCGTCTGTGACAACGACCACTGCAACAACAACCACAACTGCCGTCACAACAACACCTGCTGCAACAACAGCTGCCATAACTACAACAACTGCTTCAACAAGAACACCTCCTGTAACAACAGCTGCTGCAACAACGCATGCTATGACAACAACTGTTGCTACAACAACACCTGTTGTAACAACATCTGCTGCAGCAACAACACTTGCTGTAACAACAACAGCTGCCTCAACAATGCCTGTTTTAACAACAGTTGTGGCAACAACTGCCACCGTTGAACCTATTTATACTATCTCAGCAGACTTGCAAGGAGAACCGTTTTCAGATAACCTCACTGACCCCAACAGCAGTCAATACAAAGATCTTGAACAACGAGTTGTATCAACGGTGAGTAGAATTTCAAATTGAATTTATGTTTTATTGACTGTGTCAGTGTTGTGAATGAGTGATTGGACAGAATATTTAAGCTGACAAATCTGTTAATTTGAAAATTAATTTCGGTGAAATTTGCATTTCCGTTTAAATTCAAAGACAATTGTGCTTGAAAGTTACTCAAAGTCTTTCAATGATCTTTTCTTTTTGCAGTGCACTGTCATATACAGAGGAAGATTTGGTAGTCACTTTGACCACTGCTTTGTGAGACAGTTCAGGTAAAAACATTTTTCTAACAGTGGTTCACTGACTTTGCATTATATTCAGTAATACGGTCTTAAAATTGGTACATGACACAAAGCAACAGAATCGTTTCCTGTCCCATTTTGTTTCATAATATAGACCTGGTGCACCTCAAACACGAGTGGACGGAACTCTGGTAGAAATGGGGATTGTGTTCAATCAGACTACTCCTACTGCAGAACTTCCACAGAATAATGTCATTGCTCAAGTCTTTGTTGAAGCTGTAAATAATTCCAACAATAGCTTCAACATAAGCATAAATCCCACCTCAGTCGTAACATTGGTAAGTAGACACGGCACAATATTTCACTCTAATCAGTATGTAAAACATTTGAAACAACGTTCTGTTCATGCTCTGGTTTTAAATAAGTCAACAACAAAATAATGTTACTACAGCTAAGTTTATCAGTGTTGTTCAGTCCAATCCATCCATTCAGCAGTGGCTTGTGGGGCAGGATGAGCTATTCTCTAAGCTACCCTGTATTCAGCCAGAATGCTTGTTTTGTAAATAATTTGTTTTTAACTTTAAGTTTTTTTTTTTTTAAATGAGCAACTTTAGAACTGGATAAGATGCAAAAAATCTGTAAAGCCAACTCTTCCTAAACCTTTTATGATGGCCGTTAAAAGTCTGTGAAAGTGGTTCCAATGTCAGGAGGATAAAGAAATCATTTTGGTTTGGGCATGGATACTTATTTACTTTTTCTTTTAAAAACATGTTTTTACAGACGGTCCAGTTCCAGCTGCACCTGTAACTGCTGCATCTACAACTGCCACACCTACAACTGTTGTACCCACAACTGCAGCACCTGCAACTGTAGCACCTACAACTGCCGCACCTACAACTGTTGCACCTACAACTGCAGCACCTTCAACTGCAGCACTCATTACAACAAGTGTGACTTTTAGATCTCGTCTAAACACATTTACAAGCGACCTGCTGAATCCATCATCTGCGGCTTTCACAAATCGAGCTTCAATGATAAAGACACAGGTAAATCTCACCTTTGGAATAAAATCTGCTGGTACACCTACTGAATTATTTTATCAGAGAGCTCAAGCCCCCACACAAAGAACTGAAATGTTATGGTAACATTTTATAATACAGCCCCTGATTTACAGCGTAATTGTGTTGTGTGAATTAGGTACCAAGAAGATACTAACCACTTCCTACTGCAGTAAGTACTTTATTGGTACCTGATTCATACAAGGATTTTACACTGTAAATCGCAGGCTGTATAATAAAGTGTTATCAAAGTTATCATTAAAAACAAATGTCATAAAATGTCAATAACCTTCAATAGGCTTAACAATTATTCTTTCATTTCCTCAATGATGCTACATCTTGAAAATATATTTTTATAGGACGTCAGTGGTACATTATCTCTACAATAAAATGCAAGGCATTTCTGAGTCACACATACAATAAAAATTTTAATGTACTACCATGGGCTGCTGCTCATCTTGTTACAACAAGGCATTTGGCAAGTTCCAAGCACTAAGAAGAATGGGCATTAAGGCATGCTAAACTTCAATACTTATACTGTATATGATAAAACATGTTATGTAAACTTGAAAATGGTCCTGGACAATTTCCTAAATAGAAAATGTCTCCACCAGGAAAGGGAACAAATACAAGTTGAAAACATGTGAACACTACCCAGGAATACACATGTAGAAACTTAATGTTAGTGTAAAAGGTTAATAATAATCTATTCTTTAAACCCAGGAGTGCCCATAATTTTTCCCATCCTGTCTGTCTGTCTCTATGCCTCAGTTTGTTGTCTGCACTACAGAAAGCACAGAAAACACAAGAAAAATGCAAACAGGAAAATTAGGAAACATTCATCTTCATGCTTGCTAGACAGTCATAGAATTGATGACAGAGACATCAAGGGGAATATATCAAGACAAATAATACTACACCTCCACCTCGCTGTACAACTTATCTCATATACACACAGTTCAGTGTAAGGCAAAGAGTGTTTAAATACAATTTGTTTTCTGTTTCTGCAGCTTGTTCCTAGTTTCCAAAGAGCATTTCCTTCCTCCTTTAAGTCCTTGGACGTGGTGTCATTCAGGTAATTTCTTAAGACTTATCGTGTTACAATTGAAGAGTAGTGGCCTAAATCTGATATTTCAAACAGTATTTATTGTTTCTCCTTCTGCAGAAATGGATCCATCATCAATGACATGAACCTTAGCTTTGAAAGCACATCTGTTCCTAATAACACTCAGATTGCGAGTGTTTTGATGAGTGCAGCTTCAAATGTCACCGGCTTCGACATTGAAGGCAGCTCCATCTACGTGAATGGCATATGTAAGCAATATTGTGTGCTACTTGATAAAAAATATCGAAAGTTGCACAACTGTTCATTAAACTAATGTTTTGTTTCCATTTCTCCTTATTTAAAGTTTCAAGTGGAGTAAGCCACAAGATCAGTCTCGTCATCGCATCCTGCCTGGTACTGTTGTCATGGCTACTGTCAAGCCAGCAATAGCATCGATGCTGATTTCCATTTGAATTGCCATCAGAACATGACTGCCATCACTGGTATGAAAAAGGACTTTGTTGTCAGTAAAAATCCAAGATTCATCATTGTCTTCGGACTTGTCTGGTTTCGGATGATCTATCAAATTCATTTTTGCACATTAATGACAGTGAATTAGGTATGTCTGTCGAACTGAACATGTTTTTGTGTCGGAACTTTAAGTACCTGGTCCATTGAATCATCACTAGAATAATAAGCCAAACATATAACAACACTTTATATTAAGCCCTGGGATTTCAGAAAATAAATGCACTATTAATGTACAAATGCATCTTTCTTCACTGAGCACTGTGCTATTGCAACATTTAACTATTGCTGTCTTCTTTAGTCTTGTTCCCTAAACAAGTCAAATCAGCCACATTGGAAAGTAAAACCATAAAATCACTCACCATTGTCTGAATGCAGTTTATTTTGACACATGCAGATTGAGAAATATGAAAGCTAGATTTCAAACTGGACTGTGAAATGAGTCTTTATCAAGATAAGTCTATGCAATATGCTGTTGTTTTACTTTGACCTTAAAATTAACTAAACGTTTCTGTACTTTCCAAATGTAAAATTCATGTTTAGGTTTTACTTGCTACCGTAGCAACATAACAGCTCCACAGAGAGCACATTGTAAAGGGAACGTGTCTTAAATTAAATGATGGAAAATGTGCAGCTGGGCTGCACACCCCAACCCTGAAGCAATGCATATAGTTTTATTAAGGATGGTGATATACAGTATACATCAAAACAATGCACTGTCAATTTTCTTATTTATACAATGCATTTATGTAATCATGTATTCTGTGAGAGTTCTTGTAGGTTGTACAATTTCTGTCAGAAACTTTGCAATGATCAGAATACAAAATATTTGAAGCATTTAAATAGTCTCTTGTGTGATGTTTTGCAGTTTTGGTGGGTGTGTCAGGGCATGTTTAATGTCAGGAGCTTTAATTAAAGCCTTGGTGATGGTGATTTTCACACACAGTCAAACCCTACCATGTGATTTCATATGCGATTTCACAATAGCGTCTTACAATCAGCCAGTCTCAACCTTTGTTGTGGCAGTGAATCAGGTTTGTTCAGAAAGAGAGAAATGGGAGTGGTACATAGTTCACTTTGGCTATGACATTGTTATTTATTCAAATATTGCCAGACAGTCTGAGAGATGCGTTGGTCTTAAATCACCCCAAACTCACCAGAATCAAAACAAGCATCAACCACTGTCGGAGTTAATTTTCCATGATGGCTCTCACAATAAAAGAAGCATTTTAATAGACAGTTGAAAAAGACTTAAGGCTACCAAAACAAGAATAATGTTTATCAATGTTTAATAATAATGTTTACATCTTCTTAGGAACTTGCCATTTACACATTAAATGAAAACTTCTCTTTTGTGCCAAAAAACAAGAGGGTAGTGATCTGTGTACATGGCAATGAACAATGAACTTGAGCCAACATAAACTTCAAAGTGCTGCAGCGTTTTTTCAGAGTAGCAAATTGGGTGATCAATACTCTTGCAGCAATTCAATTAATTTTTATTTTATTTATACAGAGCCAAATCATAACAGACGTTATCTCAGGGCACTTTTTATATATAGCAGGTATAAACCATACATAAAATACAGAGACCCAATAATCCCCACCATGAGCATGCACTTGGCAACAGTGGCAATGAAAAACTCACTTTTAACATGCAGACACCTCGAGCAGACTCAGGCTCTGGGTGGCTCGTCATCTGCCTTGACCTGTTGGGTTGAGAGAGAAAGAGATAGGTGGGAGAGTGGAGAGAGAGAGAGACAAGGGACAGCACCGCTCCCCCTGGCACTGACATCCACCTCCAGCAAATGCCATGACTGTGTACTGTAGAAGGTTGTCGGGGGTGACAAAGGCGGAAATCTCAGACATACAAGGGGGGTTAAAGGGACTTGCCAATAACCCTTTAGCAGATCAAGTTTGATGACGAATATAGCTGAACCAACCCTGTCCGTACAATCCTCCATTTGGGGTAGAGGATACAAGTCAGCTTTTGTTACTTCATTTACTTTTTGAAAGTCTGTGGAAAAACATGGCCTTTTGTCAGGTTTGGGAACAAGCAGACATGGAGAACTCCACGCACAGGACATGGGGACAGCTAATACCATTTCCAGGAAACAGGCGACCTTCAGCTGGAGAAGTGCACGTTTAGCAGGGTTAACGCAGTAAGCCAGCTGTTTAATAAGGAGATGGTCACCAATATCAATATCATGTGACAGAACAGTGGTGCTGGACGGGGTGTAAACGACTGACATCTTCCTGGGCTTAATCTTCCAAATGATGCAAATGCAAATGGGATTTTAAATAAAGCAAGGTTCAAGCCATCACTCTCAGGACAATATTGAGAAGGAGGTACAGATGCAATGGTGGACACAATGGACGACGAACGAGTAACTACAGCAAAATCATGAGTGAACTATGACTTCAACATATTATTGTGACACACACAGGACTTTCTTTTACAATCAGGGTTACCGACAACATAGTCAGTTTCTCTCAATTTATTTTCCACTACATAGGGACGATAAAACTTTGCCTTAAGGGCAGAACCAGGAATTGGAAGGAGAGCCACTACTTTGTCACCAACTTGGAAATTTCTGAAATTTGCACCTTGTGACTGAGGATGATGTGCAATGGATTTTTGGTGTTTTATGGACAGCGAGGGTATGACTTGAGTGAAGAGTTTTGACATAAAATTGGAACCTTGGTCTGTCTGAATGGATTTTGGCAAGCCAAAACTGGAGAAGAATTTTACAAGGGCTTTTACAATGGCTTTGGCCATGAGCGTGCATAATAGTTTCGGGATTGTGGCAACCCAGGGGATTCAGAGGCAAGATTCACAATAAAAGAGGAGACTTGGAGACAGCTGACATAAACAAAGTGTCCTTTAATAAGGAATTCAGGGGAGAGGGGAGGGGGTCAAACTTTAACTGAAGGTTCCTCCCGTCCGGGGTCTTTTTCTCTGGGGCCTTCTTCAGCGTAGGGTTGTCCTGCCTTCCTGGGGAGCAAAGCAGAGAAAGAGCCGTAAGTCCTTGTAGTTACCCTTGTTTCTAATCCGGTTGGTCTTTTCCTAGTCAATACTCTGCCACCCTCTGGGCGAAGAGCCTCCACACTGTGTTCCTCTCCCCTCTTTGTCCAAACTGCCACTCGTATGCTGCCTCCCCTGATTACCTGATGGCTTGCAGGTGGGACCAATTCCACGTGCCCAGAGGCTGCAATACATGGACAGGGTAAAACACTCCCTCTATCACCTCCCCCAATCTAAACTTGGGGACCCGCCTCCTGTGCTGGATGAGCTTGGCTGTTTCCCCTGGTTTGCCACAGGATATCGTGTGGCAGTGCACATCAAGGTCAAATTATGATGTTGTGATTTTGTTTTGGGGAGCCCGCCAATACAATCAAGGATTATATGTTCAAAGGTTCTCGTATCACTGGAATTGGTTGCAGTGGAGCAGGGGGAATAACCTGGTTTGGTTTACCGCTAACCTGACAGATATGGCAAGAACTACAGCACTTGGTCACAGTGGCTTTTAAACCTGGCCAAAAGAAGTAGCGCAAGATGTGATGGTAAATCTTTTTTTATTCCTAAATGACCAGCAAAACTATCATCATGTGCAAGGCTGAGGACTTGAGGGCGAAATTTCTGAGGCACAACTACCTGTTGAAATGAATTCCAACATAGATCCCTAGACGAGGGAGGATACCAATTATGCATTAATACACTGTTATCAATGCTGTACACATAGGGACTCTTAGTTGGCAGCAGATGATAGGCTCATAACCAGAGCTGAGTTGGTCTGCTGCGCATGGATAAACAGTCCTGGAGGTCCATTCATGATGTGGCCAACTTCAAGGAAGTTGTTAAAGTTAAAATTATTATAATTATTGGCATAAAAATTAGACTAATGACAATTGAACCCTGTTATATCGATGAGTCCACACATAATATTTTCAGTATGTGTTTAAATTAAAATAATAGAGTATCACGTGCTATAATCATATTTAGAACCAATAGGTATTTAACTCAACATGCCTATGTTCACTTGCAGTGGTAATACTACTTTAAACTACTGCTTAAAATACTTTAAAAATCCTACTATAGTCCAAATTGTAGGTGCTTGGCAAACAAATATTAAAACATATTGTCGACTTACAGTCCCAATTCAGAATTGCCTGTATGAAATATATCCAGATAGTTGAGGAATTTGACTTAAACAGTACAGTAAAACATGGAATAGTGTGCTCTTTGCTCCAATCTTCCGAATGATCAGAATACAAGCATGTCAAATTAAAATATATATATATATATATATATATAAACATATAAATATATATAACCTTAAGTGGGTGTAAAATCACAGCATGATAGAGACAAAGTAAGCCTCCCTAATGAACTGACACTTTCCATTAAACAATCTCTAAAACTTCCATTTGTAGGCTTATTTGTTTTTCAATCAACTTGTGAAGTTACAACCAGTTCACTGTGACATTAGAACTCACCTGATACCCTGCAGCACCACCTGCCTGTGTTGCCGTAAACAGCTGCTGCAAATGTTTGAGAAATGGACTCAAACTAGCTAGGACATTCCACGTGAAATTTAAATATAAAATCAAATGAGTGATGTTAGTTATATCCAGCAAAGATATTATTGTAATTCAGTGATATTTAAATCATTTAAATTATAAATACCAACTGAAACCTGACATCATCTAATTTTCATAAACAAACTACTTGCGTGGAAGTTGGCATGTCAAACACCATTTTTCCAAATAAATATACTTCGAATACAGGAATATTCAATATTTAAAAAAAAAAAAAGCTTTAATAATGGTATTATATATATTGGACATCTTATGGTAATTTAATAACATGAATTGTTTCATCAAGAGAAAACTCAGTGGCTTTTGATGCTTTTTAAAAAGTCTACTGATGGCTCAGCTATAGATACATGTGATAATAGAATATTTTAAGGAGAAATTAATATATAATTAGGGGGAAACAAATAAAGACATCAGAAATATGAGCAGATATGTTTGGGCATCCCTTCATGGAGAACTGAATTGGCATAAAATATGCTCAGTTGGGGATATTGTGTTAGTGATAAAGTAAAAGTCTGGTTTCTTTTAGAATTTTACACCAGATATATCCAGTAAAACATGTGTTGGAGAGGGATGGACTGGATATTGAATAATCTTGTGACTTCTATGGATTAGAAAAAGACATTTGTCATTTTGCTTTTTATTGTATTTACACAAAAATATTCTGGATGGATACTGAACATTTTAGGAAAGGAAAACATATTCAAACTACATTATAACTACATTTTACTTAGCTTTGAAAGCAGTAGGATGTACAAAAATCTCTTTTTTTGTAGTTGGTTCTATTAATGGAGAAATTCCACAAACATAAAAAAATATGGACTGACTCCAAACCTCTTTGTCAACATTTTGTAAAATGGCACCACAATTAGATGTCAAAAACAGGACGACAAGGAAAACTCAATCTTTTTGTTAAATAGAAAATATGCACAAGGTATATTATTTTAATTTTATTTTATTATTTTTAATAAAGAGGAAATAATGTGCACCAAAGTATACTCATCTACAGGGGGAGCCATCACCTTAAAAACATGTGTCACAGTCTGTCTCTAACCTGGACCTGCCAGTTACCTGCTACCTGTTTTCCTGCCTTCTTGCCTGCATACCTGTAGCCTGTAAGCTCTAAGAACGTTTTAATAGGGAGGCTCATGAAGATCAATTGTTTGTTTGGTCTGCATTTGGGTCCATTCCCTGCTACCTATGCTACCCTCCATAACAACGTGTTTCTCCATGATCACTCATAAAGTTTTATGATATTCAGTACACTATCTGCTCCATCATTTGAAGCTGAGCCAAAATTCGGTGTGTCTTGTGACATAATGTGAAATAGACTACTCCTTTTCATAGGCTACTTTAGCCTTTTCGAACAAGTCCACAACTATAGAATTCATCCCATAAGATGGTTGTGTAAATGTTTTTAACTCAACATGCCAGTGTTCACTTGCAGCGGTAAAGCAGGTAAAATACTAAAAACAGCACCTCTCTCAACATGGAGGAAAAACATGTATTCCAGAGCATCGTGTGAAAAGCTCCCACAGCCTTTTAACAACACTGGTGTGTACATATATGCAGATTTTCTGGATCCAAACCTCTCTGTTTTCTCAAAAGAATTTGAAATGTACATCAGGACTCTTAAATCTCTATTTTGAAAAACACTTTTACAGATGTTCTCCTATTTTTCTACGTTCCTTTGTATTTACTGAAATTTCCAAATAAAGTGAAAAGAACAAACAATACTGGTGACTTCCACTTTTATGTTTCCTGTATATATCAGAGCTTAAAGGAACTTTTTGTCATTAGATAGTAGTATGACTTCACTAGTAGTAATGCATGAACATCATCAGCAAGCTTCCAGCTGGTTGGACAGAAGTAAACTCGACTATAGTTTAATAATTCACAGCAGAATGCAACATTTTTCATGTTGGATTCTGCTATCAAATCCCTCTGTAACAAACAGAGTAGATCCAGCCTACTGATTGATTTTACCTCAGAAGTTAGAGGGTAAGACAAAATACACAGTAATAAAACACAATGTTCCACAATAGGCCACAGTATAATCACATTAATTAATTAAAGTTCTGAATTCACTGCATTATTGCTGTGGTTATAGTCAGATAAATATTGCCTGTCAAGTCTTGATTATAAAAACTGCAATACAATGACTCGCAATGACCTTTAAGAAGAAGAAAAGACGAGACAAAACTAATCTGCCATGAATGAATACGTAAGTCACAGGATCGTCAACAATGTTTGATTGACAGGTGATCTCTAGGAGGTGCAATACAAAAACAATACAGGGATAGCCGCATAGCCAAAGACGTCACTGAAACTACAAGCTATGCATTCTGACAATAAAAACTTAAAAATAGAACAACAGGATTGTCACTGCATAATTATTATGCTGCTAGCTACAAGCTCATTGACTCATAATGAACAAGTACCATTAAGAGTCAAAAATGTTTTGCTCAATTTGGGCAAAAACCTAAATAGACTTGAATAAATTCATAATTTTTCATTGCTTAATGCATTCAACCATTTTATGCCACTTATTCTCTTATTCTTATATACTGCTGGGAATTACTAAAAAACTGTGATATAATAACAAATAATTTTAGTCCAAAATGTCCCTATGGCTTTTCCTTCATAATTTCATACTTTGGCCAGTTTGATCATGAAACATGCCATTCGATGTGGTATTAAAAAGGTATTTAAAAGTCTTAAATTTAACTGAATGACCCTGCATAAAACCTTTAAAGTACATGCAGTATGCTTGTATTTATTACAATAATATGCTGCAAAAAAGGTATTTTTCATTAAGGTTGGAAACAAAATAGAAGTAGATAGTGACCATTCATTAAACATACTGAAATATACTGATTTCAAACTGAATCATATTGATGTCATGGATTTAAACATACTCAGAGGAATATGAGGAAATGAAACTGAGATGTTTTTCTTTTGATTTGCCCATGCAAACAGTATTGTTATGTACTTTAACTGTATTGTATCATTTCTTTACAGATTTACCCCGATAACTCCAAATATCATGTAGAATATTCATTCAAAATGTTTGAATGTGCAATCCTGTGATCATATTCCTTTTTGTCTTGCATTTCTTCCTGCTCCATTGACACTTCACTGGAACTCTATATTTATTTGTTTGTCATAACTTGTCCTACTGGTGGAACTGCCTTCAACATTCACACAGGTGGAATGTACCAGCCCCTTCTATCACAGGACAAAAGAAGGGAGTATGCCATAGTATTGAGACAAGAAAATGACAGATGACAGATAGATGAAATCCTGTTTCCTGTGATTTTGGTTTGCTGTGTCACAACATGTCTAAAAAAAAAAAAGGATCACGTATCAGTCACGTCATTAGCCTTTACTCTGTTCTAATATATATAGGCCTTAATAGATGTGGACTGTCACATAAAGTGAGAGGTTTACAATATCAAATACATAAACTGGACAGAATTAAAAGTCACCAACAGTTTTTAAAATATCTAAAGTAGATAGAAAGGGAGAATTTATAACTTTTCATCTTTTCATTTTGGGTAAGTACATTTTTAAGTGTACATGTACGCTTTTGTACTTTCATGTGTGTGTGTGAGAGAGAGAGAGTGTGTATGTGTGCATGCATGTGTCTGTTTAATAGTGTGTTTTGTTATTTATTGTATCAATAAATTGTATTAATAACCTCTGGCCCCATTCTTTGGAAATGTTCATGCATTTCTATTGCATTATAGATTATGTGTTATTATCACATATTTAAAGTGATAAGAGATTGTCAAATCAAGTTCTTAACATTTTTTGGAATATGTTGTGAAATTCTGATTCAACAGTTTCTCTTTAGCTGATATTCTTGTTTTTTTTTACCCAATTGAAAGAGCACTTTAATTTTTTTCCCCCATGATTTGCCCACATTTCTTTTGGTAAAAATGGCCTGTGTGGTGGTCAGGGTCAGCTTGTAGCATCCCTTTTCTAATAGGGGTTCAGTGCTTTGCTCAAAGACATTTCAGCCTAGTTGATGCTTGGGAACATTTGCACGGATTGAGTGTTTAGGGTGGTTAAAAAGCAGTCTCCTCACTCAGCGCATCTGCATGTTGAAGTACTCTGTTTGTTTAGGTAGTGCATGTAGACGTGTATATTCCATCAGCTCTGACCTGAATAAGATCTATTAGAACATAGATGAGTTTCAAAGGAGTGAAAGTTGCATTTTGTCAATTGTTTCAAACTGATAAATATGGTTTGGGATACGGATTGTTATGAGAGGGACACGTACTATATTGTAATTGATATTTATATCAAACCTTATGTCTTTGGATGTTTCTTGTACCTTGAGTTATAAAGACTAAAATTACTCCTACAATGAATTCAGTCATTTGCAGATTGAATACTGTATACTTAAAGCAATTAAATTAATAATAATAAAAACAACTCTGCTTCATTTAAAACACAATTGGACAAAACAATTCAGGTAAAATTTAGAATGTTGCAATTATAGTTTTGTCTATTTAGGATTTTTCTTAGTACACTGTAATATCACACGGATTCAAACATTAACATTATAGAGAAAGTAATGACTATACTAGCTATTAACTGTAGCGCAATAGGTTTTGACATGCTTCTTTTGTGAGTAAGTCTCTGTACTGTTTGATTTTATAGATTCAAAGGAAGACAAGATGGGTGTTGGACGGAACATATCAATTTTCCTGATTCTAATAGGTAAGCTTAGCGATGTTAAATCGGTTGCCTTTCAAGTGTCTTCATACAAAATATTGGAAAAGTGTTGGGAAGGACACAACATTAAAGGTGGAGTTTTTTCCTGTACATAATCCAATATTTCTCAAGGAAAAACACATCAGTGTCAATTATCACTTTTAGACCACGATCAAAGGCAAACAATAAAACATGTTTTAGTAGGTCTTGGTGTATTGTTCTTTTTGATCAAGTTTATTTACAGTACATTAAACCTATGCTTAGTTTAGGTGCATGGGTAAGTAAAAAATTCAACAAAAACAATTCTACATCTACTTCTGCTGGTTGCCTACAATTTAATATACCCTGTGCTCTAATTTAGAAAGTCGACTGAAACGTGTTGTAAATCATTTTAAGTATAACATTATATGTTTTAACATATGTCTGATATAGAAAAGAGTATTGTTAATAAGCACAGACAAAAGAAGGGAAAATTGGTCATTTTTAAAATACGTTTAAACATGTCCCAAACCTTGTTCATGTCAACAGTTGTCATGGTTGTGGCAACGAATACAGAAGCAACTGCTGTAACAACTCTTGGGGACACAACAATAACTGGAGCAACAACAATGCCTGCAGCAACAACAACAGCTGCATCGACAACAACATCTGCGGCAACAACAACTCTTGTGGAGACAACAACAGCTACTGCAACAGCACCTACTGTGACAACAACAGCTGCTGCAACAACAGCTGCGGAAACAACAACCTCGGCGACAACAACAACAACAGCTGCTGCAACAACAACACCTACTGTGACGACAGCTGCTACAACAACACCTGCTGAAACAACGGCTACCACAACAACAACAGCTGCATCGACAACAACATCTGCGGCAACAACAACTCTTGCGGAGACAACAACAGCTACTGCAACAGCACCTACTGCAACAGCACCTACTGTGACAACAACAGCTGCGGAAACAACAACCTCAGCGACAACAACAACAGCTGCTGCAACAACAACGCCTACTGTGACGACAGCTGCTACAACAACACCTGCAGCAACAACAGCTGCGGAAACAACAACCTCGGCGACAACAACAACAACAGCTGCTGCAACAACAACACCTACTGTGACGACAGCTGCTACAACAACACCTGCTGAAACAACGGCTACAACAACAACAACAGCTGCATCGACAACAACATCTGCGGCAACAACAACTCTTGCGGAGACAACAACAGCTACTGCAACAGCACCTACTGCAACAGCACCTACTGTGACAATAACAGCTGCTGCAACAACAGCTGCGGAAACAACAACCTCGGCGACAACAACAACAACAGCTGCATCGACAACAACATCTGCGGCAACAACAACTCTTGCGGAGACAACAACAGCTACTGCAACAGCACCTACTGTGACAACAACAGCTGCTGCAACAACACCTGCAGCAACAACAGCTGCTGAAACAACAACCTCGGCGACAACAACAACAACAGCTGCTGCAACAACAACCCCTACTGTGACGACAGCTGCTACAACAACACCTGCTGAAACAACGGCTACCACAACAACAACAGCTGCATCGACAACAACATCTGCGGCAACAACAACTCTTGCGGAGACAACAACAGCTACTTCAACAGCACCTACTGTGACAACAACAGCTGCTGCAACAACACCTACTGAAACAACGGCTACCACAACAACAACCGCTGCATCAACAACAACATCTGCAGCAACAACAACTCTTGCGGAGACAACAGCTACTGCAACAGCACCTACTGTGACAACAACAGCTTTGGAAACAACAACCTCGGCGACAACAACAACAACAGCTGCTGCAACAACAACACCTACTGTGACGACAGCTCCTACAACAACACCTGCTGAAACAACGGCTACCACAACAACAACCGCTGCATCGACAACAACATCTGCAGCAATAACACAACTCTTGCGGAGACAACAGCTACTGCAACAGCACCTACTGTGACAACAACAGCTGCTGCAACAACACCTGCAGCAACAACAGCTGTGGAAACAACAACCTCGGCGACAACAACAACAACAGCTGCTGCAACAACAACGCCAACTGTGACTACAGCTGCTACAACAACACCTGCTGAAACAACGGCTACCACAACAACAACAGCTGCATCGACAACAACATCTGCGGCAACAACAACTCTTGCGGAGACAACAACAGCTACTGCAACAGCACCTACTGTGACAACAACAGCTGCTGCAACAACACCTGCAGCAACAACAGCTGCGGAAACAACAACCTCGGCGACAACAACAACAGCTGCTGCAACAACAACACCTACTGTGACGACAGCTGCTACAACAACACCTGCTGAAACAACGGCTACTTCAACAACACTTGCAGCAACAACTGCCACAACAACAGCTGCATCAACAACAACATCTGCAGCAACAACAACTCTTGCGGAGACAACAGCTGCTGCAACAACAACACCTGCTATAACAACAACGCCTGCTGTAACAACAACACTTGCTGTAACAACA
>SEMN01001804.1:12658-25827 GCA_005408345.1 Macquaria australasica | reverse complement strand
TTCATGCCAATAAAGCAAACTGAATTGAGAGACCAGAGAGGCTCAGCGCTGGACACAAACGCTGGAGATGAACTGACAACTCGTGAAAGGAAAAACAGAGTGAATGAGTAACTGACAGTGACGGTGCATGAAAGAACCTCTGATCCACCATGAAATATCCCTCCTCCTCCTCCTGTTTTGTCCTCCTCTAACGGCTCCTCTGACAAACTGTCCGCCGACTGGCAGCTTCACGCACATCCGAGTTTAGATGTTATTATGAAAAACTGTCAGCTGCGTGTTTCCGTTCTGGAGGAAACAGTCTGTTAGTGAGTAATAAGCACGGAGCTGGTTGAACAGGATTGTCTGTTGTGTTGTGCTTTGTCTGTAGATGTGTTCAGCCACAGTACACACATTAACACCATGCAGGCAGGTAGAAATATTCACTATAAAAGTGAAAACACCCCAAAATCTTCATTTACGTATCAAAACTGTGGTGTGAAAACGTTGATAAAATCCTCTATCGAGATTTCGATATTGTGATATATTTTCTGGTAAATCAACTGAGAAAACGTTTATGGATAAAATAACCAGACAAATCAAAGTACGTTATAATAATAGTCAAGTTTCCAAATTAAGATCAAATTTTAACAGAATTTCCACAAAATCTGCAAGAGAAAAAGCAAATGAACGCACGTTTCCATCCACTACTGTCGTGTGAATATTAGTTCATTGGTTGATGGAAATATGACATCAATTAGTCTAATAATGCAGCATAATGATGTTCATATTTCTAACATTAATAATCCCCATTTCATTGATTACGTCTGGTATTATGAGCCTCTGTGTTGCATGTTTAACCTGATAATGTAGTTTAACGTGTCCTGTATGATGTTTTTTTTTACTAACATTAATATTCTCTTTTCTTTTTATTATTGTTCTGCTTATAAATGATCTCAATAACTTTAACTTTAATGTTATATTCTGTTTTTAGTTGTAACATCTGTCCAGATGAAAAACAGACTGTCATCATTTATTCACTAAGACTGTTTCCATTTGCACTTTGCTGCATTTTGTTTTATTGACACACCAACTTTTTCCCCCTCAGCCGAGAGGAAAAACTTTTTTTAGCGTTTTTTCTTTAGTTCGACTTTTTTTATGCACAAATTAAAAACATGGATGAAGACAGGTGGACGGAAACTAACTTACTGATGCAAAAACCACACAACAATCACGATCACATTAGCATTAAATTAAGGTTTAGCCTCCTTTTAATGATGGACTTTGATTGATTTTTGCTTTTAATAAAACATGAAACTCCAGTTATAACTTCCACCTGCATGTTAACATTCACAGTGATTTCTGAGCGATCATGGGACGTCTGCGATGGAGTTTAGGGAGTCCCTGGTTGCCATAGCAACGGCCACGGAGCTGGACTGGGAAGCCAACATGGCTGCCGGTGAACGTGTGCAGTAAAACTCGCGCACACACAGACACACACACACACACACACACACACACACACACAGTCACTGCAAACCTGTTTGAGAAACAATACAGTGACAAATATTTACACTACAAATTAATCTGACCTCTCCTCTGTCACACACACACACACACACACACACACACACATACACACACAAACACACGAAACAATACAAAACACAATCAGTGCAGCAGATACAGGTCTGTACACCTGTAAATGCAGCAGATATGTGTTGTTGTTGTTTCCTCGACAAAAGATTAATGAGATTATTGGATCGTGTGTTTATGCGAGTGTGTGTGTGTGTGTGAGCATCAGAGGACCAGTGTCATTTAACTCGGCGTGACTGTCACTCGGCTGTGTGTGTGTGTGTTGTAATATGAGACACAACTGTCAACAGCACAACAAAAGAGCGAGGGAGTAGCTGAGGGTGAGAGAGTAAAGTGAGCAGAAGAGGGTGAGCGGGGATGCAAATGATGAGCGGGAAAAAATGATGAAGAAGAGGATGAAAGAAAAAGACGAGAACGGGTTGGAGAGGAAATGAGGGAGGAAAAGAGAAAACATGAGCGAGGCAGGGCGGATGAAAGAAGAAAGAACAACGGAAAAAGACGAACAGATTATTAACGGTACACTGGTAGAGATGTTGTATGTGCCATGATATGGATTTGACTTTCATTGCAATGTACAACAAAGAGAGATCAAGCAAGAAGGGACAAGGTTACGGTTCAAAACTCTGCTTTTTGAATGGAATTTCTCACTGACTCTTTTTTATAGATTTAGCATTTTTTAACAAAATATAAATAAAACATAGTATTTAAAGTAGGGATGACTCAGATTATTCCATTCTTTTACTCTTACTCTCACTTCACTTTTACTTCCCCTACTTCCTTAACATCAATACACTTATACCTTTTGGACGTTTTAGATATTTGATCTTAAACCTCCCAACCTCTTGTAATTGCTTTACATAACTTGATTTTTTTTTATTCTTAAATTTGTATAAGTGGAAAGTTTCTGATTGATCTGAGTTCACAAATACCCCTTTTCCACCAACATGCCTGTTTGTGCACCTAATTTTGAACCGTTCGGAGCATTTCGACCAAAAATTAATTGGTTCGGAACCTGAAAAGTTGGTTCAAAAAATAGCAGGTTTTTCTTGACCTGAAGTGCGAACCGTGACGTCATCAGTGGGCGTGTCCTATTCTACAGGTTGGAAAGAGAGGATGGAGAAGGCAACAATGGTCTCTGGTCTACTATGGTAACAGTCTTCTGCGTCTTCTGATCATAAATAGTTGATCCAAAAAGAAATATCTGAACAAAAGCTCACAGGTAATCAATGTGATCCGCCATCTTGCTCCTACTGTTTACTTCCATTGTGCAACGCCCTCCATTGATTACGCATCCTTGATTACAATGGTTCCCCTCAAAAGTGGTGGAAATGCGGGCCGGTTCTCTAGATAGAACCAAGGTTCCAAGAATCGTGAATGGAACCGGTTCAAGAACCAGAGCTCATTTGGTGGAAAGAGGGCAAGAGTGAGACTCATGCTGACGTTTTTAAAAATGTGGCGCCAAGAAAGTTACTTTATTTTTTCGGTCAGTTTTTGCTTCTCATCCCTAAATATAAGACTGTAGTGCAAAAAAAAAGTACTATTTTTAGGCAATTTTCACTCAAACCATTTCAGTCCCCGGCACATTGTGTACTTGATGTACATGTACTTGTACTTGTACTTGTTGAAAATACAGGTCAAAACTTCACATACCACAGACTGATGGCATTTCACACACACACACACACACACACACACACACACACACACACATTCTCTGGTTTATCTGTTCAGATGGATGGATTGCAGAAATTGCTAAGAAAAGGCTCTTGCTGGTCTAATAACTGGCTGAGAAAAGTATTCGAGCTATTCTTCAAAACGGTTCATCATGGCCTTTAACAGCTTATTTCTTTATTTCTTGCTTTTTGCTTTTTTTCTCACCACATATATCCATGAGCAGCCCTAAAACAACGCACCTTTAGCGTAGTGTAAAATACAAACTACACAAATGAAATTAAAGTTGTAATAAACCAGAATTATTCTTTTAATGTTAATGTTGTCTGAGGATTTCCAGACACAATTCTCATTAAATACCAAGAAAATTTAAATATATATTTCACATAATGATCTCTCAACCTGACATTTTTATTTTTAAATTTATAGTGTAATTTTGTTTTGTACAGAAACTGGTTTATGGAGTAAACCAGCACCTAAAAGGATTGTTTTCTTTCCTAAATATATTGTTAAAAAAAATAAGTTGTTTATGCAAAACAAAGAAGGCAGGCACATTAAAAGTTAATAAGTTGGAGTTTATTGTACATCATTAATAAATAAATAGCTGGGGATGTCGTAAGAAAGAAAGTCATAAAGGGAGCCATGGTTGTTTTTATGTCAATTAATCTCTCTCTCTCTCTCTCTCGTTCTCTCTCTCTCTCTCTCTCTCTCTCGTTCTCTCTCTCTCTCTCGTTCTCTCTCTCTCTCTCTCGTTCTCTCTCTCTCTCTCTCTCTCTCTCTCTCTCAGGTGTGGAGGCGGAGCTTCTGTCTGAAGCGGCTCCTGTGGTCGTTCTGAGACTCATCGAGGCCGTCGAGAAACACGGTGAGAGAATAAAACACAAACACATGATGTGTTGGGAGCATATTCATTAGGAACAACATGAAACATTCACTTACTTTTAAGGACAACAGTTTGGGAAATACACTTGTGTGTGTTAGCGTGTGATGTTCAGATGGGTATAAAGCTGGAGTCAGGGTGTGGTTAGCTTAGCTTAGCATAAAGACTGGAAGCAGGGGGAAACAGCTAGCCTGGCTCTGTCCAAAGTGATAAAAACTCTCTCTAAAGACCTCTAAAGCTCACTGATTAACATGTTGTATCTTGTTTGTTCAACCTGCACATGAACAGAAATGTAAAAACAACAATTGTCGAGGGAGTTACATGTGGTACTGCCTTAGGACCAAGGCAGGCTAGTTTTCCACTGCTTCAAGTCTTTATGCTAAGCTAAGCTAACAACATCTTGACTCCAGCCCCAGATGTAACAAACAAAAAGTCAGCTTCCTCCCACACATAAATAATAAATAAATGTGTTATATTTCTATCCTTGCAGCACAGCAGGTGATGCAATTATAATTCAGCAGGAATGTATGAAAAATGCAATAGCAGACTTTACATCATTTGAAAATAAAGTATAATATATATCAGTCAGTAGTGGCCTAAAGGAGAAACATGTTCTCAGGCTGACACACATCAGTTTTCTCAGCTGACTTCCTCTCTCTTCTTCTACCTCTGTTTTTTCTGCAGGTTTGAACAGCGAGTCTCTGTATCAGGCTCCTCCAGTAGCCTCCAGTGGACCTGCAGAGCTGCGACAGGCTCTGGACTCAGGTACGCACTATTACTGAAGGACAGAAATTCAATCAAATGTGAGGATTTGGTGCATTTCTCTGTTTTACATCATCGTAAATGGAATATCTTTTGGTTTTTGAACAAGCAATCTGAAGATGTCGTTTTCGGCTCTGGAAACTTGTGATAGGCTCATTATCTGGTACAGTATGAATATCCAGCACACCATTTTACATACAGCTGGTTAGAAGCACAGTTAACGTCTTGTCATTTTTAACTGTGTTTTGATGCCGTCGGACTTCTTAAATTAGGCAGCAGAATTCTATATTGTATCTAATGAATAATGAATTTGATGAGAAAATGTGTGAGGGGATCCACCAGTGAGATGCAGGACGAGTGTCCCTCACACTCACCACAGTCATTAATTAAGCCATGCAGACAAACATTCAGTCATTCAGTGGCTCTTCTTCCTTCATATCAATGTTATAACTCGATACCACCGCTCCTTCTTATGTACCAGGTGCCAAATATCATGCAGTTATTGTGGCTGGAGCATTAACGAACATTTACACAAGAGACGGCTATCTCTGAATGCCAAAAAGCCTTTATTTTAATGGATACACAAAACCAGCAATGTTACAGATTCCATGTCTGAAAAAGTGTGCAACTTAAAGTGAGAAAAACAGACCTTAAAGATGTGCAGTGGTGTGATATATTTAGATTCTCTGCTGGTACAAAGCTACAGCAACATATTATGTGGCATTTCTTTACTTGCATTAAAAGGCAGCAACACTTACAGTATATCCAGCATTCAGTGATGTGAATCTCTGCACAGTAATGTGCTGTAGAAGCAACAAGTGGCTTGTCACCAACAGCCAAAGCTCCCAGATCTGATCTCCTGCTCTCCTTTTTGTATTTAAACCAATACAAACTCCTGCTGAGGCTATACCGGGTCGTATCGGGCTGCTGAGGCTGAATGGAGCCAAAGTCACTGAAACATTAAAAAAAAGTTGGCCAAGTTTGAGTTGCTGAAGTTCAGGTTTGGCACCACCAGGGAGTGCTCTGACTCTGTACTTTATTTTGGGAGCAAGGTGGGGAACTCACAAAATCAGACTCTGAAGAGGAGAGAAAGGAGGGAGAGAGGACTAAAACATTACATCACCTACAGTTTGATGCTAGTGGTAGGAAAAAGGTTATTCAGTGCAGATTTTTCATTTGTCCTGGTGTGACATGCACATGAAATTCAGACCTTTGGTCTTATTTATGCTGACTCACCGGGACATCTCCTGCTGTGACAAATCCATTGTCACACGAAGCTCACAGAGAAATAACTGACTATGAGTTTTACTAGTTGAGACTGCAGCTGGACCTCATGTCATGAATAATGACCAACAGGTAGAAACAGAACGTCAAGAAGTGTCTTGGACTGTAATATTCAGGGAGATAGTTATGAGGAGTGTAATGCCTTCAGACAGTGAGGTCTGATTGATCTGGAAAAATCCACACATTCATGTGCTGACACACATATGTGGTACCATGGTTACCATGTGATTTAGCACACTTACAATGATATACGTATCTACTATCATAAAATCTGTGGTTGGTCTGTTTGCTTTCACACAACAAACGAACCACTTGGAAGCGGACTGAGACCCTCCTGTTCAGGTGTTCTTGGAATGAGTTCAACTGACAGATTTCCACACCTGCCTAAATGTTCCAAACCAAACAGTTTGGTTCTGAGAGAACCCTAAGGAATAGATTCATCTTGGCCCCAGGTTTACAACTTTGCAACAACAATGTGAAGAATATCCAATGACAGCTTACCACTAAAACACTACTGCATGAAGTCGTGTAGTAGTTAGAAACAAGCAGTTTGTCATTGGTGAGGGCACAGACAGGCCAGCTTAGAAGGCATTCTCTGCATGTAATCTTGTCTAAACGAACTCAGCCCCACGTTTGTAATGGAGGTAAAAGACCAGGATTGGTTTGGCATAATTCAAAGTGGATATTGAACAGGATTTATTGAGCAGTCAGCAGCCGTCAGCCGTCATCGTGTTGCAGCTGTTCAGAAACAGATTTCTTAGTTAGATAAAGAAAAAGTAGTTAAAACAAGTGAATGATACCTGAAATACTTAGTTAAATCTGCAGATAATCAGCCTGTTGGCAGTTGAAACACTATTTGTTTGATTAATTGTATTAATTATTAATCATTATATTAATAATAATTCACCTAATATTCCTTAGGGTCTGCTCGTAGGTTTCAGTTGGAGTGCAAGAGCTTTATCTGGGCAAATATAGCATGAACTTATGGGATGTCTACTGCTCTTTAATGAACGTTGACATTGTTATTAGGGAGGAGACTGCTGGCTTTTTACGAAAAATATTTCCTGGTGCAGCTTTCAACTCCTGACTCACAAAGTTCAGGTTGTATGAAACGGGGAATTTCTCTAAATATGAAGGATTTTTGTGTTGTGGATGAATTTTTTATCCAGAAGATAAAAGTCTACTTTCATTTTGATTTAAGCAGTCAGGATCATGAGACCCAAAATGAGAATAAATGACTTGTTGTGATGGATATTTTTCGCCGTGCACATCCAATTTTCTGCAGGAAAAGTCAACAACTCTGCAAATCCAATAGAGTATATTGAGCATTAAGAATAGATTTAGTGTAGAAGAAGACATGCACACACACACACACACACACACACACACACCTGGCCTCCTTGGGCAGTGGTGGGAGGTCAGCATGGGGCCTCACACATACTCAAAGTCATTGACTGAAAGGAGCTGACATGCAGGCACTCAGAGGAATTTAGCATGCAGGCTTGACACGCACACCCACATATATGTTGAGACAGATAGGGGGCTGCATGAGAGACCTACGCACATTATGGTGGAAAACGCAGAGAAATGCAGCCGCTGACATCCCGCAGTCACACCGGCTTTGTGTACAGTAAGTCGTCTAACAGACATGGACAGATCCTATGGAATATATATGAAAAGCGGTCGCTTGTGTACAGATTTGTGCGGACATGTGGCTGTGAATTTACGTGAACACACACAAAGGAAAAGAGTGGTTTGAGTGTTGGAGGACCGAGAGGGATGATCTGATGAGTCTGTGATGTGTGAGGAAGCCCGAGGAAGGATGGCGGGAGGGCATAGAGAAAGGAAGGAAGGAAGAAAGAAAGAAAGAAAGATGTGTCTCCTTCTCTTTGCTTTGTTGGTACATATAGAAATATCTCCGTCTTTTCTCATTGTCACAGTTGTCTGTTTGAGGCAGATGAGATGAAGGTAAAGAGGAAAAATACATTAAAATGTCTGCAGTCACACCTAATGGTTGCTTCAACAGAAAGAAAGAAATTAACCCTTTGAACCTGTAGCTGTTTTTGCTTGGTTTTCACATCCTTTATTTTCAGGCTTATGACTGTGGTAATACATGTTAAATTCAGAATAAGTTAGGTTGGCATGTCAGTGGTGCTATGCATGTTTTGGAACAGTTTTTATGCAGTGAGGTTTCTTGCTATTTGAATTTGTTTTGGGTTTTCTCCTGCATGTTCACAGGTTTTAAACATAGTAAATATCTGACTGTAAATACACTCAGTGTCCACTTCATCAGGTTCACCTGTACAATACCAATGCAACCGTTCTGCCATAAAGTCTACTTTTATGATGCCTATAATGTTCAGTTGTTGTTTTTTTGACACTCATGGAGGTCAATTATATGTTTTAGCATTGAGGTCATAATTACTGGTGGTGTTATACTGGACTGCATTGTGTTGAGAGGTGTTTCTAATATTCCTCTCCCCATCATCAGAATCAGAATCAGGTTTATTGCCAGTTTGGTTTACACATATAATGAATTTGCTTGGGTATTTTGGTGCATAACAATAAACATAATAAGTAGAAAATATCAAAAAGATAAAGCAAGTACTGCAAGTCAATGAGCATAAATAGAAAATTGACAATAAGATATGAAAAAATATTATAAAAAATAAAATAAAAAATACGTACAATATGTTATTTAAATGAAAGTTTTGTGCAGGGATGTGCAAAATATTGAGCAGTGAATGTGCAAAAATTCATAGTATGAAATATGAGTATTTGCAATGTGCAAGATAGTACATAGTAGATACAGATACAGACACAGATAGTACTCATGTATGAAAATATAAATGTAAATACATGTGGGGACACCTTTAACTATGACCTCAGTAAGAAACATATAATCGAACGTACACTTTTCCAACGTTTTAGAGCGTTGCAGGGAAACTGGTCCGTCTCAGCTCGACTTGAGACGGCTGATGGCGTCTTGACAAGCCGAGTCGCCAGCAGTTGGTTTTAGAACGTAAAGCACGTCACCTGTTTCAACAGCCAGTCAGCTTGTAGCGAAGTCAGCTGGTCATCTCGACCCTCTCATTTTTTTCTTTACGTTTTTGCCATTTCATCAATACTAAAAATGCAACTGTAGCAAGTAACTCACTATTACTATCCTCATTCATATTTTAAGATGCTACAAATTATATCCAGCTACAAAAACAAGCCTGAAAAGCTGGCAGTTACAACAGGAAGTACAGAGAGTTGTTGCTATGGAAACGATACACCGTCTCGTCTAGTCGCATTCGTGTAAACTGGCAGGTTTCAGAATATTGCAGACCAGGTTAAAGGTGCAGGTACCTTCAACTACAGACAGTTTCTCCAGATCCTCTCAGCATCGTTGTCATCATAACTGACAGGATTAATGTCCAAAACAAAAGTCAAAACACTTTTGTTAACATGTTAACAAAAGATAACGTAGAATGAAGTGAGATGCTGCAGTTAATGACCCACATCAGTGTTCTGCAGAACTGGTTTGGTACGTTTCATGGATCATTATTAGAACACGATGCAACATCAATCACTCTGCAGGAGGAGCATCAGGAGGAGCTGCTGCAGCGCTCTGCCTCTCTTTGTTGTGTGTTTGTGCTGCATGCATTATGGAATAATGTTACGTAACGGAGTTGTTGCATTACAGGCACTCTCAGGTTATTCCACAGCCTCAGATCCCACCTAATTGATCCGTGTGTGTGTGTTTTATTTGTCTATTTTCTTGGTTGCTGCTGCATATGTACAGTATTTTCCTATCAAAGTGTCTGTGCGTGTGTGTGTGTGTGTGTGAGAGAGAGAGAGTGTCACACAGGCTCAGAAAGCTTTCTAGAACATTACCTCATCTAGTTGACCTCCGATTGGTACACGGCCTGGACGTTGCCATGGTGATAGCTAGCCTTTTTTAGCCGGTTGGTTCTGCTGTGCCCACACACACTGCTCAGTGTGTTGGCCCAGTAACTCTCAGTGTGTGTGATTCTAATTCTATATTTGTGAGGACTGATTGAGTTTTAGACTGTGAGGGTGACGACATTTGTGGGAAGTGAAAACATTTTGGACAGTGAGGACATTTTTTAGAGTGAAGACACTTTTAAAGGTATAAACATTTGGGAAAGTCAGGACTTTTTTTTTTAAATCTGGGACATTTTGGAAAGGGTGACCCTTTACAGATGGTGGAGACATTTTAGATGGCAAGGACATTTTTAGGAAAGTGGAGATATGTTTTGACTTTGGGGACATTTTTGCAAAGTGTGGATATTGTGTGGAAAGTGAAGACATAGTTCGACTGTGAGGACAAGCTTGGAAGACATTTGAACTGTGAGGACATTTAAGTAAAGTGTGGACATTTATAGAAAATTAGGAATTTTTTTGAAAAGCAAAGACATTTTGGAAAAAAGGAACATTTAAGAAAGTGAGGACATTTATCAAACTTTGGGACATTTTGGAAAGTACAAACATATTTTGGACAGTGAGGACATGTTTTAAAGTGAAGACATTAAAGGTATAAACATTTGGGGAAGTCAGGACATTTTTTGAAAATCTGGGACATTTTGGAACGTGTGAACCTTTACAGAAGGTGGCGACGTTTTAGATAGTGTGGACATTTTGGAAACACTTGTGGAAAGTAAAAAGTGGACATTTTAGGAAAGTGAGGGCATTTGTAGGAAGTGAAGACATGTTTTGACTTTGAGCACATTTGTAAAAAATTTGGACATTTTTTGAAAAGCAAAGGCATTTATCAAAATTTGGGACATTTTGGAAAGTGCAAAATTATTTTTTGTTTTTGTAGAGAGGGAAGTAAAGACAGTTTGGACAGTGAGGATGGTTTGTCCAGTCCTCACTTCTTCAAAGAACAGTTTGAGGGTTAAGACTTGGTTTTTGGATTAAGGTTAGAATGAGGTTTAGGTGAAGGGTTAGTGTGTTAGGGAATACATTATGTTAAAGAGTGTCCTCACAAGTATGGAAGCACAAACATGTCTGTCTGTGTGTGTTCATGAATAAGTGGGCATATGGGCATTTTCATCACTGCTGGGTTTGTGTGTGTGTGTGTGTGTCAGTGTCTTGTGTGTCTGTTTGTACACTTTGACCTAGTTAGACTTTGTATGATGATTACATGGACGTGCTAACAAACACACAAACACACACACACACACACAGACACACACTGTGCCAACTGGTCAGGCACAGAGTGGGCAGCCTCTGTTTTGGAAACGATGACTCATGTTGGCTCAGACTGTAGCAGAATATACTGTCCTCAATACAAACTGTACATACATTTATATATATATGCTAACACAGTGTACATACAAACATATAGAGACATACTGCAGCTCACCCACACTCATAAACAATCAATAATCATTTATGTGTGTGTAATAATTTCTCAAACTTTAACACATATAATGAGAATCCTCTCCTCCTCCTCTCTCCTCTCTCTCTCCTCTCCATCCACCTCTCGGTTCAGATTAATGGAGACATACTTTCTTTCTCCCCATCCTCCCATCCAATCCGTTAACTGCGCACCGCTAACAACCGATCAACCAATCTGCAGCCTTGGAACCATTAAATAATCTTTTATTTTAATGCACCTCCTTTATGTACTCTTCCATCTCCCCCCCCTCTCTCGTCCCTTCTCATCTTCCATCTCTTTCTCTCCCTTTTTTTATTCACTCATTCATCACCGTCCCTTTTCTTCCCCTCCCTACCTTGGTGACAGGAGCCGCTGAGTTCAGCAAAACACAAATTAAAAGAGCTCCTCTGCTCCATCTCTCCATCCCTTTTTCTTCCATCTCCATCCCTCCATCCTCCTCGTCCTTCCTTCCTCTCGTCTGTCTCCCGGCCCTGCTATTGGTCAGAGGTGATGTCATCATCTTCCTCTGGCGCCCGTCAATAACCTATCAGAAGCCAGTGTTTTTACAGTCAGCTGGGGAGTGAAGAAGTGCAACCGCACACACGTACACACAATCACACACTATCACAGTGATGCACAATGGACGTGAGGTGGAAACATAAGAGCTTCTGGCTGCAGAGGTGTGTCAGTGTGTCTTAGTAGAAGTATCTGGTAAAATTGATGAGTGGTTCTTTGTCACCAAATGCAGCAAGTTCCAAGTTGTGCAGCGTAAAGGAAAACAGCCTTCTATTCTGTTTCTTTTTCACCTGGGAGAGAAAAACAAGATGTAGAGATGCACATCCGTGTGTGTGTGTTTGTGCATTACTTATCTGTCTGTAGAGTTGAACTGTAGCTCCAAATATGCAGCTGCATCCCAAGGTTTTACGTTCATATTTGACAATTCTGTACCTCAATATTTACGTCCAGTGCCAATGTTCAGTGCAAATACAGGCAGGAGTGTGTTCTTTATGTAGTGAGACATAAAGTCAGGGTGTAGAGGGCGGGCTGAAAGATGGGCATGTAGGTCGTCTAACTTTCATGCAGGAGACCGAAGTTCACGTAACAGACCATATCATAGTTCAGAGGGAGAACTTCAATTAAGTGGTCACTGAACTTGGCTGCAATGTAATCCTTTGGGGCAATTGCGCCTGTGAAAAGTATGTTTGCCACTAACAGGCTCAGACTGTTATTGGAAAGGATCCCTACAGAGACAGACCGTTTGTTAAAGAGTAAGATCCCTTTTGTTTAACCAGAAACAGAAAGTCTTGCTCAAGGAAAAGTCTCGCGAGAGGTTGAGTTGTTGCAGGAAGATGATGGTGGAAACATGAGACAGAGTTGGAGAGAAGAGATTACATAGAGGAACTGCTAGCAAGGATTTATTTCCAAAGTCACGGCTGAATATTTAGCTGATTTGTAGATGTATGTATGTAGATGAGGCGTTCAATAGTCATCCCTATTTATCTGAGCCAGAGTATGCAGATCTTCCTGAACAGTAGCTGCAGTAGTCAAAGTCGACTGAATTCAAAAATGTACATCACACCTACAGAAGATTCTCTTCAGCACTGTCCTCCTCCT
>SEMN01001804.1:0-10000 GCA_005408345.1 Macquaria australasica | reverse complement strand
ACACAAGAAAATATGGGCCAAGTACAGATAAAGTGCAGAGTAAAACCAGTTGTTACAGGCAAATACACATAAAAGCAATCACACATGCCTTTATGTACATAAACACACATAAACCCAAAGTATCTGCCGGTTCATTAAAAAGTGTAATAAAGATTTAAGCAGAAATATTTAATCACAAACAGTAATGATGTCTTTAATGGTGTCTTTAAATGTTAAATGTTTCCTCAGTGATCCGGCAGGTCTTGGCTTCTTTAATGTGTTTAGTCTCCACAGTCTTTGTGTGTGTTTTAGTGGAGAAATTACACTTTACGTTACTGAAACTGGCATTTAACTGGTCACAAAGCTACAAATTAAACTTACAGAAAGTTATAGTTACCCTGACGCTTAAATATGCAGGCTCTCTTACACAAGAACTACAGACACACAGCACATTATAAAGTGTTGAAAGAATGCTTATAGTATGTGGTATATATGGATATCATCAAGTATAAAACACCCTCCTACCTTTAAATAAAGCTAGGACTGCAGAACATCAGAGTCATGTCTTTGTGGCTCTGAAACACGTGAAGAATAAAATCTGATTTAAATTTAAAGGATGTGCAGGATATGTTCATTCCCAGAGGCGGTTTCAGCTCCTCAACATTACACCGGCAGGACCAGGACTGGATTAAGCCGGCAGGGGGCCTCTGGGAAAAAATGAGCTGTGGGCCCCTGTTTTATCCTCTCACCTTCAGGTCCCCATCAGGTGCAGTGCACGCAGCCCGCTGTAAATGACAGTCTCATTACACTTTGCCAGTACTCTTGTGGTGAAATGTCATGATAATCCGGCCTGGATCAGCACTTGTGTGAGGCTGCAGTTGTCTTTTTATTTTAGTTCTGTTAATCTATTTCCTGTTTTGTATTGGTCTTGCTATGGTATTTTTAACGTGCATATCTTTATTAGATTTTTTTAGTATTCATGCAGTGTGATTTAGTATTTTTGTGTATGACATGTTGAAGAGGTCACCAAATACATTTCCTAACAACTTTGTAATGCCTCATCTTATCTCTACATCCAAATGTAGTCATGAGATTCAAATTTTAGGTAACCCTTTATATTAAGGTCCTTGTAATAAGCGTTGGTTATAGATAATAAGGCTCTTATAAGATGCTTATTAACATTATTATGTGTTGATAAGACTATATAAGTCCTAATAACAGCATCATATTGTAAGATTATAAGCACTTATAAGAAACTTGTTAACAATTTATAGACTGCTTAAGAACGTTAATTAAAGTCTTTTGAGTTTCTTATAATTGTTTATAATCGCATTACAAACTCATTTATTGAGTCTTACTACCTTAGCTATTCTCCCATTGTTAAACCTTTACTAAGCTTTTTTTGTTGCTTTATTAAGATTGTAAAAAAACTTTATTATTCATTTATTAGCAGTTAATTATGACTTTTGCAGCTACTAGAACAATGCCTTATTTATGTTAATAAATCCTTTATTAAGGTTGTTTTGTTTATATACCAAATGTTATTCTTGACCTTGGAAACAGCAGTTGACAAAATAGTCTCCCACAAGGTCAAGTCAGTTTTATTTATGTAGCGCAATATCACAAATGCTAATTTACCTCAAAGAGCTTTACAGTCTGTACAGCATACAACACCCTTTGTCCTAAGACCCTCGATTCAAATGAGGAAAAACTCACCAAAAGAAAAACTTTTAACAGGGACAAAATGGTAGAAAGCTCAGGAAGAGCAACAGAGGAGGGGTCCCTCTCCCAGGATGGACTGACAGGAAATAGATGTTGTGTGTACAGAATAGATCCACAACAGAAAATCATAGTATAATTATGATGACAAAATGTAGATTGTAAAACATAAGTGAAGAGGGTGGATACAGCTTCAGGTGTCGCCCACTAAGGTCTATTTAGGAGTTGCTCTGGAGTTTTCAGTCATATTACATGAACTTCATCAGCAGATGGAGATTGCCTAGTTTACATTTTTTTGATGTTTGAACACATTTTGGCTGCACAGCATGAGTTTGTAATGGCTGGCTTGTTGTTGAGTAAGTGTTGTTTAAGAGGTTTATCCATGTTGTGTTTTTAGAAGTTTGAAGTGTGTGTGTGTGTGTGTGTGTGTGTGTGTGTGTGTGTGTGTGTGTGTGTGTGTGTGTGTGTGTGTGTGTGTGTGTGTGTGTGTGTGTGTGTGTGTGTGTGTGTGTGAATGTGTGTGTGTGTGTGAATGTGTGTGTGTGTGTGTCTCATGCTCAGCTGATTACTGCTCAGCTGCTTCAGATTTGTGGTGATACTTGAAAACAGACGAGTTCATCACAATGATGATCCTCCATCGTCTGTCACCTCCAGTATTCTCTACTGGTGTCAGACTGTAGATTAGAGTGTTTTTTTTCTGGAGTGTCTGTCACCTGATATCTATCACCGTGTGTGTGTGTGTGTGTGTGTGTGTGTGTGTGTGTGTGTGTGTGTGTACATGCAAAAACATAATGCTGAACTTAGTTTTGACAATTAGCTTCTGATAAACTGGAGTCATACGACCAAACCTTCTGACTGTCTCTCTCCATCTTTCTTTAACTTGAACATTTCTTGACCTCTCTCTCTCCCACGCACACACACACACACACACACACACACACACACACACACACACATACAGATTTTATCAGTGTCTGACTCTGTCCTGATATCTGTCAGGGAAGTATGAACCGTCCTGTGTTTCTGCATGAATCAGAAAACCCATGACCCATCTGTGTGTTTTCATGTTTGCTGATTGATCGGTTTCTTTAATAGGACATATAATAGGAGCTTCAGGAGGAGATGGCTATCTGTCTGTGAGTGTGTACGATGGAAGATGGAAGAGTCATTAACTCAATAAAAAGAAACAATGAAGTTTTGTTGTTGATGCGAGACTCCACTGTTTGTCTCCACTCTGCATCGAACATGAAGCCACACAAAACAGTCAAAAGATGTGAACATGTGGTTAACAACTCCCAGTGAGGATACAGCAGTGGAGTTTAACATTTTGTTAATTTGACAACAGGAACATTTTAATTTTCCTCATGTGGATCAACCCAAATTGTTGAGACTAAGGCCTTGTCAGACTGCCAGCCCAAATCCGTTTTTTGGCATATTCAGATTGTATCCAGATTGATTTTAGAAAGTCTGGACAGCAAAAAAAACCCCAAAACACATGAAATGCAATTTGTGCAAATTGAATGTTATTATTTGCAGGAAAAGATAGTTATGAAAGGTAGAGCTAAAAGCTTGTCTATAAATAAATGGGAGAAACTTGGGATCCCAAGTTATGATTATTCTATGATACTCAATATTATTTGTCTTTTCCTGTTATTTCCTGCTTTAGGACGAAGTAACTCATTTGAACGGGTGTAGAAGTTATATAATTTTCTATTATTTTTTTGCAAATCAGATCCAAGCCACATTTGGAGGTGGTTTGCGATACGACACACAACAATGATGTCAAATCCAGATTAACGAAAGTGCATCAGAGCAGCTGCTGAGTTTGTCTGGTGCGACGGAGGAGTTCTGCACCGCAACTTGTCTGGAGGGCGAAATGATGGATCTCCATTTGTCATGCTTTCGCGTTGGAAAGCCGCGTCACCGGTGTACATATAGTTACTGACGCCTATGTCGATACCACAGCAACCCATGCAGATAGGCTGGTGATGTCTGGACACACAAATCAGATCTGATCACTTGCAAATAACAGTGCAGACAGTCTGTCTTAAAGCCTAAAAGACTAATGTAAACTTGCAGTCATGCCAGAGTTTTCACTTAATATCATACACTGTAAATCCTGATATCATGCACAGTAAAAACATAAATGGAACTTTGTTTGCACTCTCACATAAATCAACATCAAGTTGTAGTTAAAGTTTTCTAATGATGTGTTCACAGTGTTGCTTATTTAGTTCAGCAGATGCTTTTCATACCATTTTGTCTGTCTAATCTTATCAAGGGTTAAAGGGTTTTAATCTGTCAAACAATCTAGTGGCAACTGGAAATAATCACTGCATTTAATTTAATAATTTCTCCCTCAATGTGTTTTAGATGGTCATTTCTGTTTTCATTAAAGTTGCAACAGCAGTGACCATTTCACCTTTTCCCCCCTGGAGCTTCCTGTGTCTTTGCTCATGTCATATTCAGATAGCATGTTTTTCTACTTTTGTACTGAGTTCTGCTTTATGCAAACTGAACATTAATGTTATGTGACACAGCTGACAGACAAAACATATAATGCCTCCTTTAATTTCAGCTGCATTATGTCAGCTTATCTCTAAATTTGATTCTGTAAAACCCATGTTTCACTGTGAATAAATACTGTAATCCACCGCGCTGGATATCAGCTTCTGCCAAATGTCAGGATCTGATATTCAGTGCAGTGATTACATGAAGCTATGAAGCTAATTGTTTCAGGTGTGAGCAGAAATGCCAGCTGCTGCCATGGCAATGTTGAGTCTAATAATACTTTACCACGTTAACACAGCAAGAGCCCTACTGTTGTTTGTTTCCAGGAGAACTGCTTTTTAAAGTGGAAGCTCTCCTCTCAAAAAGCATTGCTTTAAATGAGAACTGGGGATGTGATGAATAAACACGAAAATATGAAATACTCGCCTGCGAATATTTTGCATCAAAACTATTCACACCGGCAGCAATGCAAATTTGCAAAAGATAGATAGATAGATAGATAGATAGATAGATAGATAGATAGATAGATAGATAGATAGATAGATTTGCGCCAACACATTCTTACATATACGTCACTGAAATACTGTCTGCTCCAGTGTCTTATGTTACTTTGGGTAGTCTATGTGCAGTGCCCTGCAGGTACAAAGCTACAGAGTGCCTCCCATATTTGATTAATATGACGAGCCATCCTTAAGTTCATTGTCTTTATAATTTTTGTGTCCTTTGTTATATAATACAATATATAACAAAGGACACAGGGCACACTGTGTGATGAGAAACACACACCCATTGTCATTAGGAGTTGTGATGTGATGTTCGTTCCACACGTGATTGGTCGATGCCTTTGTTCGCCGTGCAAAAGCTCAGAAAAATCGACCTCGTATTGTGTGAAAGTACTCATGACAAAAACAGCAGTTTGAAATAACATACTGTCGTGTGAATTAATCGCACGGGGGGGAAAAACGCCCCTGGTGTGTAAAGGCCTTTACTTTGACAGCTAGTTCTGCCTCTATGAGTCTCTAGCTGATTTAGTTTAATCACTGCTCTTGGATTAGCTGGCACTAACCTTTCCATGAATCCACTGGATTCCGTCGCAGTTCCTCGTCTGAAAATTGCTTGTTCGACTGAAT
Source organism: Macquaria australasica (assembly GCA_005408345.1). Lineage (NCBI taxonomy): Eukaryota > Metazoa > Chordata > Actinopteri > Centrarchiformes > Percichthyidae > Macquaria > Macquaria australasica. Next base: position 4,661 of record SEMN01001804.1, on the reverse strand, counting down.
CAGAGTGCTGTAATGCTGGCGAAAGCAGATGATCACACAGCTTTTGTAGTGTAATAAGATTCTTATTGGAATGCTGCTGCAAGGGCACACACGCACGCACACACGCACGCACGCACACACGCACGCACGCACACACATACACACACACATCACTAACAGGCAAACACAATGCACAGAGCTGAACACAGGTTTTTTGTATTACATTAAACTTCAGCTTTATCTGATTAAACCAAACTGCCATCATTGTGTACGAACAGAGGATTGATTTTGTCCTTCAAATTTCCTGTGGCTCAGGTTCAAGTTCAGCCAGAGTGTGCCTTTCGTCTGTGTCAGTTCTGGGTGTTACGGCCTTGGACGGCGCCCAGTACGAGACAGCCTTAGGTTCAAAAGAGACGGGGTCCTTCACTGAGCCTCTTTTACGTCTGATATGACCTCTATAATATCTGCTGTACTTTTACATTCTGATTCCAGATAACAGAGACACACTCAGTGATCTGCCGTTAAACGCCTTGCTGCCGTGACCTCAACAGTTATCTGGAAACAAATCAAACAGGCCTTGCATTTCTTCCTTTTTCATTTCTTCCTGGAAACCTCTCTGTATACAGCAGACAGCTCTGCACCTGTCTGTGATCTGACAACCTTGACCAACTTAAATTGAAACTTTTTATTGTCAGCATTATTGTCAATCTTGTGACAACCTTCAATGTTGCCTGTATTTCTATGAGCAGAAAATAGTTCAGGCAAACGCAGGATTGATTGAGAAAAAAAGATTTCCCTGCTCTGACTGTTTCTATGTTACTACAATACCCAGTAGTCATTGCAAATGCTGCGTTGATGCCGCCTTCATGTGGGATGGAAGTTAGCGTTTGTTTACGACATTCACGATCGACAACTCAAGATGGTTGTGTGAGCGTTAAAAAATACTGTGTTTGTATCTTGAATGACAGACTTTTGCTGACATGACATCTGTATTATTTATGTGCCAAGTCGGATAAATGCGAGCTTTCAGGAAAATCCTTGTTTCCCAGTCGTAAGTATGACTTGGATGTTGATGTGAATGGTATTACAAGTCAAAAACATAATCATGGTAAATCCCTTATTTCATGAATGCGGCATGAGTCTAGCTACAATTAACAATTACCCCTGGTTTGGTTCAGTGTTGGAGGGAGTGTGAACCCTGCAGCTTCACTGGGAGGACACACACTAATGATAAGCTAGCTCTTGATGCTCAGTAAACACAGGCACACTGCTTGTTAAACCACAATGCTATTGTGTATTTCTACATGTGTTAGGTACGTGTGGGTGTGTAGGCTTTGGAGTTGTGAAAGGCACTTTTGACTGAGACGACGGCTTAGTAACGAAAGTAAAGTAAGAAGTAATGTAACTAATTACTTTCACGCTTGAGTATTGAGTAAAGTAATGAAAGTACTTTCTCTATTTGTAATATGTAATGAATTCATTGCCTATCACTAGTCTCTAGTGATGTTTGATCTTGAAGAAGTATATTACTATCTTTTTATTATAAATTTGTTTATTTCTGGTTTTGTTCCTTGTTATTATTATTATATAAAAATCATTTTTAATTTCTTGTAATTTCAGGTGTGATGAGTAACCACAGGTCTGACCCACAATAAAAATGACTATTATGACGAACTTTTATCCACGTACATCTTAAGACTCCACCCACTTTCATTCAAGCCAATCAACCATTCCTGCCAAATGGATCCCGTGTTAAGATGCAGCAATCCAATAACTAGACTCCGCTCTTGGCTATTGACCCAGCTTCAGTCCATTCATTAATTCATCCATCCTTTCATTCATCTGCCCATCTGTTGACTGATCCATAGCCAGTGTCACACAAAGCTCTGATTAGCTGACTGACGGATCAAGTATGGAGAGGAAACTGGCCGTGTGTGTGTGTGTATAAGCTTATGGTCAATGATATGATGGCGGAAAAAAGGCAGAGGATTGGGGTAAAAAACAAAAAAAGAGAAATCCTGATTGAGAAGACAAACAGACAGATCGAAGGTGAAGTGACCGGTTGAAGTTATTCCTTTGGGAGGAAGATCAGAAAAATCCACGTGAACCTGTCGATGCATCACAACCCAGACATGTACATGAAGTGATAATTAATAATGACCTATTTGGGTATTTAGTGAACATGGAGGCGTCTGTGTAGATTTGTGTATTTCTATGTACCTGGTTTTAGGTCACGTTGGTTGAATCTCTTGAGTCTCTGTGTGTGTTGAAATATTCCTAGTGCACTGGTAAATGTGTTCACCTGTTTAAAGAAAATAAGGCTTTTAGAACCCAATGAAAAAAAAAAGACATGATTGAGATTTTCTTTCAGTGAACAGGACAGGAGACATTACATGATACAAATGCAGACAGGGAAAGGGGATGTTTCTGGGAAGGCTGCAGAGAAACTAGAAGGTGAGAGTGAGGCAGAGAATTAAGACTTAAACTTTGCATAGAGAGACAAAGAAAGAAAGAAAGAAAGAAAGAGGGAGAGAGGATTGAATTGATCTGGAGATTTCTCGTTACCAATCCCTCAGTGAGTGGCGTAATGATGCTGCATTGGCTGTGTTCCCTGAGTACGATTCTGTTTCGTTAGGTGTGATTAAAGCTGCCCTGCTGACTCAGGCCTTCCTGCCCAGCACACCTCACCTTACCCCAACTCAACCCAGCAGAGCCAGGCCTCTGCTACCTAACCTTACTTTAGTCTTATCATTTTTAAGCTGCATAATTTGAAATTTTGGCCACAACGGGTGCAGTGCAACAAGCTAAAAACCCAATATCTGTCATATCATCATCTTATAAAACGCGGAGACTGAATTAAACAGTAAATGTGCTATGAAACCAAAACTATGAGCTCAAACGGGCTAAAAAGATCCATAGAGCTGAGTGCAGAGTTGAGTGATGTCTTCGTCACCACAAGCTAAACCTTTAAAATACACATTTGTCAGTCATTTGATCCATTGCTGACATTAAAATGTGGATTAATGCAGCTTTAAGGTCATCAGCAGGAAAGGACATTAAATGTGTTTTGTTCCTCCATTTCTGAAACCATTGCTGGGAACCTCTGGTTTTAATGCCGACTACATCTGTGTCATAGCTGCTAACACAACAGTTGGTTCGGTCCACATCTGCAAAAACAAGTCAGCAGACGCTTGCCTCTCTTTAACAAAGGGATTTACTATCCTCCTTGGCAGAAAAACACATAACACAGGCCTGTAGATTCCTTAACTCCTCTGGGCTTAGACACTTTTGTGGCTCACACACACACACACACACTCACACTGTACATCAAAACGGCATCTTAAGAGTGAGGACAGGCAAGAAATTAGCACCAAAAATTGTATTTGCATGTCCTTGCAAAGTAGGTGGTGTTAGATTCTTGGTTATGTAGTGACTATTTGCAGGGCTGGTTGGTGAGATGCTATGTGATGATCTTATGTAACATGCTAGTTAGCTTTGAGCATGCTAGCACTAGCCAGTCATGATAGCCCATCAAGCTAGTTGACTTGCTAACTGCTAGTTCAGAAGCTAACTAGCTAGTTAACTGGACAAAAGGTTCACACAGTTTATTCAAGAGACATTTGTACCATGGACTCCTGTCTTATAACTAACTACAAACCAGGCCTCTTCTTCTTTTTTTAACCCTTATATGAAAGCTTCCTCCTCCTCTGGTTCTCCATTCCCTCAAAAGTCAGCTAAGACGGCTTGAAACTGGTCAATCGCATTCATTTGCACGTCCAAGTTCACCAAAGTTGAACTCTTCTATGAGCAATTCCATTCAAAGGATTGGATTTTGGTTAGAAATATTTATGTCTGCTGCCATAAATGCTGGTGTAAAAGCAGTTTACACATGCTTACATTTTCTTTTTTTATATTGTATTTTTAATTTTGGCTACAATTCAGCTTGTTATTGTCTCCATTGACTTCCGAAAGCCTGCTCTTCCTGACCAGGCTGCCCTGAGGGCCCTTTGGACCAACCAGAAGGTTAACTGGATCGCTCACATACAGCTCTGGAGTGACATTAGGGCCAAAAAAGAAGCATGAATAATCCCATTAGGGCACAGACAGATCCTGGTTAAATATGCCACAGATTTATTCGATGGTTTCTGATATCAGACACCAATTTTTCTTGGTGTCTGATACAAACAAACAGCTGCTGTTGTTTTGCACGAAGCAGCAGTCTGCGTTTTCCATCATGGATTAAAAATAGTCATTCTTAACATTCTATGGTAAATTCTTGTTAAATCTTATTTGTGTCCAGATAGTGTTCGTCTGATTCTTCACAGCACTAAATAATGAACCCAGTGACTTCAAAGAAATCATGTGCATTCCTTCAGAACAATCGTGCCATTTTGCTGTTAGCGTGGGAAAGACAGACAGACAGACAGACAGTCATGTCTCAGCAAAAGTTTTTGTCATTGCTGCCTCCCTCCACTCTTTGGAGTCACAACTAACTCATGACCAGCCAACACATTGTCTGATTCATACATACAATATCTGCTTTATTGAAGCTCCTGTTGTGTAGACCTAAATATTGTCATTGTATGACACAAAGTAGTTACACAGAGCCGTTCTTGTACAGAGTGACTATATGCTTTTAACCTAACAACCAAATCTAACAATATACATTGATATTAACTATA
>SEMN01001803.1:0-25847 GCA_005408345.1 Macquaria australasica | reverse complement strand
ATTATTATTATTATTATTATTATTATACAGATGTTATCATGATTTGTTTCCAGCCCCACAGTTCACTGTAAAATCCAACCAACAAATTTAACTTTAATGAATTTCTTGATTGTTGAGTTGAGTTGGCTGTGTACTGCCTCCATCAACCTCCACCAATCAAAAGCTTCAGGTTATAAATGGTTAAAATTAGAGTTAGTGCCATGGCTGTGAGACAAAGACTTGGGGAAATAAATTACCTTATGCACTATAAATTGCCTAGGGTTTAATTCTGATCAAAGAGATCAAGCAATCCATGACCTTTATTGACCTCTATTGGCATGAAATATGAACTGCAACATGCCATACCACAACATTAAACAACCGTTCCCCAGTTTTACAGCTGCATTCACAGACACAAACAATAATGTCACATTTTCATAACGTAAACCTGTAAGTTAGCTTATTAGAGCAAATACAGAAACTCAGAAGTCTAGCTTTTGTGTTGGTGCATTCAAGTGCTTGTGGGAAACTGTGAGTTTTGTTCCTGAATGGAAACTTATTTTTTTTCTTCTTTTCTACCCCATAAATAATGTCAAGAACACTCAGATTTATCTTTTGACCCATAAAAAGGAGCCCGACACATAGGTTGGGAACCACTGGATGAAAGTACTTTATAGTATATTAGGTAGTTAAAGCTAGCTCCACCTCGAGTAGAGACAACAGTAAAATGCTGCTTAAGCAATGATGTAATTAGTAATAACAACCTAATGATAAAATATATAATATATCAGTCACGAGCCATTTTTTCTGTAGAACAAGTACTTTTGATTCTCTAAGTACTTTTGGCTAATAATGCTTCTGTACATTTACTTAAGTAGGATGTTGAATGAAAGACTTGTGCTTGTAGTGGAGTACTTTTAGATTGTTGCATTTGTAGTTTTACTTCAATGGGCCTTGATTTCTTTGATAACCTGCTCATCTGTCCACACCATCTCCACTGTGAAATCACTCCTGGTATCTGTCACTAGATCACACCAAGCTAAGCCAGTGACCATCAGCTGACCCTGGACTTGCAAGTGGTAGGTGTGTGTTTTCGACCACTTTGCCATCCGGACTGGCTCCAAAGTGTGGAGCATCGACGTGGATGATGAGACTGACCACATGGGAGAACATTAACGTCGAAGGTCTCCACACACTGTCAAAGAACCTGTGGCTCAAGTTCCACTCCTCTTTTCATGGCTTTGGTTCATGTTATACATTTTGCACAAGATTGTTATATATTTAGCAACTTTTAAATGAATTTCGAGGTAACTTATCAAAATGAAACTATATAAAAAATGAATTGTTCTTATTTTTTCTAACCTGGGTGCAGGGCCTGTGCCAGGCCTGCTGTTTGCTTGTGCAAGCAAGGGCAGTGGGAACATATTTGGTTCCCAGTGTACTAAAATGAGCTGTCTGGTAGTAAGTAAGTAATGCAACCAAATGGTTGCACAAACTTCTTCCAGCAGCACAAAAGCATGAATCATAACTCATTTAAATAATATGAATCATTTTATATAAAAAAGAGTATAAAAGCTGTTATGTGTCAGTTTCATGATAGGCACAATAAAGATGCATTTGGAATCACATGCTATGTAATGAGCGTCTATAAATTAAGGAAGCCTTGAATTTTTTAATGTACTACAGTCCTTTTATCAGAACGTGCTGCGGTTATTCAGCTGGATAGCTACTGTTTCTATGGACACCGAGACAACACCTTTTGAGCACAGGTAGGAAAGGAGAACCATCTGACTGTTTAACAGGAACAATGTACCATTTAACATTAAATATTTACATGTATTTATTTCGAGCTGACACAGGTACAAACACATAGTTGACAAGAAAAGTTTTTTATTTAAGCATACTTTGAAGAAAGTCTAATAGTGGGGGTGCAGCTGCTCCGCTTGCTCCATTGCTCAGGCACCTTTGGCCCTGTATTTAAATTTACTTATCAGATACAAACACTTGGTCCAAATCAAGCATCAGATTTTTATTTTGGTGGGACATAGGGTTTGAAATTAGAAATGGAGACTCACCTCAGAGGAAGCTTTAGCTTTGACTGGTATGAATGACACCTGTAACCTCACAGAGGGTCGAACAGTGGAGCTAAACAAGTCTGTGTAGTGTTGGCTCTCTAAATCAACTTCCCAGTGAACAATGGCCCACAAACCAAAGGCAGTTATTACATTAAAGAAAGATCAATCATACTTGAAAGGAAGTGATATTACTGTGTGATGAATGGATTCCCTACCTCAGTGTGGACCGTGCTGTTTTACCTTATTTTCAAAGACAAAAAAAGGGAAAAAGTGAACACGGGTGACCTTTACTGATTTGGCTCAGGACTGTGGAAAAAGAGCATGTTCCAAGCTACAAGGAGCATGCTGAAACTACAAAAAGCTCAAAGACCTGCTGAGCTAGTTACATCTGCAGGCTAATTGTAAAAGCCTGAGAAAAGAAGCACACTGGAACACCTATTTCAGTGTTTCTGTAATTATTTTGCTAAGTGGATGCTTGTAAAGTTTAAAGGGTTTCGTTTTCCACTGGTCAACTCACCAGCCATGTGAGGGATTTTATTTATGTCTTTGCTGCAGCACCTCTTTTCACCCTCTCTAAACACATTTTAGCTCCTGTCTTTTTAAGGCCTCCCGCCCAGTCTGCTCTGATTGGTCAGCTCCCACAGCCTGAGCAGGCACCACCCACCATGTTTCTGTCAGCTCTGCAGGTGTTTTTGCTTCCTAATCAAAAACTTCACCACACTGTGTATCCTTGAGGTCTAACAAACGTGCCGAGTGCATTTCCCTCCTCATAAAACATATTTTAAATCCAGCATATTATTTTAAATCCAATGGCTACCACCACCTGAAGGTCAGTGGTATACTGTGACACCACTGTCAGGACCTTGTATCATGTCACTGTGATCAAATTCCTATGTCAGCAAGCATCCACTCTGCTGAAGTGTCATTGAGCAACACGCTCACTCACGATTAGCTCCAATGTTGTTTTTGTGTCGCTAAGCATGACCTCTGACCTTTCCCTGACCTCCAGTCCTCCTGAGTAGGGGGGAAGAGGGAAAAGACTATCGTTACAGGAAGACATAAAGATTAAAGATTTCCCCCCATCTTTTCCACAGAGTAACTTATTCATTCATGGTTTTTCACATGATTCATACCATTCTCTGCAATCTTTTCTATCTCAATGCAAGTGTATGATCTATATCAAACTTTGAGAGAACTTTTTATTTTTTTGAAACTCTTCATACATACACAGAAGTATGAAGCTGAACTAGAACTACAAATGTATGCATTTGCATACATAAAGCAGTGAAAGTTCTATGGGTCAGGAATGTGACCACCTCACACAAGATCCGCCTTGTCAACACAACACTACTTGTTTATGGACCCGAGCTGATACAGCAGTCAGCCCTGTGTAACCTACACGCCTATTACCCAGAGGAGCCACAAGGAAAATTTACACTGCAAACAAGTAGAGCAGCATGAGGCCAGCGGAGAAGAAACAGGCCTCTGTGATGTTTTCACCCAGACAAAGGCTCCTCATTGAGAAAAAGACAAGTAACAATGCATTATATTCATATTGAAGCAGAGCCCAACTCTGTAAATAACAGAATCTCAGTTACTGTTAGATTTCTATCAAAAGGGGACTTGTTTGTGGTTGCCCTTCTTCCAATCTTGCAGTGTATATTCCCACAGGTTGCCTGAAAAATATTCCACTGAGAAGTGTCAGAAGTAATCTCCAGTAATATATGGCTTCTCTGTCAATGCCTCAGTCACTGGCCAGAAAGAATGAAACCAAGAGTAGAATGAGTAGAATGTTTTTGTTATGGAGAATGGAGTATGCCCAGAAGGGAAATGCAACATAAATACTTAATTATTCTGCTTTTGATAAAAAGTACCAAGGTAATTTAGAAGCCTAAAGCAAACCGCTGTTATCAACTGACAACCATGCCTACATCCACCTGAAAAGGCTTCCTGTAAATTAAAAGAACTATTAATTGAGGAAAATATCTTTGTATTGGGTTTTATTAAAATGTTCCAGAGAAGGAAAATGTTTTCTCCGCTTCATTGCTAACAGCTGTAAATCAGAAGCCATGTAAGTTGTAAACCACTTCATATCCGGATGTTGTTTTAAAAGAGAATCACAATAATAAAAAAAAACTAACTTTGCTACTTAAACTGATCTCATGCTCTTCTACCAGGAATCAGGGGCGAAGAGAAGTCTAATCCAAGTCAGGCCAGTATTACAGTCCCTGCGTCACTGTGGCGACTTCATTTAGCAGCAATGGTGCAGAATGAGGTTTACTCCAGTAATAGAGACGCTGACAGTCATGCAGCAGTATAATCTCATCTGGAACCGAACAGACCCCAGGCAGGCTTTCGCTCCACCTTTATTCGTGCATCCAAGCCATCGACTCCAGCTATTGCATTAAAGTTACTGGTTACCTTGAAATGCACATTTTCAAGGACTGTTCCCACATTGCAGAAGTTTGTCTCATTGATCACCTGAAGTCATGAGACAAGATCATTGGTATAGTTACCTTCACCTTGATTCCTCAAAAAATTCACTGTAGTTGCATCCATCAGTGAATGTTTCAATGTGTTGAAAAATTGAGGTTCAAAGTTAATTCTTGACCTTCGAAATAGCCGTTGATAGTAACAATTTCACCTCAAGATCTATTCAATAGTTTTTTGGAGAGAGTAGATTTCTGTTTTTCAATCATATCACATGATCTTCATCAGCAGATGGAGTTCACCAGTTTTCATGGAATTGTATGTTTTTGTAGATGGATGAATTGAGCGTTCACTCAAAAGCCCAGTGTTGTAAAGCACCACAGGAATGGTAGTCTTCTTTTCAGACTAAATGTGTGATACTGCCTTATGTCAGTCCTTTGGATACATGGGAAAACTGCATCTAAATGATGTTGCTGGAGTTGGGGCATATTGACAGTCCCAGATGTTTGACCTGAATGTGACCATACCAAACCCAAGCCTAAACCCAACCAGAAAATCCCAACAACCTGTCCAAAAACCGATGAAACACCATGATGCAGAACTGCCTGTATCCTGTCCTTTAACTCCCCCTTTTGGCGTTACCTCATCATCCAACTGGCTATGTCTATGTATAGTCTGGAGATATGTAGAAAGTTCAACACACTTTAGTTTCTCATTTCCACACAATGGAACTGCCAAACTAGGGGATGTGAGCCCCAGCTTGGTAGGTTTCTTTACAAGACAGACCTTTCTTCCATAAATCCCCCCACACAGTCAATGTGTCTCAGTTTCCAGGTCTTGACAATATTTTCACATTCCATTCTGGTAAATCATTGTAGTCCTTTCTCCAATTCATGTTTATCTGCACTCTTGCAGCAACAATTTCCTTTATATACAAAATACAAATACCATTTACTGTGTTATCCACTTCTTAGCTTGGAAATTCCCAGATCAACTTAATAAACGGCACAATATGGTACCTTTCATACAAGAACGACATCCTCTTCTCTTTTATTTAGAAGTTTATTAGGATTTTTTTCATCATATAAATCAGTATAAAAAGATTTTGTTTCACAGTGTTTCACAGAAAGACTTGGAAAATACAAAAAGAGCATAATACTGTAACCTTTAACAATGCAAAAATCTCTTACAAATGTTTCTAAAGCACATTTGTTCCACCGGTTGCAACATCATAGCATGTGAGACCACGTGAGACTTGCTCATCTGTTTGTACAGCTTCTGCACCCAAAACATATGGGTTCACTCCCTCTGTGTGTGCGTGTGTGTGTGTCACCAACTGCTCGATGGAGGGAGAGTATTACAGACTGAGGAGTGACTATTGCCTCACTCTGCCTGAACAGGCTGGATGAGTTTTTCCGAGAAGATCCCAGAGTGATTTTCTAGATCCCTGTGCTGGTTCCAGCTCTCCTCCCTGATCCCCTTCACCAGGCCTTCCTGCTGTGAGACAGACATTAAATGTATGTAAGGTCTTAAGGAAGGAAATCCACCCTCTAATCAGATACTTTGTGAATATGTTTTAGAATTTTCTTCTGGTGTGATGTCCTGTTTTCTAGGGGACTGACAAAAATATCTGGGGCCGTATCCAGAAAGTGTCTTAGGAGTCCTCCTGAATGGCACTACAAAGTTCCTAGCTAAGAGTTTCCTCATCAAGAGCCATTCACAAAGCTGCTTAGAGCAAGTTTTACTAAGGGCCAGAGAGAACTCCTAAGCTAAGAGAAGGGACGGGATTGACCCTGTTGTTATGGATGACTTCATGTTTCATGAATGTCCACAGTGATTGGTCTGTGTCAGTGAATGTGAAATAAAATATTCATCAATAGGTAGGAGCGTGAAAAGGAACTAGATTGGATTAGATTTGATTAAAAATGTAAAAATTAAATAAATCAAATTGAAAATTAAATTACATAAAAAAATGTAATTAAATTAAATTTGAACTTCCAGTTTAGCTCTCACCATGTAAAGTCGCTAGGTCAGTGGCTTCGCAAACCAACCTCAATAACCATCTTTACAACTAAGAACAGCGTATCTTTTTTGCACTCTTCCTACTTAAGATCGGTCTCTACATTTTTTCTCACCAAACTCATTTTCACACTGACAATGACAACAAAGGCATCACCTAGTCAGAGAAGAGCTGAGAATTCAGGTAAGCTAGGTGAAAGTTCTGACAGCACCGCTGTTATGGCTGCTAGCAAGGCTTTAGATCCGGGAATCTATGAAAAGTTTGATGCACACACCACCACAATTCGTGGTGAAATATTGGAGATCCGGGAAGAAATGCACACACCCTCTCTTCTGAAATCATAGGTGAACGCCCTGGGTGAACGTCTAACTAGCCTGCAGAATGCTACTTAAGGTTTCCTTATTTAAATCATTATGTCCTTAAAGTTGTAAAATGCATTAATAGCCGAATCCAGAGTTACTGCCATTCCTGTGAGTGAGCCCGAGACAGAGCGGTTTGGAGGCGGGGTTTAAAGGAAACGCCACACAATGCGGAAGCTATGCAGAAGATCCGGGTAATTTTATGCCCGGGAAGTTGAACTTCTTTGGTTTCATGCGCCACTGATCAAGGGGGGGAACTCACAGTGCTTTCGATTACACCCTGCATACCCTGTAATTACCCTGTAACAAAGGGGAAACTACCACAGCATATTTAATTTACTCTGTAACTACAGAGAACAATATGAGAAGAGTTTCTTTCGATTTTACTTGCCTCAAAACATGGAAGAACAAACTAAATTAACTGCACAGTTTGCTGTCAGAAGAGTATTTATTAACCATAGCCTATATGACTCACACCTCATCTTTTATCTTGCTATATTTGTATTTATTTTCTGGGATGAAAGGAGGCCGTGCACAGAGCTGAGAAAAGGTAAGCTTGCACCTTGTGGAGCTGTAATGCTGGTCGAACACAATTGCCCTTAGTAGACTTTCAACATTTTAATGACTTCAAAATTGTCAACATTGTGGTTACACGAAACACAAGTGAGTGACATCTAGGGTGGGTGTATTCTGCCCACTGATGGCAGGCGGAGCCACGAAGTTTGCTGGTGAGGTGAATGACAGCTGAGACAGTCTTCAGAGGTCAACAGTACCCTTGACAATACACCGTCCCCTGGACCTTTGCTCCGCAGTAAACGAACAGATGTACCACAGTTATTTTAGGTACCCCAAAATTATAAAGGAACAATGTAGTTTGCCTGTTTGTTGGTAATAAGGTCATTTTGAAATGTATTAAGTGATGCAGAAGCCATCACTCCATCTTCCCTGAAACAGGGACCAAAGCAATCGCATTGTGTGAGCGAGGCTGCTGACTGCCTTAAAAGAAAATCTGCATCACATGAAGTTGGATTCCTCTTTTGATGGTCTGTGGGACGAGTGTCTGTGTCCGTCCAAAAAACTTGACATTGACGAGCCCACCATGCCTAGAGCACGACGGGCACCATGGAGATTATGGAGAAGTGATGGTGAAGACGCTTGAAGAGAGGTTTCATAACCTGGCCACCATAGTAAATGCCTGGGGAGTCTAACTGTGAGAACAATCAAGAAGGAAAACTGCAGCACTCCATCTCCATGGCCATGAAATCAGCTATATTCGTTTATTTCATTTGGTGATTATTTAGTGTACACTTAATGAACTGTCAAACAAATGTGCATCTGAAGAGCGCATTTTTGGTTTGATGAATAATTCTCACAGACAGCTGAAACATTCCAAGTCCACCAGCCAATGGCATTTTTCCAGTGTCAAAAAGAAGTGCAGAGTTGTGCAAACCGTAATCTCTATTTCTTATTGGATTGTTTTGATTTGTTGGTGAGCTGATTGGATCCTTATTAACTCACCCTCTGTCAAAATATGCTTTTAAAAATTCATTACCTTTTATTTTTTCCAAAACACTGACAAGATGAGGCTCATTACCTGCAGCATTTGACTGACTGTGAGCAGGAATTAGTGACTTAGAATTCCTCTGTATTGACTCATAGCGCTCTCAGACTTAAGCGCTAAAATGCTTTGTAAATTACTCTTAAACCAAAGACTTAGGAGTCCTAAAGTTAGGACTGACAAGCCCCTTATATTACTTTTATTGAAGCCATAGGATGTTTTGTGAATATGGCCCCTGATGTTTAGCAGAGATATTTTAATTTAGACATTTGAAACATTTCCTGCTGTCAGACTCCATTAAAAAGAACACAGATGTGATGAAAAAGCACATCACCAGCAGGACAAACAGAAAAAACAAATCCCCACAACATACTGGTCTAAAAAAAAACATTCAGGTTCAGAAAAAGGTCCACTGTCCCAAAAAAAGGAGATGACTTTACAGGAAATGTGTAATCCTCTATCTCTGAAGTGCCACAGGAAGTGAACTATGCTTTACAAGAACGCACACAAACCTCTTGAGTGTCAGCAAGCACCAGGATGATGTCTCCCTGATCAAACCAGAACAGGCCGTCTTCAGATGCTGCATGGCTCCCTATCGCCACCCCCTGGTGGAAAACACAGGTCACATTAATGCAAGCCTTATACTGAGCATCACAATTGACACTGATGTCAGTTAACTTTAAAAAGGTCAGTTAAACTACATTATTGAGTAACATTTTATAGGTGTCAAGATATCAGAGATTTTGGAAGTAAATGTATTTTGTTTGTGTTGCTCACAGATTTGAAAAATTACATTTAAAATTTGCGACAGCAACTAGTTTTTGATGATTTGATGATTTGAAGGAAAACTAAATTCTTTGATGGTCAAATTAAAAGATATTAGCATATACTGTATATTATAAGTTATAGTTTGTTTTTGTGTTTTCAAAAACCTATGCTAGTCCAAGTATGTACACAATTATTCAGTCTGTTAAAGTCAGACTAGGCAACTTTTAAAAGGAAGAGATAACACATTTTTCATCTGACACATGAAACAAACTATAAAACACACTCTTGCTCCACAGCCTCACTTGGTTTGGTGCGACTAGTAGCTTATGGTGGCTAATGTTAGCTAGCTGTGTGTGTCACTGTGTGAATCAGTTTGCTGACTTCATGACTCTACTTGTGCTACCGTTACATTACGTTTTAGCATTTACCATTAATATGCTTGTTTGCTTTCTTTAAGAGAGTGGGATGAGAAAGTTCATATCAGTCTCATGTTGTACAGAGGTGGTGTTAGAACATGGTAAGCCTAGCTTAGCATAAAAACTGGTAGCAGAGTAGTAGTAGCACTGGGAAACAAGCCAAGCCTGGCTATCGTGTTTACATTTCTCTTTGTGTATGGATTTAAGAAATGAGATATGATATGTTCATTGGCTTTAAAACATTTTTTTTTTTTTTTTTAAAAAAGGTGCTGGTAGACCTAATTTTAAATCTTAGCCAGGCTACCCGTTTCCCCCCTGCATCCAGTCTTTACACTAAGCTACGGTGACCAGACATCCCGGTTTATCCGGGATTGTCCCGGTTTGTTCCGGGTTCAAGCTGGATGTCCCGAGTCCCAACAAATACCTAAAATATCCCGCTTTTCAACATTCACTACCAAATTGTCCCAGTTTTCACCACAATTAAAATAATAATTATAATACTTGTTTTCAGCGCTTACATAGACATTTATCATGTTCTGTCCCACTCATTACCTAACCCAATAGAAAAACATAAACAATGCACCACGCATCTGAATTCAACACTGATTTGTCTCTGTGTGTCAATCAATCGTGCCATTGTCGAGGCTGTTGCTAGCTTATGAGTCACAGGCAAGCGTCAGAGTGACGGCTCTTTCTGACAGAACCTGTCAGTATGCTAATAGTTAGCGGTCCATGGTGTTGAAAGGTGTGCTCAGTAGGTGTGCTAAGCACTGAAATAATTGTCCCCCCCTGATAAAAAAAAGCCTCTGGTGCGTGCAAAAGCGCATACATGCGTGCGTGCATGAACGTGCGGTACACTTAAGGGTCCCGGTTTGGGGATTTGAAAATATGGTCACCCTAAGCTAACGTACGGACTCCAGCTCTGTACTTGAAGGGGAATTCTACCAATTTTACACATCAAAGTGTGTTTACAGACGTTGGGATGTGAAAAAGTTGTAAAAAACGTTTTGCGGCTCAAGAGGGAGCCTGATAAATGTCCTCAAGTGATGTCACTAGAGTCAGCGTCAGTTGGGACTGAAGACCACAAGTTTGAAAAATATTGGGGGGTGTGGAGTTAGAGAGAAGTGAGCTTACCAGACCTCTGTATTCCACTCCTCATCTCCGCTTGAGGCTAGCAGCTCGAGGCTACATTAGCTGCTACAAGCATAACACATCCGAATCTCCAACTAAACAGTTTGTGGCCCAGTTGCATTGTAGGTTTTGACAAGGAAGAAGAAGGCGTTGAATTAAAAAGACAATATCTGCTGGTTCTGCTGCATTGATTTTGATCCTTTTTGTTTTAAACTCTCCATTGTGAGTCAGACAATGTTCTAGGGGTGCAATGCTAAATTGGTGGCATATTCTTTTAAGACAAGACGTGAGCTTGATATCGATCTTCTCATCTCACGCAAATAAATAAATGTAGTCACCAAAATGTTAAAATCTTCCTTAAATCATAGTTGTGTACCTTGTATAGGAAGCCTGGTGGATCGTAGGAACTGGAGTCATCTCCTGAGTCAGCCGTCTCCTGGGTGACTGATGCTTCCTCTGTCTCCTCCTGCTCCACAGCGGGTAAGAGGGGGCCTCTCTCTGTGGCGCAGAAGGAGGCGCGAGGGGCGGGAACCGGTGCAGGTTTGGGCTTGGCCTCCTCTGGATCACTCACATTCTCCTGCTTTGGACTATGTGGGGAATCACTATCTGCAGAATCAGAGGGATTGGACACTTCCTGACTTGTAGCCTCTGACTTTGGTACACCCACCCCGGAGTCATCCGACTGGTTTGTAGCAAGTTCTGCTTCTGCTTCTACCGCTGCCTCCGCCTCCTCTGGACTTTGACTCCCTGTGCTCCTGTCGCTGTTGTCATTGTCACATATGGACTGCCTCTTAGGTGTGTTTGTGCCGCTGGAGCTGAGATCGGAGTCTGACGAGTTGACATCTTTGGATGAGACACCACTTTCTTCTGGTAGACTGGTATCTTCACAGATGCTTCGAGTTTGTTGGGCAGGGGAAGAGGGCACGCCGTCATTTCCATTTTCGGTGGAAGAATGGATGGAGACGTGGTCGGCTGGGAAAGCTGTATTGCAAGGGATGGGATTGGAGATAACCAGGGACTTCCTCTTCTTTGACTTGCTTGATGTGCTATTTGAAGAAAAAATTGTTATTATTAGACTTACATATAGCATTAGTACTCCAGCACTCAGAACACACAGAAATGGCAGATGGGCAGCAATAGGTATGTGTGTTATTTACTTACTAGACAAGACCTTCTTGTTGGGAACACTAAACAGATGAGGAGACGTGCAACACAGTGCCTTACCTGTTCAGACCCTTGATGATGAAAGCTTTTCCTGAGTGTTGAGTCTCCAGTTTCTTCATCACATTGTACAGCTCATGGTTCAGCTGCAGCACAAAGTGAAACATACCATAACATACCTTAACTTTAATTTAAAATGCAGTTGTTTTTTTACATACGTAAATATTTCAGTACTATTACTAGTATGAGAGTGAGAAAATCTGTATCATATCTCACCACGCTCATTTCCTTATAGAAGACATCTCTCAGGTTTGATATGTTTTGGAACACCGTCACATAGCAACCTATCCGGCTACAGAGACAAAGACACCTCTCAGTTTGTCTTTTAGTTCATCCACATGACCTTCTTGAATAAATTACAAGTCAAGTTCAATTATGTTGTCCTATGTACATTATGTAACTTCTGCTTGGCCTAATTCCATCAGTAAATCTTACAGGCTTTCAGTCAAGAATAATAAAAGGTCCTGTTAATAATGAACATTTTGTTCAGATGAATGAGTCTCACTAGTCTTGAATACCTAACAAGACACTTGCACGTCAGCTTCTAACCTATTTATTCATACACAGAAATTCTACCTTTACTTATCATGATCCAAAACTCCACTATGAGATTCCACTAAGTGTTATCAAGGACTGTGTTAATTTGCTGCTGTGGATGGTCAACCATACCTCTGATAGAGAACAGGCAGCTCCTCCCTCAGCTCGTTATTTATTTCTTCAAAGACATTCTGGGCTTTGTTGAACTCTTCTTCTGCCTGTTAAAGAGGATATGAAAAGTTTAAAAAGTTTTTAAAAAAGTTGAAAAGTTTATTTTTTTTAAATTTACAGTTGAAAACCACTATTATTTCTGTGCTATGTGTACTGTAATACTAATGCTACCTTTGCTATTTTGATTTCATCCTTTTTCTTGCCGCTCTGTAGTGCTTCCAGGTGGTGTCGTGCTGAATCGTAGTCCACCAGCTTGCGACCACGTTTACCAACTCGTTCCTGAAACACAGGCAAGAGTTTCTTCAAGTAAACATGTCCACCAGTAATGATCCCTCTGTGTGTGTAATCAAAACCAGACTGGTGGTATCTAAGAGGCCCAAAAGCCAATGAAGTATTTGCGTGCAGTTTTGCAGAAATTGATTCAAGTTAAAAAGCATCAGGGTACCTTGACCTCAGGGAACTGGCTTGTATAGTTCTCCATGGTGCGGACAATCTGGTCACTTAGTTTCTCTTCGTAGTCATTCCACAGCAAATCTTCACTCTATGAGACACATTTGGCATCTAATCAATGCAACAATTCTCTAAATGCTAGGCAGCTTTAACCAAGCCACAAACATTATTTCAGCAAAGAAGGATATGCACACTTTCACAATATGAAAAGCTTGACTCACTTAAACTAACAATATGCAGCAACTGACCTATGAAAGAGATGGGTGGTAATCCTCATTTTCAAGCGAACTTAAAATCAATATCTATAACTCCATTTATCAATGCTAGTGCAATAGAAGAAATATTTGTCTAAGAAATATGAAAGCCAAATAGAAACATTAAAGGCCAACTGAAATCACATTTAGTCATCCCTTTTTGTAGTCAAAAATAATGCCTGTAAGTTAATAAGTGTTTTTAAATGTATTGTTAACAGTTTTTTATTATTAAAAAGGAAGAAAAAAGGTATGTTGGGAAATATCAGAAATGCTCCTTTTCATCTCAGCCAGCTGGAGGGGCATGTCCCTGTCTGTGTTTGCTTGACAGCAGCTGGCAGGCTGCCAGTGTTTCACTGTAGGGAACCAGATGCAAAGTAAACAAAGTTGCGGTGTAGCCTACATGCCATGGGCAGACAGTGTGTTATTGTTGTTAAGGACACCAGCACCTAACCGGACCCAAGTGACATTTTCAGGTACATTTACATGCTGTTTAATGTGCAGCAGCTATGTAGCTAATTAGCTATCTTGCCTGCAAACTGACATTAGCAGTGCACTTTTCCCTCAGTGAATGTTTGTTTGGTCGCTCTTTCAACAACCTAAGATGCAGCACAAGACATGTGTTCATGTTTGTAAGTTAGATAAGGAGGAGACTTTAGCGAGAAAGCTAATGTGGTTGGCTCTTGTGTTGTGTAGCTGCTGTCAGGCTCAGTGTGACCGTCTGCTCTGTTTATGAGTGAACGCTGATGTTACTGCTTTATGCAAAAATTTGATTGGCTGTATTGAAATAAAAGGTCTCCATCTACGTAGATGGATACTGGAACAGAATTCCGTTGAAGTATTGCTAAACTAGGGGGCACCATCATAAAACCAAAAACATGAAATATAAATTTCTCCCAATTGGTTTGTTATGGAAGTTTTTATTGGACTAAATAGTTGTAACCTACAGAAGACAATCTACAAATGTGTACCATGATCCACAAATATTTCACTATCCACAAATGTGTATTTTTTTAATTTGTGTTTTGTAAACACACAAAAACACAAAAAAGAAAGTAGCTGTAATTAAGCCTCTTCTTAAAAAGCCCACTCTTGATCCAGGGATTTTGTCAAATTATAGACCTATATCTAACCCTCCTTTTCTCTCTAAGGTCCTTGAGAAAGCAGTCGCCAATCAGTTGTGTGACTTTCTACACAACAACAAGCTGTTTGAGGATTTTCAGTCAGGATTTAGAGTGCATCATAGCACAGAGACAGCACTGGTGAAAGTTACAAATGACCTTCTAATTGCATCAGACAAAGGACTTGTCTCTGTACTTGTCTTACTAGATCTTAGTGCTGCATTGATACCATTGACCATCACATTCTATTACAGAGACCAACCGCACTAAGCTGGTTTAAATCCTATTTATCAGATCGTTATCAGTTTGTACACGTTAATGATGAATCCTCTATGCACGCCAAAGTTAGTCACGGAGTTCCACAAGGTTCTGTGCTTGGACCAATTCTATTTACCTTGTATATGCTTCCTTTAGGCAATATTATTAGAAAGCACTCCATAAATTTTCATTGTTATGCAGATGATACCCAATTGTATTTATCGATCAAGCCAGATGAAACCAATCAATTAGTTAAACTTCAGGCATGCCTTAAGGACATAAAGGCCTGGATGACCTGCAATTTTCTGATGTTAAACTCAGACAAAACCGAAGTTATTGTACTTGGCCCCGAACACCTTCGAAACACATTATCTAAAGATATAGTTTCTCTAGATGGTATTGCCCTGGCCTCCAGCGAAACCGTAAGGAATCTTGGAGTTATCTTTGATCAGGATATGTCCTTTAACTCCCAAATAAAACAAACTTCAAGAACTGCCTTTTTTCATTTACGTAACATTGCAAAAATCAGACACATCCTATCTCAAAAAGATGCAGAAAAACTAGTCCATGCATTTGTTACGCCTAGGCTGGACTATTGCAACTCTCTATTATCAGGCTGCCCCAATAAATCCCTTAAGACTCTCCAGCTGATTCAGAATGCTGCGGCACGTTTACTGACAAGAACCAGAAAAAGAGAACATATTTCTCCAATATTAGCTTCTCTACACTGGCTCCCTGTAAAATCCAGAATAGAATTTAAAATCCTTCTCCTCACCTTCAAAGCCCTAAATGGTCAGGCACATCATATCTTAAAGAGCTCATAGTACCCTATTACCCCACTAGAGCACTGCGCTCCCAGAATGCAGGGTTCCTTGTGGTTCCTAGAGTCTCTAAAAGTAGAATGGGAGCCAGAGCCTTCAGCTATCAAGCTCCTCTCCTGTGAAACCAGATCCCAGTTTGTGTACGGGAGGCAGACCCCCTCCTCACATTTAAGACTAGGCTTAAGACTTTGATAAAGCTTATAGTAAGGCTGACTCAGGTGACCTCGAGCCACCCTTAGTTATGCTGCTATAGGCCTAGACTGCCGGGGACTCACAGATGCACCGAGCCTTTCTCCTCCTCCTCTCCATCTGTACTCTCATATCCCATCAATGCTTGTTATTATCCAACTTCTTCCCGTAGTTGTGTGCTTTCTCCTCTCTCTCTCTCCCTCCCCTTCTGTTGCTTTCTGCAGGTGTTTCTGCCTCTGGAGCTGTGGAAGTCTGGGTCTGTGGTTGCTGCCACCTGCTGCCCCCGTGCTCCTGCTCTGCACCCGCTGATGCTATTGCGGTTGTTGCTGTTATTAGTATTGCTATTATAATGTTGTTCTTAGTGTTGTTTCTGTTGGTGTTAACATCAATGCCATTACCATATCTATGCTGTATTGAGCTGCTGTATGTTCTCTTTCCTCCTGCTCTCTCCTCCCGCTCCCCCCTTCCCCCTTCAACCCAACCGGTCGAGGCAGATGACCGCCCACCTTGAGCCTGGTTCTGCTCGAGGTTTCTACCTGTTAAAAGGGAGTTTTTCCTTGCCACTGTCGCATAGTGCTTGCTCATGGTGGAACTGTTGGGTCTCTGTAAATATAAAGAGTCGGTCTAGACCTGCTCTATTCGAAAAAGTGCCCTGAGATAACTTTGTTATGATATGGCGCTATATAAATAAAACTGAATTGAATTGAATTAAAGTCATATCCACAAAAATACAGAGTGATTTGCAAATATGTATAACCTACTCTGTAAACAAGTACTTTAAAAATTTCACATAAAAATGTTACAGGTTTTACAATATATAGTTTCAACCCAACAAATACAAGTAAAGTCATATTTAAGCATTTCTGGATCCATTTGTACATGTGAAATGGGTTTTGCACATTTGTGGATTGCTTCCTGACTTCCCTTTTATTTGTTTGTGGAATTTTGTCCAATTCATAACGCAGCAGCTCTGTAGAAAAACAAAATCCACAAAAGTGCCCTGAGATAACTTTGTTATGATGTGGCGCTATATAAATAAAACTGAATTGAATTGAATTGAAATGTGAGGTGCAGTTACTAGCTATACCAGCAGGTGGCGAAATTCGCTCACCTGCATTCGCTGACGTAACTACAGTCTGTACTGGAAGAAGGCTAGAACAAGAGTTGTTTGTATTTTTATATGAACAATGTTCAAATGACAATATGCAGAGTTCGTACAAAGTCTTATGTTTTCAAGGTTAGGAATATGCTTCAATTTAAAAAATTACATTTTTTGGTTTAGGTATCTTGAAAAGTGTTTTACTCTTAAAAAGCTGTACAAACCCTGAATATGTAATGTGAAAGGGGTCGCTCATAGTGGCAAACCCACATAGATTTATTACCCAGCTTGCAGTTGCCCTCAGACCTACAAACCATTTTAGCATCTTTCAGCTAATTATTTTAGTTGCATGGCCCTTAACTTTACTGTTCTAGTTCTCCTCGCTCTCAACAACCTTGTTTCTAGCAGCAGGCAGCTGGTTTCAGTGTAAAAGCTTTAATAAACTCACTGTACGCCACCTGCCCAGCACCAAACAGCAGACAGACAACGTTAGCAACTAGGTGGTGAACATATGTGGAGCATTTAGCAGCTAAAGATACAAAAATTATCCAAAGGAGTTGGTCGAGACCAAAACAGAGCTAAAAGCAGAGTGACTATTGGACTTATATTCGCCAGGTGGCCAGAATCATGATGCTAAATGAATGTTAATGTTGCTGCTGGATCTGTAAATAAGTATCTGTTTGCTAACATGTTAGCCGTCAAAGGCCATAATATGTCAAACGTGTGTGAAAGAAAATTTGTACTGTATGTATATCGGCCTGTTGCCGAAATGGAATTTTAGATCAAGTTTCTTTAAACCAGCTTGATGAAACCAAATTTACTGAAAATAAGCCTGACCTGCTGAAATGAAACTTTATCAAATGATCTGGCTTTGTGGACAAGCTCTCAAACTGCTGTTTGAGCAAACATTCACAAAAACATATTATGAACATACCTCTGTAATGACAGCAAGGTCCTCCACTCCATTCCAGTCTGATTCATAGATGTCTCGCAATGTCTGAGACAGCCGCTTGGATGTCTCATGCACGGCTGTGGAAAAGAACAGGAAATTGTAGGGCAAAGAAAAATTCTTATCTAGCATCAGCAGCACAGTGCATTGTGGGGGTGTTGTTTTTAGGGTTTGTGGCACACAACATTGAGAAGGTCAGAACAATACTGGTTTGCCGACTTCACAATGCAGGAGCAATAGCTGACAACACTGGAAAAACGGTTTCTTGCGCATGAATCACATATGCAATGCTGCGTCTGCTGTTTTCACTGCAGGATTTTATTTGTTCTTGTACAACATGGCAACGCAGACAGAATTGCAAAAGTCCACAAACACAATCCAAGAATAGAAGAAATTCACTTCCCTATTATTCACCAACTCTCCCAGGCAAAGAGTGGCCTTCTGTTAACACTGTGCTGTTTGTCTGTACATGCTGTATATGCTTTCAAAACCTACCTTTCACTGCTGTATGGTAGGCTTTGACATCTTTAAACAACCTGATTCCGTCGATCTGTATGCAGAAGCAAAATACAAAGCAGAAAATACAAAGAAGTTCAATTCAGTGACACCCAGTAACAGTATCTCTATGGCAATCTGAACCTTATGCTTCATCACTTCCTTAACAACCTCAAATGATGAAATCAGTGTGCTTCTGCTGGACTGCAGGCTGCTTTTGTTGGCAGTGTAACTTTTTTTTTGCATCAAGTTATAAAACTGCATGCAATCCAAAATACATGATTGTCTGACCACAATGTTGAGTTTAAATCAAATGACTACGACAACATTTCATGTGGTGATGGTAGTGGTGAAGTGAAAGCAGCGTGTCTTGTCAGCGAGTAGACTTCCTTCCTGTTGCTTCTCATCTGTTTCCCTCCAATATGTACTGTAGTTGTTGCATTTAACACTGAACGCGCTTTGAGCAACTTAAAAGTGAACCTATGCAACTTTTGCCAAACAGCAGCGATTGTGCCCACAACAGAGTTACAGGATGATGATGAATGGTAAAACATAAAAGTAAAAGTAGCACAAGCAGAAAAGATGCACAAAGTCAGCTTACTGATTCAGTCATTTCCATTTTAAAGCACTATCCATCTAAAGTTTGCTAAAATTAGCTAACATTAGCACACAAGCTAATGGTCATACCAGACTAAGTAAGTCTGTAGCAACAAAGCCCCTGAGTGTATTATACCGAGGAAAGGTGCATTTGATTGCTTTTAAATTAAACATTTTATTTGTAAAAGGAAGATTGTGGTATTTCCTTTTTCAAATGTTACATAGTCACGCTTAAAATCTTTTCAAAGACCTAAACTGGGCAAAGTTATTAGTTCATGAGGATGTGGGTAACCCTTAAAATGGATAGTTTCTTGAATATGAGCACCATCTCATTTCTTATCGAGGGTAATGTTTGTGTACAGCTCTAGAGGAGACATAACAAGCAGTAATTCAGCAGAATGGATTAGAAAATAAAAAAGAGCTGCATCTTGTTTCAAGTATTTCCTGTTTTCAAGGCTGAGCTGACTGTCAGAACTTGTTGGTGGCATCTCAACCGCAAAAATAAAACAGTCCTTTTTTTGACTTAGCAGTACTCCATTTAACTGGAAATTATTAGTAATGCGGATAAAAGGAGCTGTTGCTGCTATAAAAGCAGATTAAAGCAAAGACTTTACATGGCCTTTATTTGAGTCTTGTAGAGAGACGACCTCGTGTTAGAAAGGTTATGTGTTGGTCTACCTGTTGTTTGTTGAGGCTCTGGAAACATAGCTCAAACTGTTCATCCTTGGTCTCCATGGTTTTGCCCAGTTTTTGAAGGACCTGAAAGAGGACAACAGAGTCAGAGTAAGTTACATTAGATAGACAACGGTTTCTAGCATCAATGATTACTAGAGCTAGACTAGTTAAAGGGGGACTCCACCGATTTTACTCATCAAAGTGTGTTTACAGGTGTTGGGGAGTCCTACTCATATGTGAACAAGTTGTATGAAACCTGCACAAACTGAAACTCTGCTTCAGGCTAGCAGCTCGAGGCTACATTAGCCGATACTAGCATAAAACACCCAAATCTCTGACTGAACTGTCGGCGGTCAAGTTGCATTGTGGATAATGTATCAACTCTTCATCGTGAGTCCGACAGTGTTATAGGAGTGCAATGCCAAATTGGTGGAGTACTCTTTAATTGGCCTGGCCGATATACCGGCCCATGTCAGCTTAATGCAGATATATCGGTATTAGTGTAAATGTCAGCCGATAATTATAATACATAATATAATACAATACAATGGGATATATTGGCCCAGCTGATTTAGCGGTTTAGCACTATTAATCATAATAGACTAATGCTCCATCTACAGTACCACATACTCCTATGCCTCCACTAAACTACACACATGGCTAACTATTACAGTGTCCTTCACAGTCCACTGCATGCAGCTGTTTGAGAGCCTGAATGTCTTATCGCATGACCTTTAACTTTAAATCTGCAACAAAAGGCTGTCACGTCTATCCTTCCATTCTCCATGATTAAAAAATAAAATCCCCAAAATAGGCTTCGGTCTTGCAACTTCTGTAGCTGCTGTTTTAAGGTGGAGCAGCAAAGTCAAACAAGTCAACCACAAACTGAGCGAGAAAGGCTCAGCAAGCGAGAGGAAGTGCACACTCAGGAAGTGGCAGCTTTCGTGTCCGCACACAGCTGTACAGCACTGAACAACACTAAGATGCTCAGACCAGGAAAGTTCGAGCTGCTGTTTTATTAATGCATCAGGCCAACAGCCCAAGGGGCAATCATTCAAATGTAAACGGTAAACACACAGACGAGAGCATGTGGTTTATAGTCACATACACTGAGCGGTCTGCGTAGAGAGCTTTTCCTTTTTGTCAGTATCACAGGTTCTTACACAGGTTCTGTGATGAGATCCAGCAAATAGGCTTGACATGATTTTATCCTCTCACACGGGAACATTTCTTTATGAGTTACAACTTGATACAGAGCTCGATCAGGGAAAGTAACAAGCAATATAGCTACTCTTACACATTCTCTCATTTGCTCATTTCTACTGAGGTAAATAATAGCTGAATTAAAATAATCCTCTGAATGAGCTGCTTGTCCCCGTTTGGGATCCTTGTTGTAAAACTTACACAAGAAGTCACACCCCCTTCAGATATGCCTCATTCTGTTTCCAAAGAAACCCTTATTTGAGTAATTCTGAAGAAAAGTCTGTTAACTATTACAGCAGGGCTCCTAATGAGTTTATACCACCGCAATATAAAGCTTGATGACAAAACAATATACGTCTGTCCCAAACTGATGACAGCTTCTAGCGTGGTTGTTAAGTTAAATAGACCCAATATAACTTTACAAAGTTGATTTCCCTGGCTCACCTTCTCCTGAGCTCGATTCAAAGACTTCTGGACCCGTTTGGCGAGGAATCCAGCTCCGGCCTGAAGGTTTGGGCCCATCTTATTCTCTGCCATCGTCAATTTTCTCTCCGTTTCTCCTCACCGAGCGGAATCCACCTCCCGTCTGCTTCCTCTAGAGAAACTGCCTCACCGCGGCTGAACGGAGACTTCAATTCAAGGCAATGGAGGTGGAGCAACAATCCAAGTGTCAAGACACACACACACACACACACACACACACACACACACACACACACACACACACACACACACACACACACACACAAGCTGGGAATGAAGTATTTCACATCAACATCATCAGCGGGAGTCTGCTCTTGTTCAAACTTGTTAAAGGAATTACTGAGAAGCGTTTCTGCGTGTCCCAGTCTGTTGAACAAACATCGTGTACAGTGTTGCAAAACTGCGCTCCACTCCCATCTGCTATCCGCTAAAGGTGGACGTCCTCCAACAACACTCACCTGGAAATGATGTGTGTAGATTGCGATGATGCGTCCCTGATTCAGCAACGTCAACTGGGGAGCCGCGGATTAGCGGTAGTGGCTGAGGTGTTGCCTTCACTGTGCCTCAAAAAGTCAGTTTTTTGAGCTCATATATCAGAAATAAAGGATTGTACAATTAGTACCATAGGTTCTCAACTCTTGTCAGTTTATTGTAAAATACATGACGTACATGCCGATCTGATATTGATTTCTGCACCGTTTGTGATTAGCCTTTTCATAACGTTGATACTGAGATCAAATCATCAGCTTCTTGGTAAACTGAGCAGCCCCCGTTTGCTGAGTTGGTCATTGTTGACACACCTGCGTCTCACAATAGTATGACTAGGCTATGTCCCAACCCAGTGTGGCCTAGCTAGCCTACTTCAGACGTTGTACATGTCATTTCATTTAGGCTAAATGTTTAGTAATGTACCATGGAAATTACAGCCACACTGATGGAACCTTTAGTGTCCCTAACCCATAGCGCCCAACCTCCTGATAGCCTGCAATGAATTTATTATATTTACTAAAAACATTGTAAATGTAAAAGCCACTAATTTTTTGTATAAAAATAATATAGATATGTAAAACTTACGCACATACAAAATACAAAAATGTAACAAAACTGTAGGCATGGATGGATTACTGAATGGGCCTATGGGGGCCCAAGGGGTCAGGTGGCCCCCTGCGCTTCACCTGCATAATGTCACTGAAAGAGATGCAAAATGAGTACAAACAAAAGAGAGACACAGAGACACTAAACGACAACAAAGAGACACAAAATAACCATAAAATGACACAAAATGATCCCAAAGAGACACAGAACAAATAGAAAAAGAGATGCAAAGCGACTACAATGAGACAAAAGACAACCACATAGAGACACAGAACAACTACCAAAGGAAACAAAACAACCATAAAATCAGTATGGCGGCAAACACATCTTTCTTATCAACAAAAGCTTTAAGTGCAGTTGTTTGTTCCTATTTTAGAGAAAATATGCCATCCAGTTTGTTTAATACTGACGTGATAGCAGATTCAGAACTTTCCATCAGCGGCAGCCATCGTGGTTGTTTAAACGGTTGTGATTGACCCGCAAATAAAATATGAGCTCACAGATTTGTCTGGTTTCCAGGCTAAGGAATATGGACTCATGACCTCAGTACTAAACTCCTGGTTAAGGCCCTACATTAACCACATCAGTACAATAACTTACAGGTGTGAGTGTGTGTGTGTGTGTGTGTGTGTCTTTATCTGTTTATTTTGTAACTTTAATTATTTAAAAAACAAATAGAATCAGTTCATATGTCATTAAGATTATTTTATGGGGGGACACTCCACCTATTTTACACATGAAGAACAGTTTACTTGTCAAGTGGAGTACTTCTCAGCCTGTAAAAACAGTTACACCTAGATAATGCTGCTACATAATGTTTTCTGTGCCTCTGAAGGGAACTATCTAAAGTTCTTAAAAATAACCTTGATATCTCAGTTTGGGCCTGTGACTTCAAAATTTTAACAGAAAGCCTGTGTTACAGACTGGGCACATGGAGTCTAATGAAAGATTCTATTAAGTTGCATTATGGGAAGTGTGGGAAGGATCCAGCATTTTCAGAGCTTGACCCATATTAAGGACTAAAAGTCAGGATATCTCGGCCTCTGTTGCTTTGATTTTGATCATTCATAAACCTATTTTTGTGAGTCCCCCAACATTATGAAAGTGCAATACTGAAACAGAATCAAAATGTATTGCCAAGTACTGTAAGCAAGAATACAGTATAAAATAGAGAAATTAGCAATAAAAACTGAATACACAGACAACATCCTATCAGACAAAACAAAGGGGAGTATAACAGACCACAAACAATTCAATTCAGTTTTATTTATATAGCGCCATATCATAACAAAGTTATCTCAGGGCACTTTTTCGAATAGAGCAAGTCTAGACCGACTCTTTATATTTACAGAGACCCAACAGTTCCCACCATGAGCAAGCACTATGCGACAGTGGCAAGGAAAAACTCCCTTTTAACAGGTAGAAACCCTTGAGCAGAACCAGGCTCTAGGTGGGCGGTCATCTGCCTCGACCGGTTGGGTTGAAAGGGGGGGGGGGCGGGAGAGAGAGAGCAGGAGGAAAGAGAACATACAGCAGCTCAATACAGTTCCACATAGGGATGTAAGGCAATAGCTGTGGTAATGGCATTGATGTTAACACCAACAGAAACAACACTAAGAGCAACATTATAATAGCAATACTAATAATAAGAGCAGTAACAGTAATAGCAGCAGCGGGTGCAGAGCAGGAGCACGGGGGCAGCAGGCGGCAGCAACCACAGACCCAGACTCTACAGCTCCAGAGGCAGAAATACCTGCAGAAAGCAACAGAAGGGGAGAGAGAGAGGGGAGAGAAAGCACACAACTACGGGAAGAAGTTGAATTAATAACAAGCATTGATGGGATATGAGGGCGTACAGATGGAGAGGAAGAGGAGGAGAGAGGAGCTCAGTGCATCATAGGAAGTCCCCCGGCAGTCTAGGCC
Organism: Macquaria australasica; assembly: GCA_005408345.1. Lineage (NCBI taxonomy): Eukaryota > Metazoa > Chordata > Actinopteri > Centrarchiformes > Percichthyidae > Macquaria > Macquaria australasica. The sequence continues at coordinate 1,573 of SEMN01001803.1, read as the reverse complement.
TATAGCAGCATAACTAAGGGGTGGCTCGGGGGTCACCTGAGTCAGCCCTACTATAAGCTTTATCAAAGAGGAAAGTCTTAAGCCTACTCTTAAATGTGAGGAGGTTGTCCGCCTCCCGTACACAAACTGGGATCTGGTTCCACAGGAGAGGAGCTTGATAGCTGAAGGTTCTGGGTCCCATTCTACTTTTAGAGACTCTAGGAACCACTAGGAACCCTGCATTCTGGGAGCGCAGTGCTCTAGTGGGGTAATAGGGTACTATGAGCTCTTTAAGATATGATGGTGCCTGACCATTTAGATCTTTGAAGGTGAGGAGAAGGATTTTAAATTCTATTCTGGATTTTACAGGGAGCCAGTGTAGAGAAGCTAATATTGGAGAAATATGATCTCTTTTTCTGGTTCTTGTCAGTAAACGTGCTGCAGCATTCTGAATCAGCTGGAGAGTCTTAAGGGATTTATTGGGGCAGCCTGATAATAGAGAGTTGCAATAGTCCAGCCTAGACGTAACAAATCCATGGACTAGTTTTTCTGCATCTTTTTGAGATAGGATGTGCCTGATTTTTGCAATGTTACGTAAATGAAAAAAGGCAGTTCTTGAAGTTTGTTTTATTTGGGAGTTAAAGGACATATCCTGATCAAAGATAACTCAAAGATTCCTTACGGTTTCGCTGGAGGCCAGGGCAATGCCATCTAGAGAAACTATATCTTTAGATAATGTGTTTCGAAGGTGTTCGGGGCCAAGTACAATAACTTCGGTTTTACCTGAGTTTAACATCAGAAAATTGCAGGTCATCCAGGTTTTTATGTCCTTAAGGCATGCTTGAAGTTTAACTAATTGATTGGTTTCATCTGGCTTGATCGATAAATATAATTGGGTATCATCTGCATAACAATGAAAATTTATGGAGTGCTTCCTAATAATATTGCCTAAAGGAAGCGTATACAAGGTAAATAGAATTGGTCCAAGCACAGAACCTTGTGGAACTCCGTGACTGACTTTGGCGTGCATAGAGGATTCATCATTAACGTGTACAAACTGATATCGATCTGACAAATAGGATTTAAACCAGCTTAGTGCAGTACCTTTAATGCCAATTAAATGTTCTAGTCTCTGTAATAGAATGTGATGGTCAATGGTATCAAATGCAGCACTAAGATCTAGTAAGACAAGTACAGAGACAAGTCCTTTGTCTGATGCAATTAGAAGGTCCTTTGTAACTTTCACCAGTGCTGTCTCTGTGCTATGATGCACTCTAAATCCTGACTGAAAATCCTCAAACAGGTTGTTGTTGTGTAGAAAGTCACACAACTGATTGGCGACTGCTTTCTCAAGGATCTTAGAGAGAAAAGGAGGGTTAGATATAGGTCTATAGTTTGACAAAACCCCTGGATCAAGAGTGGGCTTTTTAAGAAGAGGCTTAATTACAGCTACTTTAAAGGACTGTGGCACATAACCTTTTAATAAGGACAGATTGATCATATCTAGTAAATAAGTGCTAACTAAGGGTAAAATTTCTTTAAGCAGCCCTAGTTGGAATGAGGGGTCTAAGACTTTCCAGATTGATGGCTTAGA
>SEMN01001802.1:0-25848 GCA_005408345.1 Macquaria australasica | reverse complement strand
GTTCCTGTAACACTATGATCCTACCTCATTGTTGGCCCAACAACAGGCAGACAGCAGCAGCAGAGCCAGAGCTGAGAACCTGAAAACAGACGTGCGAGCCATCCCAGCAGACCTGCAGGACACAGACAGGAATTAGATACAGGCAGCTACATCTCCACACACTGAAAGAAAGGGCACACTTCTCCATTGCATTCTGCTGCAGACATTTGATTTACCTTGGATCCTCTGTGTGGACTTGTGCAGCTGATGTTTCACTCCAGGTTTTTATATATGTTCAACTGTGTAGGTAAGCCCAAATATGGATTATCTGAGTACTAAGAAACCCAAAGAATCAGCTAAACTCACAAGCTTATCAGTCACATATGGTTCAGGCAGAAACACATCCATACCACTCTGGGTGGGAAAAAGGACGTGTTGCATTTATAATCATGCTGTACAAAACACATGGAAATAAAGGGAAAAGTAATTGTTATGTTGTTTGTTATGTTTTCATGGGCTGCTAAAAAGTGTGATGGGTTAGTTAAGTGTTCAGTTGACCTCTGCTGTTTTTATAAATTATAAATGAAAATATATCAGTGTACTTTGATTTCCAAGGTGAACCCAGAGTATGACACCTCTGCAGTGTAGTCATTGTGTCCACCTCATATACAAAAAGAGGATGGAAAAAATAAAAGGAGCACTTTACAATTTAAGGCAGTATAAAATGACTTCATATTGCCATTGAATCAACTTATTGAATTGAAAAGGGACTCGTCCCACAGATGTGTGTGTGTGTGAGTGAGAGTACATACTGTACGTGCTGAGTCTGGCGTTAAGAGCAAGGCCAGAAGAAAGGCTTATCTACTACTGTAAGTGCAATGTTTGATCACCTGTGTGTGTTTATCCTGCAGCTTCACTGGGCCTGAAGGCCAACAACGTGAGAATGACAGAAAATGTGAACACTGCTGATCACCTGCGCAGGTTTACACTGAGTTCTACTTCTGGAGGAATGTTCACCTTGTTTAACGATAAATCTATTGTTATAGTAATGCTGCTACAACACTTAGTCACTCACAGGTCAAAATAAGCATGGCTAGTAGCAAACAGAAACAGGCGGACTTGAGGTTAAGATATGTGAATATATATTTTTATTCATTATTATTCACTCAAGCTTGCAAGCAGTTATTCATGTAAGTGCAAATTTGTGATGATGTCATTGGACACCTTTCATTTCTCATTAGGACAGCACAAACGCTCACTGATTCAAATTAAGCACAAGATGCATTTCTGGTTTTGCTTGTAGATAAAGGTTGCATCAATCTGCCTCATCTCCTCTTGACTTCCTGTTGGGAAAGAAGGGGATATGGTAACAATATTGAATGAATATGCATACACGTGCACACACACACACACACACACACACACACACACACACACACACACACACACGGGCGTGCACATACAGTAAGACATTTGAAGTCCTTGTCTGTTGACAGTGTGATTCCTGTCCTGATAGTCTGGTGGTTAAGACACCAATCACACAACAGCAACATTCCTGGTTTAATGTGGTACCCTTCTCTCGCTTCCCATTTTTTGTATCATTACTTTTATTAATTTTCATGCTTTACACCACGGGGTTTTGCTTACAATCTCTTAATAACTAAAGGAAGCAATTTCATAATGCCTCAAATCACAAATGAACATATGATGTATATCATAGGTTGATATCTAAAAGGAAACATAGATGCAAATAAATGCACATTTGCACTTCTTATGTTTCCTGTCTGCATCTGTCACTATCTTATAAACAAAACTAAAAAATACTACTGCTACTACAAAAGTAAAGAGATGGAAACGTCCATCTGAAGACAGAATGTACAGCTAGGTTCAACTCAATATTATACTTACTTTGATGATTGTGTCTACATTAGTTAGAAAATAAACCTCCACTTACTTTTATGTCTAGAGGACATGGTTTCTTTGCACAGGTTCCAGGTTGGGTCTGGAAGCAGTTGAATCTGAAATGAATTCAAAAAGACAGCAAAGTCTGAAAAAGCTGCTTGAATTCTTTATGGCGATGCTACAATGTTCATGAGCATACATAGGTTTTGATCATTCTAGGACTGTGCATTTTGTCAGTAGGAAGATAATATAGAATATAGATAGATAATATAGATATAGAAACAAGTAGAAAGTGATTTAGTTGGGGAGGTAGTAAAGTAGTAAAAAGGTACATACTACAGCGATAAAGGAGGTTCACCCGAAGGATGTCATTAGGACTCATCTGCATGGCCCTGCCGATGGGTACATTGCTGTCAGGGATGGGAACGATGGTTGGCTCCCTGTTCCTAGAGAAGGCAAACCTATGGTGCAAATACACAGTAGTGATGAGGTTTAAACTGTATACCTGCCACCCAGTGCTCAGATCATGTTCAACAAGAAACACTGGTTAATTCCTGCAGAGCTGGAGGACCACTGATATATGGACAGTCTACAAGCTTAAAGCTGCATTAGGAATCTTTTGGCCACTTGGGGGCAGAAGAACTCAGCAACAAGGTGAAAACATGTAATCTGACATATTATCACCTTATGAAGTTGTTATGGCTAACATGTTAGCAAACAGCTGCTTATTTCCACATCCAGCAGTTACAGAGCAACATGATCGTTCATGTGGAGTGGTGTTTGTGTCACCTGATCAATCTAAGTCCAATATTCCCTCTCTGTTAGCTCTGTTTTTGGTCTCCACCAACTCCTGAGGGAAATATCTGGCTGTCCACAGGTGAGTTGCTAACTTTGTCTGCTTGTTCAGCAGCAAACAGCAGGAGAGCAGGACAGAGCTAAAAGAGAGGGAATATTGAACATATGAATGCTAATGTTGCTCCATGTCTGCTGGATGCGTAAGAAAGCAATTGTTTGCTTACATGTTTGCCACAGCTTCTTTAAGATAAGATAAGATAAGCCTTTATTGTCCCACAGTGGGGAAATTTTTAATTTTTAATTTTTTTATAAAGTGATAAAGTACTTGTTACGAGGGATAGTAACAAAGAGGGGATTTTGGAGTAATAAATGTGTAACTTTGGAAGATACCCACTCGATTTATCTAACTCCGACTGCTCTAACCTCTTATTGGCTTCAGCTGAGCTTTAGAATACATTTTTGCATTTTGTCTCTTTTATTGGAATTGCATTAGAAAATGATCTCTTCATGGCCAGTAACTGCAGCGTCCAGTAACTCTTAAACATACATTGTTAGAAGACAGACTTGAAAAAATGTGAACCTGTCCTTTAAAAATGCTTTGTTGTATCATAAATTTCATGGATTGATATTGTTGCATTATATTATTATTACGTTCAGTGAGTGAACTGAGACGCTACCTTTCATAGTGCATGACAGAGTTGTAGTCATAGGGAGTGCCAAGGTTCCTTGTTTGGATCTTCCTGAAATTGTGCTCTTGTCCTGCAGAGGATCACACAGCTCTATCAAATATTGTCTCTGTTTTATTACAGTTTGAATAGTTACATCTGCAGGAAACTATGTATGTCATTATTTCTGTACATATGGTAGCTCATACTAGAGGTCTTCATAAGCACATCATTCACATCCAGTGCTACTATATTAAGTTAAGTCAAGTCATATTCTTATTTATCTATTTGTACTTTTTGTACATTTTTCACTTGTGTTCTTAAAAGTGATAAAGGTCAGTTGTATTCATTGTAATACCCAATTTTGGTTGTTTACATCTTTTACAAAAGCACTATTAAAGTTCCATCTATATTCTACATAATTCATTTTGTTTCAGATTGTTGGACAGACTGTGTAAGGCGACCCACCAGGAATGACGTTCTGCAGCAGGATGCGAACATGCTCGTCCCTGTCGGACCGAGTCTGTTCATGGTCGAAGCCCAGGGCGTGGAGCAGCTCGTGTTGGACGATATGTTGAAAAACACAGCCAGAACGTTGCAGAGACACTATCTGGCCACGACCACGACGCCCGATAAATGAGTAACACCTGAAAGAGAGCCATAAATAAAACTCAGCTTTAGCAGACCCCACATGGCTTCCCTTGAACTGACACACACCATGTTTGATGGTGTAAGACCCTAGGTGTAAATACGGTCTATGAGTGCATTCATGCATGCATGTGTGGTATGTGCATTGTGTTCTCCATACCCTGAGCGAGACTGGATATCTACAAAGTCCTCCTGACGGTTCAGGGGGGTGAAACGGATGCAGGTGGACTCAGCAAATGAACGCAGAGCTTGGATGATGATATTTTGCTCTCTTTGGGCTTGACAGCAGGAAAACATCAGTTTAGTGGGTTTTATTACTGTCAACTTTTCATTCACTGCCATCATATTACAAGGGGACTTTTAGCAGCAAAACCCTACCATTACTACTACAAGTACTACTGCTATTGCTACTACTGTTAACACTGCCACTACTTCTACTATACTGCTACTTCTACCACTACAACTACTGCTACTACTAGGCTACTATTCACTGCTACCACTAGCCTAGGTCTGCTGCTACTAAAAATATGTCTAAAGTGTCCATGTGATATTGGTGATTTATGAGCACTTTGAGTTATATTTACTATTACAAAGTATAGGACTTTTACTAAGCCAAAGTAAAAGTCCTGCCTTCAAAAACAGATGTTTGGTTTGTTGAGACTTACAGTACTGGTTGGAGATGCGGTAGGGTACATAGACGTTGCCATCGGTGGCTTTAGGCCACAGGCAGCCTCGTGATGTGCAGGGATCAGCGTTCTGTAGACCTGTTGGAATTGCTATGTCTCCAAACATCACTAGAGGCTCATCTAAGTTCTTTCCTGCAAAATGACACGAGGATGATCGTTAATTGTACTGCATTTCTGCTGTGTTAAGGACCGGTCAATACAAGATCTCCTTCCACACTGATGGTTCTGTTTGGAATGAAGTTTCTCTGCTGTATACTTTCAGGTATGCACTGTAACACCAGCATTATGTATTATTTTTAATGTTTTAATGAATATTTAAGGTTAGAGATGAACATACCAACATTAGTGTTGGCCTTCTCTAACAGCGTGGAGACACTGAAATCATCATCCTCAGTGGTGTTGCCTGTGGAATAGAAACAGTTTGTTCTCGTATCAGGTACATGATGTAAGACTATATATTTACAGGACTGGACTCTGAAAAGTAGCCATGTCTTACCAGAGTACTCATGACTCTTTTCAAAAGGAGCCTGTAATAACACACAGAGTAAAACAAGTTGGTTAAATACAGTTGAATGGATATAGAGCCACGGCGATCTTATCTGAATGAAAGATGTGGAAATGTGCTTCTATGTAAGTTTGGCAGAGATTAAACTTTAATTTCAGCCTACTGTGGGAAGTGCAGGTCCTATAGAGATAGCATCTAGGGGAAAACTCGGTGCACGGTGGAAACTTTTTTAAATTTGAATGTGCATCTTTCAAGGTAGAGAAAGCAAAATGCTTGTATTCCTGCATTGGATTTGAATGTAACGCACTCTAAAATTTACAAACTATAAAATGAAACACAAAATCACATTTTGCTTTTTTCAATTTACCAAATTATCTCTGTTTAGAAACAGTTTTCCTTACAATTGCCTCACAATTAAAAAAAAGTTCCCCTGTAAGTCAGCAGTCAGTCAATATTAATATAATACATCCTTTCACTGTTGATCATTGTATCTTATTGAAGTGTCAGAACTGATCACATTAATTGCATTTCATTTCAAATTGTGTCACAGCATTTGTTATGTATTTATTTAATTAGTTTCTGTCTGTCCATATAAATGTACATGTGAAGTGTCTGCTGATGCTTACCGGTATAATAAAACTGTAGACGGAGCAGAAGAGGACACTGAGCACTGCAGCTTGGAGGATCATGGCTGGTTACAGGACAGCAGCAGCAGGCCAAGAAAATGCCTTGGGAAACAGAAGTGTCCGAACTTATATAGGTGGGAAAGCCAACTAACTGTCACCCTGAGATGGCACAACACCTACCAAAGGCTTATTGACAAATTCCTCTCAATTGGAAGTGGCAGTTATTACTTAAAACAGACTGTGGTTTGTGTAAGATATGTGGGCTTTATTTTCTGCTGTTTGTTCCCAGACAGGAGCAGCTTCACATTTTAACAAGCAATGACATATAAACAAAAGATTAAATTGATCAAATAACAGGACAAAAACGTTCTGTGTTTGTCTTGATTTAGAAATTTCAAGGTATAAAGGGTAGAAAGACCGTTTTTTATTGCATTTTTAGGAAAGGTTTTATATTATAGTTCTCAGTTAAGGTTGAAAACCAAAAAATCTTTCACAAAAAAGGGATGAAGTCACCTTTGTTATGGCAGCAGCACGACACTAAATAGAAATATTCTATTTGTCTAAATGAAGATAATGAACTCTCCGAAAATATAACAGACCTCTTGAATACCCTATCTAGAGGGTTAAACTACAGGGTGGCTATTAGGTGCTGATGAATAATTGCTGCTACTGATGCCACACCTGTCAGATAATGTTTTACTGAAACTATATTCAACCCATTTTGAGCAAGTGGGTAGAAAATGATACTCAAGACATTTAGAATATTTTCATTAATAGGATGGTGCATAAAAACCATGGGTTTGAGTATTTCACTCAGTGAAAACATTATAGTACTTTAATGAATGATATAGAATCTATACAGACTGTGATAACAGAGTGGAATAAGATGATTTTTTTCAACCTTTCAACCTTTCAACCAAGGGAAAAAAAGTGGAAACAGGATGTTAAGAGTTTATAAAAAAAGTGACATCAAAATCAGAATTGGTTTATTGCCAAGTGGGTTTACATATACAAGGAATTTGCTTTGGTATTTAGGTTGACTAACAATAAACATAGTAAGTAGAGAATATAAAAAAAGATAAAGCAAGTACTGCATAAATATAAGACAGAAAATTGACAAGATATATATATATATATATGTATAGCCACCTGGCTGGGTTCTGTGTGGAGTTTGCATGTTCCAAAGACATGCAGGTTAGGTTAATTGCCAACTCTAAATTTCCAGTAGCTGTGACTGTGAGTGTGAATGAATCATTTACTGATACTTTACTGATCATTTATAAACCATTTCTTGGTTTCCAGGTGGAGGAAAATGGTAAATGGTAAATGGACTTCACTTATATAGTGCTTTTCAACCTTAATAGTTCCCAAAGCAATTTACAGATTGGTGTCATTCACCCATTCACACACTCATTCACACACCAATGGAGCAATTTAGGGTTCAGTGTCGCCTTGGATTAATGGACAACCCCCTCTACCTCCTGAGCCACAGCCGCCCTAAGTGCCTTTAGCTGGTGTTTATCATGCTCCAACACTTGCTTTGTCTTTTTGAGTCACTCTCTGATCAGAGAAGACTCCTCCAAATGTTCAACCACTTACCTTCTGGTTAAAGGCTGCAGACCAAAATCAAATTATTAACATTCACAACTGCAGACTTGCTGGATTATTCTTAGAATTCTTTAATACTTATTAACATTTAGAATTGCAAATGACTTATTAACTTTTGTGACTGGTTCATTAGAAAGTAAGACACCTGACCCATGAATGAGTTTATTATATTATACTGGGTGATGAATAACTGATAACATGCTATTCTGACATCTCTCAGTGATTTATATCATGTTGCACTCAAACTAAATTCAACAAAACACTGAACAAATTAGCAATAAATAAGATTTCATAATATCATTAAAATCTGACATGTGATAGATTGGGAGGTTGTATCACAATACATTTAGTCTATGAGTTATGGTCTATTATAAACAAGCTATTATCTTCATTATCAATTCAATCTGACAAACGCCAACATAGTTACTTGACAATATAATCAAAGCACATGATTACAGAAAAATATAAAGCCAGCAAGTCAGTGATGATTCAATATGTATCACACAAAGCAGCTGTAGGTCCAACAGCACAAATGGTGACATTAAAGTGAATTACATCTTCATTCTTGTTTATGTTGGATTAAGTTTGCACATTCACACAACCCCTCTGTGTGGTTAAAACCAGAGGTGCAGAGTTGCAAAAACCTCTTTTGTGTTTGTATGACTTCTCCAAATTGTGGGCACCAGTTTGTTTGGTTTATACACAGTCTTGCACAGTCTTGCAGATAACAGGAACAACTAGAAAAGGCAATTTCTGAAGAAACTGCAGTATGAATGCTGTATGTTAGAAGGCTGATGCTAAACTGGATAGCTGGCTTTAAATGTTGAATAATACTGAAAATGTATGAATGATGTGGAATATTTGAATGTTTGTTGAAAAGCTGACGCTAAACTGGATTACTGACTTTAATTTGAAGACGCAGTTGAAGGACTATGAATGGGTTGAGAAGTGGGAAAGGGATAAAGGATGCAAAGTATGAATGGGATTTAAAAGCTGAATAAAAGTCATAATGTAAGAAAGATGTGGATTGTGGTTTGAATGGAGTTTATTGCTGAAAGTATGAATGACTAGATGTGAGTTGGAAAAGTGTAGAAAAGGAGTATGAAGAGTTAGAAAAGTGGGACATGATCTAATTAGTAAGAATGGGACTAAAACGTTAAAAATCTCATAATGTAAGAAAGATGTGGAACACTTTAAGGTTTGAATGGAGTTTGTAGTCTAAAGTATCAATAAGTAGATAAACCTTGAAAATGCTTGAAAAGGTGTGAGAATGTCTAAGTCCTGTGTGTGTGTGTGTGTGTGTGTGTGTGTGTGTTAACATTTGAATGGTTTCTGTAGCTTAAAATATGCAGAAATAAAAACGTATGGAAGAAGAATAAATTGCAAAGCATTGCTAAAAATGCAGAAATCTGAAATTAAAGCTGGGGTAGGCAGTTTTCTTTTGGCGTCACTGGGCAAAAATGCCATATTAACTGTGCAGCTGTTGTGTCCCGTCAAATTTGTTAAGGTCTTGTTTAGGTAGTTTTATGTCATGTTCACTCACGTCTAGTCCCGTCTTGCACTTCCTGTTTTATTTTAGACTCACCCTTTTGGTTCAGGTCTGACTTCCTCTTGTGTTTCCCGCCATTTGTCGTGTGTGCCCCGCCCCTGATTGGTTTCACCTGTGTTCCCCTTCCTCGTGTGGGTGTGTGTATATGTGTGTATATATAGTCCCTGTTTCCCCTTGTCCTGTGCCAGTTCGTCTTGTCCTGTCGGCAAGTCACGTCCTCAAGATTCAGGTTACCCTTGTTGAGTTTATTGAAGTCGTTGTTTGATTTGCGGCTTTTTGTATAGAGTTGTTTTGGTTATTAGGGTTTTTTTGGTTATTAGGGTTTTTTTGGTTATTTCCTCGTTAAGAGTGATTTTGAGTTATCCTTATTTTTCCCCTCTGTAAAGAGCGCTTTTTGTTGGAACTTTGGTACAAGTAAAATTTCGTTATACTCTTTAAAACGTTCTGAATCGAGTGGTGCTTTTGAGTCCGACATCTTGTGTACCAGGAACGTAACAGCAGCATATTGTAATTCAAGTGGTCTGAGAGCAAACCTCTACTTCAGCCCCCCCTCTTGCCTTTGTTTTCAGGCTTCAGAAAATCTAGCCCGTGATGGTAGACTTTAGCCAATCACAGGTTATTTCAGAGAGATGGTGCGTTCGTATTGGCTAAACTACAAGAGCATATGTGTGTACACGTCCCTTCAGATGGTGAAAACCTGATTCAGTGGAGGAAAATCCTGCCGAAAATCCTGAAACTTGTGATAAATGTCCAACACATCCTTTGCCTACAGCGGTGTATAGTACAAAACAACACGTCCCAGCTCCACACGGAGCTTCAGGCTCATTATGTTCGATGCCATGGCGCTCATAACGACGAGTGCCAAAGAGGCATAATGACAAACAGTGGGGAACAACTTTTGACGGGGGACAGTGGTGTGTGTGTGGTGTTCTAGTCTCTCATCCTGCTGCTGGACGGAGTTGCAGCTGCCTCTGAAGCCTGGGGTACTCTGCTGGAGGGGCATCTTTGAGAAAACAAGTCATGGCGGGAGGGGCCGCGGTCTCGGTGAGGCTCACGCAATGGAGAGTGAGCCCTACGAGGGAAACAGTTTCACTGGGGAACCGACTCCTTCTGCTGCCTGTTGAAGTTGTGGGTTTGGTGGGAGGGGCAGACAATCACACAGGTGGGAAACACACAATGGCAGGAAGTTAAGGGACCTGAAACGAGAGGAGAGTTAGGATTTCAAAGTAAAAGACACGCCAGAACAGGAAACAGAAACACGACAGACATGAAAACTTAACACAACCGACGAGACATGAAATAAAGTCTTCTAAATCAGGCATAAATATGGCAGTGACATTATTGGTTATAGACATAGATATCTGCATACTGTGTAACTTAAACTCACATTCATTTAAGATGTTTGTTATTGATGACAGCAGCTGTGCAGCCATAGATTTTATGTAGACACCTACAGTATCTTCACTACAACTCAGTTAAATTAAATGTGCTGCAGATACCTTGCAACTGGTGACTCATTCAGGACCATTGCTAACAGCTTCCATGTTGGGGTCTCCACGATTGTCCCTGATGTTGCCACTGCTATTTGGGACTGCCTTGTGGAGGAGTTCATGGCTGTGCCCACCACAGAGGCATGGAGGTCAATTGCAGAGAGGTTTGAGGAGCAGGGGAATTTTCCTCTCTGCTGAGGAGCACTGGATGGCAAGCATGTTGTTCTCAAAGCCCCTGCTAACTCAGGATCTTCAACTACAAGGTAACATTCACCTTAGTTCTCCTGGCAGTTGTGGATGCCCAGTATTGTTTCCGGGTGATTGATGTCGGTGGATATGGAAGAACAAGCGATGGTGGGATTCTGGCCAACTCAGCTTTTGGTCATGTGTTGCTGATGAGGCCTTTCCACTTCGAAAAAACCCCATGAGGCCATTCTCTGGGCGCATCCTTCCAAGAGAGCTGGTTGGGATCCTTTTTTCGCAGTGGAGGATGTACAGGCATGCCATTGAGGTCCATCCAGAAGGTGCGGAGAATGTGTGAAGGTGACCTGTGTTCTCCATACCTTCCTGCAGAGGACAACCCAGACAACTGCAGTGAGGGAGAGCATCCTGGATGGTGAGGTGGAGCCACTGCCAGGTCTGGGAAGAGGTGCTGCCAACAACTCAGCAAGAGAGGCCATCAGGGTTAGGGAGACCTTCACATCCTACTTCTCTGCAGAGGGAACTGGCAACCATGGCAAGACACCGCGTAGTGCACAAGCACACCCAAAACGGCTCTTTTAAGAGCCACCCACACATTACTATTGAGCAACACTCCTGCAATGTTACCATATTGTATGTCAGCACCAAAATGAATATACCAGTGTTTGTGCATGCAAGGTCATCAATTCATATTCATATTATAGAGAGCATTGTGTTTGCTTTTGTTTTTATCCATGATATGCTACTGTGAAGTAATACAACTTTAATTTGGCATGTCTACACTGCATTACAACACAATAACATAACAACAATAAACACAACAATAAAAGAAGACATCACTGTGATGTGCTGACTTTATCAAGCAAGTCTGTTACTTTCAACAGCAATATGGCTAAAAGTTATAGTTAAGAAATTATTTTTTATATTGTGAAACTGTCAAGAGGTAAAGATGTTGGGCTACAGAATTACTCATAAGCCAATAGAAAGACATGAGAAGCAAACAGTTCTTTACTTTTAAGATGAAAGAAATATTCAAAACTAGTTTTAAACTGACAGCAAAATAAATGGATAATTGTGCCATCTGGTATTATTATTTTGTTCTGTAAATGATTAGTCTGTTGCAAGTGTCCTACTTTCTGCTTTTTAAATGATTTCATGAATAGAGGCAAAAATCTTTTTATTTTTACCAAAATTGAGACCAGAACTCACAGAAGGACCAGGAGAGAGAGAGAGAGAGAGAGAGAGCCTGGTTCGTTCCCTGCAAAGATTGGAATCTGGAATGGAGTAGTTGTTACACATGACAAACTGTCCATCTGGGAGCTGCCCTTGGAGGAGTCAAAGCAGGGCAGCAATGTGGTGGATGAACCTACATGTGTTCCCATTACAGCGCTCTCTTAAGTAAGTACACAGTAAAGTTGACAAAGTTGCCCTCCTGGCTACAATGTTTTGGTTAGACACATGGTGTGCTTTACAGAGCAGACTTTGTCCAATCAGAACTACTCGTAAGCGGGACATCTGTCCTGCTAATAGATCCAATGTGGAACTACAAAGAAGGATGATGAAAGATTATCTACAATCAAAATCCTAATGACGGTCGGTGGATGTGTGTTTTGGCAGGCAAAAGACTGAATTTTAAGGTGGGCGTAATACATGAACAATTTGAGATTACAAAAGCTAAAATATGGCTGCATGCTTTGGGAAATGACTGGCACTAATGGAAGGTGTAAGCATACATTAGTTATTTAACTTGAACATCCATTTGACTCCTACTAGTGCTGTGGAGCCATGTTTTTAAGAGTGGCTCCCTGTTTTATTTTTAGAATCATGGATGTGCATCTACATGCACATGCACAAACCTGCCAGGTTGGTTTCACTCTATTCCACTGGTTGACAGTGGGTGACAGTAACATGCTGTCATCACTGTCTTCTGAAAGTTGTCAAAGTTTGCCTTCACCATGGTGACTGAACAGTCAACACCTATGCCATCCTGGATGACGGTTCAGAGAGAACTATGCTGTTACTGGAGTGCTGCAGAGAAATTAGGTGTGCAAGGGACCCCAGAGGACCTACCACTCCGAACAATTAGACTGGATGTGCAGACCCTCTGCGGTGCTTCAGTGTCATTCTCCATTTCTTCTCCTTCAAAGCCAAAGACCAAGTTCAGGATTACAGGTGCATTCACCTCTGCTCGCATTGGACTAGCAGACCATACCTACCCCATGGAGCAACTCTGGAGGAGTTACAAGCACCTGATTGGCCTTCCCATACGGACCCTCACAAACGTTAAGCCCTTGCTTCTTATTGAGAGTGACCACACCCATCAACGCATCCCCGTTGAGGGATTGCTGCCATTCACACAAGGCTGGGCTGGATGCTGCAGGGCCTAGTGTACGCTGCCAAGGCTAGTGTCGTCCGACACCTTGCCTGAGTGAGCTGATGAAACACGTTGAGAAATTATGGCAGGTCGATACTTTTCCATCCAGAAGCAAGAAACTAGTTACTCGTTCGAGGCAGGACCAAGAGGCCATCAGCATCCTCAAGACCAAAACTCAGAGTAGAGGTCGATACCATACTACGTTACGCCACCCCGCTGCTCCGCCGGAGGGACATGCCGCTCCTTCAGGCTACTAAAGAAGCTGTCATGCCTAGTTTACGAAAAGTAGAAAGGCGATTGGCCAAAGACCCCACTGTTAACCAACCAGAAGATGCCTCAGAGCTATGTAAGTCTACCTTCTGTGAAGTCACTGCTGTTGCATCAAGTCAGCCTACTTCAGACCTGAGCCAGTACAACTCTTAGAGGGAGCTGCTGGAAGTGACCGTGCAGGAGTTGCATGGGGTGGCCAACTCTAACGATCACCCTACTGCTGAAGACTACTGCCAAGCTGAGTGGTTGATTCTCCAGAGAGCTCAGATGGATAGTTTCCAGCAGGAGTACAGTCTACTAAAAGCTGGTAAGCCAATCCCTAGAAGCAGTCATCTTCTCACTCTGTCTCCAGAACTGGATCAGAGTGGAGAGCTCATCCATGTTGGAGGACGACTGCGTAGAGCGGAAGGCCTAGAACTGACAGTTCTCCATCCAGTCATCTTAGACCTAGGCCATTAAATGACTAGACTTCTGATCCAAGACTTCAACAGCCGTCACCACCACCCAGGCCCTGAGTGGGTGTTCGCAGAGCTTCAACGCTCCTTCTGGATCCTGTAAGGGCGTGAGGCTGTTCGGCGCTACCAGTACAGCTGTGCTGACTGTCGGCGATGGAGGGCTAGACCAGCCGTACCAAAGATGGCAGACCTTCCAGCAGCCTGTCTGCGCCTATTCAAGCCTGCTTTCTATTCCACAGGGATGGACTGCTTTGGGCCATTCGAGGTCAAGGTGGGCCAGTGCCTGGAGAAGAGATGGGGAATCATATTCAAGTGCCTCACCACCAGGGCGGTACACTTGGACCTCCTTACGACCATTAATACAGACGCTTTTGTGATGGCTCTTTGCCGATTTATCACCCGTAGAGGAATGCCTGCAGAGCTGTTCTCCGACCAGGGGACAAATTTCAAGGGAAGTGAGTGGGAACTCAATGAGACCTTCATGGGAATGTCTCCCAAAGTACAACAGCTCCTTGCACCACAGAAGATCACCTTTCGCTTTAACCCCCGGTAGCCCCCCACTTCGGAGGGGTGTGGGAAAGGGAGATATGCTCAATTAAGAGCGCACTCTATGCCACGGTGGGTGCTCAACCTGTCCCAGAAGAAGTGCTTCACACCATCCTTACTTAGGTGGAAGGGATTCTCAACAGTAAGCCCTTGGGTTATGTGTCTCCAGACTCAAGCGACCCAGATCCAGTGACTCCCAGCATCCTTCTTATGGTTCGCTACCTCAGGTAGTCTACCCTGAGAGCAAACCTCATCAGTCGCCGACATTGGAAGCACTCCCAAGTTTTGGCTGACCACTTCTGGGCCTGTTTCATCCATTTCTATGTACCGAGTCTGCAAGCTCACCAGAAGTGGCAGGCTTCACCAGCTGACATCGTAGAGGACTGTGCAGTGATGATCACTGATCCACATCTTCCCAGGGCCCTCTGGCCCATTGGGAGGGTGGTCAAGACTCATCCCAGCCCCAACGGGCACATCAGGTCTGCTAATGTGATGGTGAAGGAGAGACTCTACACCCGGCCAGTTGCCAGGCTGGTTGTCCTCCCTGCAGGTCCCGCTGGAGACGATGGGGACAGTTCAACTCCTGCAACCGCATTCCAACCTTAGACCTTTGCTGCCTTTATTGATGTGCAAATGTATTACATACATTTGGGGACGAGTGTAGAAAAGGCACCCAAAGTTATAAATTAGTGTTTTTAAGTACCATGGCCTTTCAATTCAATTCAGTTTTATTTATATAGCGCCATATCATAACAAAGTTATCTCAGGGCACTTTTTCGAATAGAGCAAGTCTAGACCGACTCTTTATATTTACAGAGACCCAACAGTTCCCACCATGAGCAAGCACTATGCGACAGTGGCAAGGAAAAACTCCCTTTTAACAGGTAGAAACCTCGAGCAGAACCAGGCTCAAGGTGGGCGGTCATCTGCCTCGACCGGTTGGGTTGAAGGGGGAGGGGGGGAGCGGGAGAGAGAGAGCAGGAGGAAAGAGAACATACAGCAGCACAATACAGTTCCACATAGGGATGTAAGGCAATAGATATGTTAATGCTGCATGCTCAGGTGAACGTATTGTCTCATTTCCGGTTACCGGTGTTTCTGTGTTACTGATTGCAAAGTTCGCTGCTCCAGCTAAACCCAGTTAATTTTGATATTTTCTTTACTATAGCGGTTAATTACCCGCTATACATTTAAGGATACACTAGCTCTGTTTAAGCACTCATATCTGTCTCCTGTTAGCGACTTTCCGCTAATCCCACAGTTGTTTACACGCTAGTTAGTTGCTACTTTAGCTAAGTTAGCGATGGCGTCTCTCTCTCCTTCTCCCTCTCCTGCTCTCTCTTGCTCGGTGTGTCAGATGTTTAGTTACTCCTCTGCCTCCTTTAGCGATAATGGTACGTGTAACAAATGTAGTTTATTCACTGCGTTGGAGGTGAGACTCAGTGAGTTAGAGTCGCGGCTCCGCACCATGGAGAGTCAGTCAGCCGTAGCTAGCCTGCCCCTAGCCCCTGCCAACCTTAGACCTTTGCTGCCTTTTTTGATGTGCAAACGTATTACATACATTTGGGGACGAGTGTAGAAAAGGCACCCAAAGTTATAAATTAGTGTTATTAAGTACCATGGCCTTTACAGTGCCCTGCAAAAGTATTCACCCCCCCTTGCCATTTTTCCAATTTTGTTGTATTACTACCTCTAATTTAAATGGATTTTATATTTTATTTTATGTCACTGACCTACACAAAGTTGTCCAAATTGGTGAAGTGAAATGAAAAAATAACTTGTTGTGAAAAAATTCTAAAAAATAAAACACTGAAAACTGGTGTTTGCATATGTATTCACCCCCTTTGCTGTGAAGCTCCTTAATAAGAACTGGCGCTACAAATTACTTTCAGAAGTCACATAATTAGTGAAATGAAGTCCACCTTTGTGCAATCTAAGTGTCACATGATCTTAGTATAAATACACCTTTTCTGAAAGGCCCCAGAGTCTGCAACACCACTAAGCAAGGGGCACCACCAAGCAAGTGCCACCATGAAGACCAAGGATCTCTCCAAACAGGTCAGGGACAAAGTTCTGGAGAAATACAGATTAGGGTTAGGTTATAAAAAAATATCAAAAACTTTGAACATCCCACGGAGCACCATTAAATCCATTATTAAAAAATGGAAAGAATATGGCACCACCACAAACGGCCGCCCATCAAAACTCACAGACCAGGCAAGGAGGGCATTAATCAGAGAGGTAACACCCAAGGAAGGAACTAGAAAGCTCAACAGCAGAGATTGGAGTGTCTGTTCATAGGTCCACTTTAAGCCGTACACTCCACAGAGCTGGGCTGGAGGGGTGGCCAGAAAAAAGCCACTGCTTAAAGAAAAAAATAAGGCATGTTTGGAGTTTGCCAAAAGGCATCTGGGAGACTCCCCAAACATGTGGAAGAAGGTACTCTGGTACTCAGATGAGACTAAAACGGAACTTTTTGGCCATCAAGGAAAACGCCATGTCTGGTGCCAAGCCAACACCTATCATCCCCCCGAGAACACCATCCCCACAGTGAAGCATGATGTATGGCAGCATCATGCTGTGGGGATGTTTTTCATCGGTAGGGACTGGGAAACTGGTCAGAATTAAAGAAATGATGGATGGTGTTAAATACAGGGAAATTCTTGAAGAAAACCTATTTCAGTCTTCCATAGGTTTGAGAATGGGACTGAGGTTCGCCTTTCAGCACGACAATGACCCTAAGTATACTGCTAAAGCAACACTGAATCTGAAATCTGAATGTCTTGGAATGGCCTAGTTAAAGCCCAGACCTCAACCCGATTGAAAATCTGTGGTACGACTTAAAGTTTGCTGTACACCAGCAGAACCTATTCAACCAGGCACTGTATAGTGTTTCTATGTCTAATGTACTGTTAGGTATCTGTTTATTCAGTGCTGATAGCTCTACAGGTGAGCCAATTTACCTGATGGTGGTATATCGCAACTGACGTCACACCGTCAAAAGCAGTGTGCTTCAGTGGGCTAGTCGAGTGATGGAGTAAGGCGGTGCAGTACAATAACTTTCATTACAAGTGATCTGTGCGTGAATGAAAAGAAAGCATTTGGCCTTAAGTGGTGTTCTGGCCGACACACCGGGGTGAACCTAGTGACAAACATAGAGCTAGTGCCCAGACTGAGCATATTCATATTAGCTTCACTACATATGTAAAATATGCAGACTTTTTAAAATGCATCTTGCAAATGTTTTATGGAGGACGAAAATGCCCTTTTTGTAAAAGTCAAAATGGAATCTGACCAGGTCAGATCTTATAATATTTCCATATCACAGCCAACACAACTTGAGTGTTATAAGCAGCATGTTAGCATGAAGAAAAGATAGCTCGTCCATGACCTTTTACTGTTAAACAGCTCAACAGAGCCACTGTGTGTGAATCTCTCAGGGATAGAAACTAGAAATCACTTTGTCTCTTCAGGAAGTTGGTGTAAAATGCAGCTGTAACATTAGGCAGCAGAACAGAGCTGCTCGGCTGACTGCTACCTAGCTGTTATCTCTAGCAAGTCAATGTATTGCAACATAATGCGTCCCTTTGCAACCTACAACGTGAGAATGACAGAAAATGTGAACACTGCTGATCACCTGCGCAGGTTTACACTGAGTTCTGCTTCTGGAGGAATGTTCACCTTGTTTAACGATAAATCTATTGTTATAGTAATGCTGCTACAACACTTAGTCACTCACAGGTCAAAATAAGCATGGCTAGTAGCAAACAGAAACAGGCGGACTTGAGGTTAAGATATGTGAATATATATTTTTATTCATTATTTATATATTATATATATTTATATATTATATATATTTATATATTATATATATATTATATATATATATTTATTCACACTCAAGCTTGCAAGCAGTTATTCATGTAAGTGCAAATTTGTGATGATGTCATTGGACACCTTTCATTTCTCATTAGGACAGCACAAAAGCTCACTGATTCAAATTAAGCACAAGATGCATTTCTGGTTTTGCTTGTAGATAAAGGTTGCATCAATCTGCCTCATCTCCTCTTGACTTCCTGTTGGGAAAGAAGGGGATATGGTAACAATATTGAATGAATATGCATACACGTGCACACACACACACACACACACACACACACACACACACACACACACACACACGGGCGTGCACATACAGTAAGACATTTGAAGTCCTTGTCTGTTGACAGTGTGATTCCTGTCCTGATAGTCTGGTGGTTAAGACACCAATCACACAACAGCAACATTCCTGGTTTAATGTGGTACCCTTCTCTCGCTTCCCATTTTTTGTATCATTACTTTTATTAATTTTCATGCTTTACACCACGGGGTTTTGCTTACAATCTCTTAATAACTAAAGGAAGCAATTTCATAATGCCTCAAATCACAAATGAACATATGATGTATATCATAGGTTGATATCTAAAAGGAAACATAGATGCAAATAAATGCACATTTGCACTTCTTATGTTTCCTGTCTGCATCTGTCACTATCTTATAAACAAAACTAAAAAATACTACTGCTACTACAAAAGTAAAGAGATGGAAACGTCCATCTGAAGACAGAATGTACAGCTAGGTTCAACTCAATATTATACTTACTTTGATGATTGTGTCTACATTAGTTAGAAAATAAACCTCCACTTACTTTTATGTCTAGAGGACATGGTTTCTTTGCACAGGTTCCAGGTTGGGTCTGGAAGCAGTTGAATCTGAAATGAATTCAAAAAGACAGCAAAGTCTGAAAAAGCTGCTTGAATTCTTTATGGCGATGCTACAATGTTCATGAGCATACATAGGTTTTGATCATTCTAGGACTGTGCATTTTGTCAGTAGGAAGATAATATAGAATATAGATAGATAATATAGATATAGAAACAAGTAGAAAGTGATTTAGTTGGGGAGGTAGTAAAGTAGTAAAAAGGTACATACTACAGCGATAAAGGAGGTTCACCCGAAGGATGTCATTAGGACTCATCTGCATGGCCCTGCCGATGGGTACATTGCTGTCAGGGATGGGAACGATGGTTGGCTCCCTGTTCCTAGAGAAGGCAAACCTATGGTGCAAATACACAGTAGTGATGAGGTTTAAACTGTATACCTGCCACCCAGTGCTCAGATCATGTTCAACAAGAAACACTGGTTAATTCCTGCAGAGCTGGAGGACCACTGATATATGGACAGTCTACAAGCTTAAAGCTGCATTAGGAATCTTTTGGCCACTTGGGGGCAGAAGAACTCAGCAACAAGGTGAAAACATGTAATCTGACATATTATCACCTTATGAAGTTGTTATGGCTAACATGTTAGCAAACAGCTGCTTATTTCCACATCCAGCAGTTACAGAGCAACATGATCGTTCATGTGGAGTGGTGTTTGTGTCACCTGATCAATCTAAGTCCAATATTCCCTCTCTGTTAGCTCTGTTTTTGGTCTCCACCAACTCCTGAGGGAAATATCTGGCTGTCCACAGGTGAGTTGCTAACTTTGTCTGCTTGTTCAGCAGCAAACAGCAGGAGAGCAGGACAGAGCTAAAAGAGAGGGAATATTGAACATATGAATGCTAATGTTGCTCCATGTCTGCTGGATGCGTAAGAAAGCAATTGTTTGCTTACATGTTTGCCACAGCTTCTTTAAGATAAGATAAGATAAGCCTTTATTGTCCCACAGTGGGGAAATTTTTAATTTTTAATTTTTTTATAAAGTGATAAAGTACTTGTTACGAGGGATAGTAACAAAGAGGGGATTTTGGAGTAATAAATGTGTAACTTTGGAAGATACCCACTCGATTTATCTAACTCCGACTGCTCTAACCTCTTATTGGCTTCAGCTGAGCTTTAGAATACATTTTTGCATTTTGTCTCTTTTATTGGAATTGCATTAGAAAATGATCTCTTCATGGCCAGTAACTGCAGCGTCCAGTAACTCTTAAACATACATTGTTAGAAGACAGACTTGAAAAAATGTGAACCTGTCCTTTAAAAATGCTTTGTTGTATCATAAATTTCATGGATTGATATTGTTGCATTATATTATTATTACGTTCAGTGAGTGAACTGAGACGCTACCTTTCATAGTGCATGACAGAGTTGTAGTCATAGGGAGTGCCAAGGTTCCTTGTTTGGATCTTCCTGAAATTGTGCTCTTGTCCTGCAGAGGATCACACAGCTCTATCAAATATTGTCTCTGTTTTATTACAGTTTGAATAGTTACATCTGCAGGAAACTATGTATGTCATTATTTCTGTACATATGGTAGCTCATACTAGAGGTCTTCATAAGCACATCATTCACATCCAGTGCTACTATATTAAGTTAAGTCAAGTCATATTCTTATTTATCTATTTGTACTTTTTGTACATTTTTCACTTGTGTTCTTAAAAGTGATAAAGGTCAGTTGTATTCATTGTAATACCCAATTTTGGTTGTTTACATCTTTTACAAAAGCACTATTAAAGTTCCATCTATATTCTACATAATTCATTTTGTTTCAGATTGTTGGACAGACTGTGTAAGGCGACCCACCAGGAATGACGTTCTGCAGCAGGATGCGAACATGCTCGTCCCTGTCGGACCGAGTCTGTTCATGGTCGAAGCCCAGGGCGTGGAGCAGCTCGTGTTGGACGATATGTTGAAAAACACAGCCAGAACGTTGCAGAGACACTATCTGGCCACGACCACGACGCCCGATAAATGAGTAACACCTGAAAGAGAGCCATAAATAAAACTCAGCTTTAGCAGACCCCACATGGCTTCCCTTGAACTGACACACACCATGTTTGATGGTGTAAGACCCTAGGTGTAAATACGGTCTATGAGTGCATTCATGCATGCATGTGTGGTATGTGCATTGTGTTCTCCATACCCTGAGCGAGACTGGATATCTACAAAGTCCTCCTGACGGTTCAGGGGGGTGAAACGGATGCAGGTGGACTCAGCAAATGAACGCAGAGCTTGGATGATGATATTTTGCTCTCTTTGGGCTTGACAGCAGGAAAACATCAGTTTAGTGGGTTTTATTACTGTCAACTTTTCATTCACTGCCATCATATTACAAGGGGACTTTTAGCAGCAAAACCCTACCATTACTACTACAAGTACTACTGCTATTGCTACTACTGTTAACACTGCCACTACTTCTACTATACTGCTACTTCTACCACTACAACTACTGCTACTACTAGGCTACTATTCACTGCTACCACTAGCCTAGGTCTGCTGCTACTAAAAATATGTCTAAAGTGTCCATGTGATATTGGTGATTTATGAGCACTTTGAGTTATATTTACTATTACAAAGTATAGGACTTTTACTAAGCCAAAGTAAAAGTCCTGCCTTCAAAAACAGATGTTTGGTTTGTTGAGACTTACAGTACTGGTTGGAGATGCGGTAGGGTACATAGACGTTGCCATCGGTGGCTTTAGGCCACAGGCAGCCTCGTGATGTGCAGGGATCAGCGTTCTGTAGACCTGTTGGAATTGCTATGTCTCCAAACATCACTAGAGGCTCATCTAAGTTCTTTCCTGCAAAATGACACGAGGATGATCGTTAATTGTACTGCATTTCTGCTGTGTTAAGGACCGGTCAATACAAGATCTCCTTCCACACTGATGGTTCTGTTTGGAATGAAGTTTCTCTGCTGTATACTTTCAGGTATGCACTGTAACACCAGCATTATGTATTATTTTTAATGTTTTAATGAATATTTAAGGTTAGAGATGAACATACCAACATTAGTGTTGGCCTTCTCTAACAGCGTGGAGACACTGAAATCATCATCCTCAGTGGTGTTGCCTGTGGAATAGAAACAGTTTGTTCTCGTATCAGGTACATGATGTAAGACTATATATTTACAGGACTGGACTCTGAAAAGTAGCCATGTCTTACCAGAGTACTCATGACTCTTTTCAAAAGGAGCCTGTAATAACACACAGAGTAAAACAAGTTGGTTAAATACAGTTGAATGGATATAGAGCCACGGCGATCTTATCTGAATGAAAGATGTGGAAATGTGCTTCTATGTAAGTTTGGCAGAGATTAAACTTTAATTTCAGCCTACTGTGGGAAGTGCAGGTCCTATAGAGATAGCATCTAGGGGAAAACTCGGTGCACGGTGGAAACTTTTTTAAATTTGAATGTGCATCTTTCAAGGTAGAGAAAGCAAAATGCTTGTATTCCTGCATTGGATTTGAATGTAACGCACTCTAAAATTTACAAACTATAAAATGAAACACAAAATCACATTTTGCTTTTTTCAATTTACCAAATTATCTCTGTTTAGAAACAGTTTTCCTTACAATTGCCTCACAATTAAAAAAAAGTTCCCCTGTAAGTCAGCAGTCAGTCAATATTAATATAATACATCCTTTCACTGTTGATCATTGTATCTTATTGAAGTGTCAGAACTGATCACATTAATTGCATTTCATTTCAAATTGTGTCACAGCATTTGTTATGTATTTATTTAATTAGTTTCTGTCTGTCCATATAAATGTACATGTGAAGTGTCTGCTGATGCTTACCGGTATAATAAAACTGTAGACGGAGCAGAAGAGGACACTGAGCACTGCAGCTTGGAGGATCATGGCTGGTTACAGGACAGCAGCAGCAGGCCAAGAAAATGCCTTGGGAAACAGAAGTGTCCGAACTTATATAGGTGGGAAAGCCAACTAACTGTCACCCTGAGATGGCACAACACCTACCAAAGGCTTATTGACAAATTCCTCTCAATTGGAAGTGGCAGTTATTACTTAAAACAGACTGTGGTTTGTGTAAGATATGTGGGCTTTATTTTCTGCTGTTTGTTCCCAGACAGGAGCAGCTTCACATTTTAACAAGCAATGACATATAAACAAAAGATTAAATTGATCAAATAACAGGACAAAAACGTTCTGTGTTTGTCTTGATTTAGAAATTTCAAGGTATAAAGGGTAGAAAGACCGTTTTTTATTGCATTTTTAGGAAAGGTTTTATATTATAGTTCTCAGTTAAGGTTGAAAACCAAAAAATCTTTCACAAAAAAGGGATGAAGTCACCTTTGTTATGGCAGCAGCACGACACTAAATAGAAATATTCTATTTGTCTAAATGAAGATAATGAACTCTCCGAAAATATAACAGACCTCTTGAATACCCTATCTAGAGGGTTAAACTACAGGGTGGCTATTAGGTGCTGATGAATAATTGCTGCTACTGATGCCACACCTGTCAGATAATGTTTTACTGAAACTATATTCAACCCATTTTGAGCAAGTGGGTAGAAAATGATACTCAAGACATTTAGAATATTTTCATTAATAGGATGGTGCATAAAAACCATGGGTTTGAGTATTTCACTCAGTGAAAACATTATAGTACTTTAATGAATGATATAGAATCTATACAGACTGTGATAACAGAGTGGAATAAGATGATTTTTTTCAACCTTTCAACCTTTCAACCAAGGGAAAAAAAGTGGAAACAGGATGTTAAGAGTTTATAAAAAAAGTGACATCAAAATCAGAATTGGTTTATTGCCAAGTGGGTTTACATATACAAGGAATTTGCTTTGGTATTTAGGTTGACTAACAATAAACATAGTAAGTAGAGAATATAAAAAAAGATAAAGCAAGTACTGCATAAATATAAGACAGAAAATTGACAAGATATATATATATATATATGTATAGCCACCTGGCTGGGTTCTGTGTGGAGTTTGCATGTTCCAAAGACATGCAGGTTAGGTTAATTGCCAACTCTAAATTTCCAGTAGCTGTGACTGTGAGTGTGAATGAATCATTTACTGATACTTTACTGATCATTTATAAACCATTTCTTGGTTTCCAGGTGGAGGAAAATGGTAAATGGTAAATGGACTTCACTTATATAGTGCTTTTCAACCTTAATAGTTCCCAAAGCAATTTACAGATTGGTGTCATTCACCCATTCACACACTCATTCACACACCAATGGAGCAATTTAGGGTTCAGTGTCGCCTTGGATTAATGGACAACCCCCTCTACCTCCTGAGCCACAGCCGCCCTAAGTGCCTTTAGCTGGTGTTTATCATGCTCCAACACTTGCTTTGTCTTTTTGAGTCACTCTCTGATCAGAGAAGACTCCTCCAAATGTTCAACCACTTACCTTCTGGTTAAAGGCTGCAGACCAAAATCAAATTATTAACATTCACAACTGCAGACTTGCTGGATTATTCTTAGAATTCTTTAATACTTATTAACATTTAGAATTGCAAATGACTTATTAACTTTTGTGACTGGTTCATTAGAAAGTAAGACACCTGACCCATGAATGAGTTTATTATATTATACTGGGTGATGAATAACTGATAACATGCTATTCTGACATCTCTCAGTGATTTATATCATGTTGCACTCAAACTAAATTCAACAAAACACTGAACAAATTAGCAATAAATAAGATTTCATAATATCATTAAAATCTGACATGTGATAGATTGGGAGGTTGTATCACAATACATTTAGTCTATGAGTTATGGTCTATTATAAACAAGCTATTATCTTCATTATCAATTCAATCTGACAAACGCCAACATAGTTACTTGACAATATAATCAAAGCACATGATTACAGAAAAATATAAAGCCAGCAAGTCAGTGATGATTCAATATGTATCACACAAAGCAGCTGTAGGTCCAACAGCACAAATGGTGACATTAAAGTGAATTACATCTTCATTCTTGTTTATGTTGGATTAAGTTTGCACATTCACACAACCCCTCTGTGTGGTTAAAACCAGAGGTGCAGAGTTGCAAAAACCTCTTTTGTGTTTGTATGACTTCTCCAAATTGTGGGCACCAGTTTGTTTGGTTTATACACAGTCTTGCACAGTCTTGCAGATAACAGGAACAACTAGAAAAGGCAATTTCTGAAGAAACTGCAGTATGAATGCTGTATGTTAGAAGGCTGATGCTAAACTGGATAGCTGGCTTTAAATGTTGAATAATACTGAAAATGTATGAATGATGTGGAATATTTGAATGTTTGTTGAAAAGCTGACGCTAAACTGGATTACTGACTTTAATTTGAAGACGCAGTTGAAGGACTATGAATGGGTTGAGAAGTGGGAAAGGGATAAAGGATGCAAAGTATGAATGGGATTTAAAAGCTGAATAAAAGTCATAATGTAAGAAAGATGTGGATTGTGGTTTGAATGGAGTTTATTGCTGAAAGTATGAATGACTAGATGTGAGTTGGAAAAGTGTAGAAAAGGAGTATGAAGAGTTAGAAAAGTGGGACATGATCTAATTAGTAAGAATGGGACTAAAACGTTAAAAATCTCATAATGTAAGAAAGATGTGGAACACTTTAAGGTTTGAATGGAGTTTGTAGTCTAAAGTATCAATAAGTAGATAAACCTTGAAAATGCTTGAAAAGGTGTGAGAATGTCTAAGTCCTGTGTGTGTGTGTGTGTGTGTGTGTGTGTGTGTGTTAACATTTGAATGGTTTCTGTAGCTTAAAATATGCAGAAATAAAAACGTATGGAAGAAGAATAA
>SEMN01001801.1:0-25910 GCA_005408345.1 Macquaria australasica | reverse complement strand
ACGCAGGCCCACCAGACACCTCAATACTCACCAGAAAATGAGGGACTGGAGCCTCAGTGTGAGGAAAAAATGGCTCATCATTGGGGATTCGAATGTTGCCAGATTCCCACCGTTCAAAATCCCAGACCTGCAAGTAGACAGTTTTCCAGGGGCCACATTCAGACACGCTGAGGCCATTTTGGCCAAAACGGCAAAAACTGACAATGTGGAAAAACTAATCATGTCGTTTGGTCTGAACAACAGAACGCAAAATGCCAATCAGACCACTACTAAGCAGATGCAGAGAGCCATGAGAGCAGCTAAACTGACTTTTCCAAAAGCACAAATCTTCGTCCCTGAGATCAACTTCTCCAGGCGCCTCCCCCACCAGGAACAGACCAATTTGCACATAACCAATCAGTACATTACTTCTAACTATCGAGACATTCCAGAACTTTCCAGGACGGACTTCAGCACGGAACGGGACAAGACCCACTGGACCCATCACACCGCTTCGAGGATGCTGGATCACTGGACTGAGTACGTAAAATCCATGTCCCCGTGAACCTACCGACACAGGAGGGGAGCAAAACAGTTGTTAATTTATGTCAGACTTTTTCTTTATCTGAAGCGCAGTTTGCTCTACTTGGCAGAGGCTTGAATTTTATCCCAACCAAGGGCACTAATAAAAACATTAGAGAACAAATCAGATTTGATGTACAACAATATCATAGGAGACTTAAATTGGCTATTTATTTTGAGCACAAACCTGATACAGACCCCCCACCTTTCACACCGAAATCGGACTGGGTCCCTCCCATGGGTAAACTTCCCCCTGCCTTATCCACAACCATTGATGCTGACCTGGATTATGTCCAAAATAAATTTAAACTTTCCCGGATGAAGCCCAACCTGAGTCAACAGGAGATCCAGGCATTGAAATCTTTAGGTCAGAATAGAAATATCATTATTAAACCTGCGGATAAAGGCAGTGCGATTGTTATCATGGAGAGGGAACAATATTTATGGGAGGGCTATAGGCAGTTACAGGATACAACCTATTACAAAAAGATATCGGACCCTATTTATATAAAAACGGCTCCTATGATTGAGAAGATTGGGCAATCACTATGCGATAAGAAATTTATCAATTTGAAACAAAAAACTTATTTACTGGGCAGCTCTGAACCCAGACCCAGATTCTTTTACATGCTACCTAAAATTCACAAGGACCCTGCCAAGTGGAGCAAACCCCATGAAGTTCCTCCAGGCAGACCCATAGTGTCTGACTGTGACAGCGAAACATATCGCACAGCTGAATTTTTGGATTATTTTCTTGGCCCTCTCTCGACCACACACCCCAGTTATATTAAGGACACTTATGATTTTATTGACAAAATCAAAAAACTGCACATCCCTCCCCATGCATATTTGTTTACTATGGACATTGACAGCCTGTACACTAATATAGATATTGCAGAAGGCATACAGGCGGTGAAAAACATATTCTTCAAACACCCAAACATAAGACGACCTGATAAAGAACTTTTACAGCTTTTGGAAATTAATTTGACTAGGAATGATTTCACTTTTAATGGGGAGTGGTTTTTGCAAATTAAAGGCACGGCCATGGGCAAGAAATTTGCTCCCGCCTATGCAAACATCTTCATGGCTGAATGGGAATCGGGGGCTCTATCAGCCTGTGTTAAAAAACCTTTATATTATTTCAGGTATTTGGATGACATTTGGGGTGTGTGGCCGCATTCGCGGGAGGATTTTGATTTATTCTTGGTCACTCTGAACAACCACAACGCATCCATTAAGCTAAAATCCACATTGGATTCTTCTTCGGTTGATTTTTTGGACACCACCACTTTTAAGGGTAAGAATTTTCCCCAGACCCATAAATTGGATGTTAAAGTTTTTTTCAAGGAGACAGACACTCATGCCTTATTGTTTAAGAATAGTTTTCACCCCAAACACACGTTTGCAGGACTAATTAAGTCACAACTATTAAGATTTCACAGAATCTGTACTCAACAGGAGGATTTCAGACAGGCCACAAAGGTGCTGTTCTCGGTCTTGATCACTAGAGGGTACTCTCGCTCTTTCCTTAGGAAAGCCCTCAAAACTTTTCATCACACTAAGGCTCACACAATCTCCTCTCTAATTCCTTTGATTACCACCTACTCTCCTTCAGCCGCTAAAACTGTCAGAGTGATCAAGAATAATTTTACTAATTTTTCCACTGAGACTCAGCTCCTGCAGGACCACAGAATTATTGCAGCGTACAGAAAGAATAAAAATCTCCAGGATTATTTGGTCAGAGCTCGAGTTTTACCTCTTTTTAACCCTAGACCTAGATGGCACGGGGAATTTTTTCAGCACCGCATTTGGGTGCGTAATATGCATAACCATAATGTTTTCAAGGCAGAGGCTCGGGGGACGGTCCATTCCAAGAATTGTATTTATTTAATAACTTGTAAACAGTGTGGACTTCAGTATGTGGGGGAAACTGGCAGCACAATATTAATAAGGTTCACTCAACACAGGTACAATGTGCGAAATAGCATAGATACACACACTTTAATAGTAAAACATTTTTTGGAACATGGATGGGCCTCCCTCGCAGCCACTGTGTTACAGATGAATCCACGTTGGTCGACAGCTCAGAGGAGGAGGGCTGAAAGACTGTGGATCCAGAAACTGGGCACTCTTCATCCTGGGGGGCTCAACGAGAAATAGGGCCGCCGCTGCGAAAGGAGAATTGATGGACAGTGCAACTGGATTCCCACCTTACGGTGGGAATCCAAAATCTCCCCTTCCCTAACCGGCCCGTGCCCTTTTCTCTGCTCGTGTGGCGGCCTGACCTTCTCTGGGCACCTCCTTTGCTTTAGTCTTGGCCCTTTCTGATGTATACGGCTTATTTTGATATGCAAATTGGTTTTATTATGTACAGTATTTGGACTTGTATGATTGTGGACTCTGTGACTGGGGGTTGCTTATTATTTCATTTGAGGTCTCTAACTGACATGCACTTTATGGTATACTTTGTATATATACATATATATTTTGGCACTGGCTATTATCTCAGGAATGTTCCATTGTTTGATTATCCTGTGATTACTACGCTACTTGGTGAGATTTGACCGCCCCAGAGTCTGTACTAGTGTGGCTATGCCTGGATCTACGTTTTCAGGGGATTTCATCCCTAACCTTAACATCCCTCCCTCCCCTTGCCTAATCCTAAAGAATGTGACCTCGGGCCGGAGTTATCTCCCTAATCCCTGACCTGCAGGTTCCCCTGACCCTAACCAGTCTGTTTTTTTCTTACCTAACCCTAAATCTTAGGATTTTAATTTTAACCTTAACTAACCCTTCCTCTTGCCCAATTTTCAGGACTTTACTTCACGCAAGAGATTGAAACCCTAATTTATGATTTCCCTCACCCTAAGGAGAGCCCGATTTTAAGGTGTAGAGGACAACTTTAGTTCATAGTTATTTGATAAATAAATAAACACATAAATAAATAAATAAATAAATGTATAAATAAATATATTCTCTCATATGGATGCTATTATCCTATTTTATGATGTACTGTGATTCCAGCAGGAATTTTTTGGATTTGGACTTGATTTATGGTTTTGGCTTTTTACAAAAGAACGGTTTAGCTTGGTTAGATTCAGCCTGGGAGTGGGAAACTCATTTTAATTGGGATGACTTCATTTCCCATAATTCGGTTTTTTGACGACACGTCATCAGTACGGTCCCTGTAGGCATTGACGCATATCTTCGCGCTTTTTCCACTCTCGTCAGACTCTGGTCGCGGACATATGCAAGTATTTTTGTTACATATTGCTAGCACTTTTATAGGACAAACTTTGCCTGAAGAAGGTCTTTTTCAAGACCGAAACGTCGCGAATAAAAGTTTGTCCAAACGGAGCCAACTTTTGCCTTTTTTATGCACCGAAAAGTTGTTTTTTATTACGGTAAAAGTTAGGCTAAGGTTTTTAGCTCCAGCATGGCGCCCGGGGCCTACGACGACGGCTGGACGGTGGTCACCCACAAACGTGGCCTTAGAAGACGCGGGGACTACACCGCAACACAGCCAGCCAGGTACGACGCTTATCCCCGCCGCCGCCAACAACCCAGCGGCTCGGGACGGAGCTATGCTGAAGTAGCGAGAGCTAACACGGGCAAGACCCACGAACGTCACCCATCCCACCGGGGATATGAACAGCCATACGGTGCCACAGGTAACGCTTACAGCTGGACCTCACGGGAGCCACGGCGCTACCGGCTCATGCACGACGGACCTCCGTGGAACGGGGCACGGACTGGACCACGGGGCAGGACCGAGTCAGGTATGGGCCCGGACCGACGTAGAGACCCGATACGGGACATAACCCGATCCACAGATCCAGACTTTACACATAAGGCACACATTCTGCACAAAATTATAAAGACAATTCACCACCTGCAGAATGTGTCGGCTTCTCAACCTCCAATCACCATAGCCAGAATGACAGATAATCTGGCCACTTTCATCAAACCAGCGATACCTAATGACACAACACAGCTGCTTATAGAGGGCAATGCCAAAAACTGGTCCTACACTACCATGCTTATTCTCCAGGACCATTACTCACAGACGCTGGACACCGAGATTGAGAAGTTTACTCAGCTCCCTCACAGAGACTGGCATAAGCCTTTTGAAGTAGCGTCAGCCTGGGCTAAAAGGAACTTGGGCCGGCGGCTCCTGAGGGACACCCTTGAGTCTGCGGAGGCCATGCTGATCTCCAGACTTTCGGACGCGAGGTCCGACGACACCCCCGAGGAAACGGACATCGCGCCACCACCCCCGGCGAGGACGGCCTCACGGACCGCCACGGAGCAGCGCACCCGACCGGCACAACGACCCGGGACTACAGCTACGACCTCCTCTTCCACATCGGCGGACAGAGCATCGGGGGACCCGCCACGCACATCGACCCCAGGGGAGCGTCGTCGCAACACAACACAACAGAGACCACCAACAACAAACCTACTAACCATCACGGCTCAGGTCCATGTTCCACCACCTTCCCCTGGAGATACGGCCCAGCACACGGGAGTCTTACCACAACCAGCTGCTACCTCAACGCCACAGCCACCGGCGGTGACCACCAGAGCCACCATGACAGACACTGGGTGGTCCTGGTCACCTGACTCATCGGTTAGGTGTGAGGTTGGGGACTCTATGACCCCCACCTCCCCCTCTTCCTCCCTCTGCCGCTCCCCCGCTTTCCCTCCTCTTCCTCCTCCTCTCCCCCAGAGGGTTCCACGGACTCTGCCTGGGGAAAGCGGCACGGGCCCGGAAACCCCAGACATTTCTGCTCTGACGGCCTCCACGGAGCCAGAGGGTGCCTCCCCACCACCCCGGATCACCGGTAACGGCACTACGAAACCACCGGTAAGTGCCCCTCCCTTCTTGAGGAAAATGCTCTTGACCCCAAAAAGCGTCATACGGGCTAATCAAACCCAACTTAACTTTGATCTCTCTAATGCATCTGCTCCATCCACATCTACACCGACACGCAGGCCCACCAGACACCTCAATACTCACCAGAAAATGAGGGACTGGAGCCTCAGTGTGAGGAAAAAATGGCTCATCATTGGGGATTCGAATGTTGCCAGATTCCCACCGTTCAAAATCCCAGACCTGCAAGTAGACAGTTTTCCAGGGGCCACATTCAGACACGCTGAGGCCATTTTGGCCAAAACGGCAAAAACTGACAATGTGGAAAAACTAATCATGTCGTTTGGTCTGAACAACAGAACGCAAAATGCCAATCAGACCACTACTAAGCAGATGCAGAGAGCCATGAGAGCAGCTAAACTGACTTTTCCAAAAGCACAAATCTTCGTCCCTGAGATCAACTTCTCCAGGCGCCTCCCCCACCAGGAACAGACCAATTTGCACATAACCAATCAGTACATTACTTCTAACTATCGATACATTCCAGAACTTTCCAGGACGGACTTCAGCACGGAACGGGACAAGACCCACTGGACCCATCACACCGCTTCGAGGATGCTGGATCACTGGACTGAGTACGTAAAATCCATGTCCCCGTGAACCTACCGACACAGGAGGGGAGCAAAACAGTTGTTAATTTATGTCAGACTTTTTCTTTATCTGAAGCGCAGTTTGCTCTACTTGGCAGAGGCTTGAATTTTATCCCAACCAAGGGCACTAATAAAAACATTAGAGAACAAATCAGATTTGATGTACAACAATATCATAGGAGACTTAAATTGGCTATTTATTTTGAGCACAAACCTGATACAGACCCCCCACCTTTCACACCGAAATCGGACTGGGTCCCTCCCATGGGTAAACTTCCCCCTGCCTTATCCACAACCATTGATGCTGACCTGGATTATGTCCAAAATAAATTTAAACTTTCCCGGATGAAGCCCAACCTGAGTCAACAGGAGATCCAGGCATTGAAATCTTTAGGTCAGAATAGAAATATCATTATTAAACCTGCGGATAAAGGCAGTGCGATTGTTATCATGGAGAGGGAACAATATTTATGGGAGGGCTATAGGCAGTTACAGGATACAACCTATTACAAAAAGATATCGGACCCTATTTATATAAAAACGGCTCCTATGATTGAGAAGATTGGGCAATCACTATGCGATAAGAAATTTATCAATTTGAAACAAAAAACTTATTTACTGGGCAGCTCTGAACCCAGACCCAGATTCTTTTACATGCTACCTAAAATTCACAAGGACCCTGCCAAGTGGAGCAAACCCCATGAAGTTCCTCCAGGCAGACCCATAGTGTCTGACTGTGACAGCGAAACATATCGCACAGCTGAATTTTTGGATTATTTTCTTGGCCCTCTCTCGACCACACACCCCAGTTATATTAAGGACACTTATGATTTTATTGACAAAATCAAAAAACTGCACATCCCTCCCCATGCATATTTGTTTACTATGGACATTGACAGCCTGTACACTAATATAGATATTGCAGAAGGCATACAGGCGGTGAAAAACATATTCTTCAAACACCCAAACATAAGACGACCTGATAAAGAACTTTTACAGCTTTTGGAAATTAATTTGACTAGGAATGATTTCACTTTTAATGGGGAGTGGTTTTTGCAAATTAAAGGCACGGCCATGGGCAAGAAATTTGCTCCCGCCTATGCAAACATCTTCATGGCTGAATGGGAATCGGGGGCTCTATCAGCCTGTGTTAAAAAACCTTTATATTATTTCAGGTATTTGGATGACATTTGGGGTGTGTGGCCGCATTCGCGGGAGGATTTTGATTTATTCTTGGTCACTCTGAACAACCACAACGCATCCATTAAGCTAAAATCCACATTGGATTCTTCTTCGGTTGATTTTTTGGACACCACCACTTTTAAGGGTAAGAATTTTCCCCAGACCCATAAATTGGATGTTAAAGTTTTTTTCAAGGAGACAGACACTCATGCCTTATTGTTTAAGAATAGTTTTCACCCCAAACACACGTTTGCAGGACTAATTAAGTCACAACTATTAAGATTTCACAGAATCTGTACTCAACAGGAGGATTTCAGACAGGCCACAAAGGTGCTGTTCTCGGTCTTGATCACTAGAGGGTACTCTCGCTCTTTCCTTAGGAAAGCCCTCAAAACTTTTCATCACACTAAGGCTCACACAATCTCCTCTCTAATTCCTTTGATTACCACCTACTCTCCTTCAGCCGCTAAAACTGTCAGAGTGATCAAGAATAATTTTACTAATTTTTCCACTGAGACTCAGCTCCTGCAGGACCACAGAATTATTGCAGCGTACAGAAAGAATAAAAATCTCCAGGATTATTTGGTCAGAGCTCGAGTTTTACCTCTTTTTAACCCTAGACCTAGATGGCACGGGGAATTTTTTCAGCACCGCATTTGGGTGCGTAATATGCATAACCATAATGTTTTCAAGGCAGAGGCTCGGGGGACGGTCCATTCCAAGAATTGTATTTATTTAATAACTTGTAAACAGTGTGGACTTCAGTATGTGGGGGAAACTGGCAGCACAATATTAATAAGGTTCACTCAACACAGGTACAATGTGCGAAATAGCATAGATACACACACTTTAATAGTAAAACATTTTTTGGAACATGGATGGGCCTCCCTCGCAGCCACTGTGTTACAGATGAATCCACGTTGGTCGACAGCTCAGAGGAGGAGGGCTGAAAGACTGTGGATCCAGAAACTGGGCACTCTTCATCCTGGGGGGCTCAACGAGAAATAGGGCCGCCGCTGCGAAAGGAGAATTGATGGACAGTGCAACTGGATTCCCACCTTACGGTGGGAATCCAAAATCTCCCCTTCCCTAACCGGCCCGTGCCCTTTTCTCTGCTCGTGTGGCGGCCTGACCTTCTCTGGGCACCTCCTTTGCTTTAGTCTTGGCCCTTTCTGATGTATACGGCTTATTTTGATATGCAAATTGGTTTTATTATGTACAGTATTTGGACTTGTATGATTGTGGACTCTGTGACTGGGGGTTGCTTATTATTTCATTTGAGGTCTCTAACTGACATGCACTTTATGGTATACTTTGTATATATACATATATATTTTGGCACTGGCTATTATCTCAGGAATGTTCCATTGTTTGATTATCCTGTGATTACTACGCTACTTGGTGAGATTTGACCGCCCCAGAGTCTGTACTAGTGTGGCTATGCCTGGATCTACGTTTTCAGGGGATTTCATCCCTAACCTTAACATCCCTCCCTCCCCTTGCCTAATCCTAAAGAATGTGACCTCGGGCCGGAGTTATCTCCCTAATCCCTGACCTGCAGGTTCCCCTGACCCTAACCAGTCTGTTTTTTTCTTACCTAACCCTAAATCTTAGGATTTTAATTTTAACCTTAACTAACCCTTCCTCTTGCCCAATTTTCAGGACTTTACTTCACGCAAGAGATTGAAACCCTAATTTATGATTTCCCTCACCCTAAGGAGAGCCCGATTTTAAGGTGTAGAGGACAACTTTAGTTCATAGTTATTTGATAAATAAATAAACACATAAATAAATAAATAAATAAATGTATAAATAAATATATTCTCTCATATGGATGCTATTATCCTATTTTATGATGTACTGTGATTCCAGCAGGAATTTTTTGGATTTGGACTTGATTTATGGTTTTGGCTTTTTACAAAAGAACGGTTTAGCTTGGTTAGATTCAGCCTGGGAGTGGGAAACTCATTTTAATTGGGATGACTTCATTTCCCATAATTCGGTTTTTTGACGACACGTCATCAGTACGGTCCCTGTAGGCATTGACGCATATCTTCGCGCTTTTTCCACTCTCGTCAGACTCTGGTCGCGGACATATGCAAGTATTTTTGTTACATATTGCTAGCACTTTTATAGGACAAACTTTGCCTGAAGAAGGTCTTTTTCAAGACCGAAACGTCGCGAATAAAAGTTTGTCCAAACGGAGCCAACTTTTGCCTTTTTTATGCACCGAAAAGTTGTTTTTTATTACGGTAAAAGTTAGGCTAAGGTTTTTAGCTCCAGCATGGCGCCCGGGGCCTACGACGACGGCTGGACGGTGGTCACCCACAAACGTGGCCTTAGAAGACGCGGGGACTACACCGCAACACAGCCAGCCAGGTACGACGCTTATCCCCGCCGCCGCCAACAACCCAGCGGCTCGGGACGGAGCTATGCTGAAGTAGCGAGAGCTAACACGGGCAAGACCCACGAACGTCACCCATCCCACCGGGGATATGAACAGCCATACGGTGCCACAGGTAACGCTTACAGCTGGACCTCACGGGAGCCACGGCGCTACCGGCTCATGCACGACGGACCTCCGTGGAACGGGGCACGGACTGGACCACGGGGCAGGACCGAGTCAGGTATGGGCCCGGACCGACGTAGAGACCCGATACGGGACATAACCCGATCCACAGATCCAGACTTTACACATAAGGCACACATTCTGCACAAAATTATAAAGACAATTCACCACCTGCAGAATGTGTCGGCTTCTCAACCTCCAATCACCATAGCCAGAATGACAGATAATCTGGCCACTTTCATCAAACCAGCGATACCTAATGACACAACACAGCTGCTTATAGAGGGCAATGCCAAAAACTGGTCCTACACTACCATGCTTATTCTCCAGGACCATTACTCACAGACGCTGGACACTGAGATTGAGAAGTTTACTCAGCTCCCTCACAGAGACTGGCATAAGCCTTTTGAAGTAGCGTCAGCCTGGGCTAAAAGGAACTTGGGCCGGCGGCTCCTGAGGGACACCCTTGAGTCTGCGGAGGCCATGCTGATCTCCAGACTTTCGGACGCGAGGTCCGACGACACCCCCGAGGAAACGGACATCGCGCCACCACCCCCGGCGAGGACGGCCTCACGGACCGCCACGGAGCAGCGCACCCGACCGGCACAACGACCCGGGACTACAGCTACGACCTCCTCTTCCACATCGGCGGACAGAGCATCGGGGGACCCGCCACGCACATCGACCCCAGGGGAGCGTCGTCGCAACACAACACAACAGAGACCACCAACAACAAACCTACTAACCATCACGGCTCAGGTCCATGTTCCACCACCTTCCCCTGGAGATACGGCCCAGCACACGGGAGTCTTACCACAACCAGCTGCTACCTCAACGCCACAGCCACCGGCGGTGACCACCAGAGCCACCATGACAGACACTGGGTGGTCCTGGTCACCTGACTCATCGGTTAGGTGTGAGGTTGGGGACTCTATGACCCCCACCTCCCCCTCTTCCTCCCTCTGCCGCTCCCCCGCTTTCCCTCCTCTTCCTCCTCCTCTCCCCCAGAGGGTTCCACGGACTCTGCCTGGGGAAAGCGGCACGGGCCCGGAAACCCCAGACATTTCTGCTCTGACGGCCTCCACGGAGCCAGAGGGTGCCTCCCCACCACCCCGGATCACCGGTAACGGCACTACGAAACCACCGGTAAGTGCCCCTCCCTTCTTGAGGAAAATGCTCTTGACCCCAAAAAGCGTCATACGGGCTAATCAAACCCAACTTAACTTTGATCTCTCTAATGCATCTGCTCCATCCACATCTACACCGACACGCAGGCCCACCAGACACCTCAATACTCACCAGAAAATGAGGGACTGGAGCCTCAGTGTGAGGAAAAAATGGCTCATCATTGGGGATTCGAATGTTGCCAGATTCCCACCGTTCAAAATCCCAGACCTGCAAGTAGACAGTTTTCCAGGGGCCACATTCAGACACGCTGAGGCCATTTTGGCCAAAACGGCAAAAACTGACAATGTGGAAAAACTAATCATGTCGTTTGGTCTGAACAACAGAACGCAAAATGCCAATCAGACCACTACTAAGCAGATGCAGAGAGCCATGAGAGCAGCTAAACTGACTTTTCCAAAAGCACAAATCTTCGTCCCTGAGATCAACTTCTCCAGGCGCCTCCCCCACCAGGAACAGACCAATTTGCACATAACCAATCAGTACATTACTTCTAACTATCGATACATTCCAGAACTTTCCAGGACGGACTTCAGCACGGAACGGGACAAGACCCACTGGACCCATCACACCGCTTCGAGGATGCTGGATCACTGGACTGAGTACGTAAAATCCATGTCCCCGTGAACCTACCGACACAGGAGGGGAGCAAAACAGTTGTTAATTTATGTCAGACTTTTTCTTTATCTGAAGCGCAGTTTGCTCTACTTGGCAGAGGCTTGAATTTTATCCCAACCAAGGGCACTAATAAAAACATTAGAGAACAAATCAGATTTGATGTACAACAATATCATAGGAGACTTAAATTGGCTATTTATTTTGAGCACAAACCTGATACAGACCCCCCACCTTTCACACCGAAATCGGACTGGGTCCCTCCCATGGGTAAACTTCCCCCTGCCTTATCCACAACCATTGATGCTGACCTGGATTATGTCCAAAATAAATTTAAACTTTCCCGGATGAAGCCCAACCTGAGTCAACAGGAGATCCAGGCATTGAAATCTTTAGGTCAGAATAGAAATATCATTATTAAACCTGCGGATAAAGGCAGTGCGATTGTTATCATGGAGAGGGAACAATATTTATGGGAGGGCTATAGGCAGTTACAGGATACAACCTATTACAAAAAGATATCGGACCCTATTTATATAAAAACGGCTCCTATGATTGAGAAGATTGGGCAATCACTATGCGATAAGAAATTTATCAATTTGAAACAAAAAACTTATTTACTGGGCAGCTCTGAACCCAGACCCAGATTCTTTTACATGCTACCTAAAATTCACAAGGACCCTGCCAAGTGGAGCAAACCCCATGAAGTTCCTCCAGGCAGACCCATAGTGTCTGACTGTGACAGCGAAACATATCGCACAGCTGAATTTTTGGATTATTTTCTTGGCCCTCTCTCGACCACACACCCCAGTTATATTAAGGACACTTATGATTTTATTGACAAAATCAAAAAACTGCACATCCCTCCCCATGCATATTTGTTTACTATGGACATTGACAGCCTGTACACTAATATAGATATTGCAGAAGGCATACAGGCGGTGAAAAACATATTCTTCAAACACCCAAACATAAGACGACCTGATAAAGAACTTTTACAGCTTTTGGAAATTAATTTGACTAGGAATGATTTCACTTTTAATGGGGAGTGGTTTTTGCAAATTAAAGGCACGGCCATGGGCAAGAAATTTGCTCCCGCCTATGCAAACATCTTCATGGCTGAATGGGAATCGGGGGCTCTATCAGCCTGTGTTAAAAAACCTTTATATTATTTCAGGTATTTGGATGACATTTGGGGTGTGTGGCCGCATTCGCGGGAGGATTTTGATTTATTCTTGGTCACTCTGAACAACCACAACGCATCCATTAAGCTAAAATCCACATTGGATTCTTCTTCGGTTGATTTTTTGGACACCACCACTTTTAAGGGTAAGAATTTTCCCCAGACCCATAAATTGGATGTTAAAGTTTTTTTCAAGGAGACAGACACTCATGCCTTATTGTTTAAGAATAGTTTTCACCCCAAACACACGTTTGCAGGACTAATTAAGTCACAACTATTAAGATTTCACAGAATCTGTACTCAACAGGAGGATTTCAGACAGGCCACAAAGGTGCTGTTCTCGGTCTTGATCACTAGAGGGTACTCTCGCTCTTTCCTTAGGAAAGCCCTCAAAACTTTTCATCACACTAAGGCTCACACAATCTCCTCTCTAATTCCTTTGATTACCACCTACTCTCCTTCAGCCGCTAAAACTGTCAGAGTGATCAAGAATAATTTTACTAATTTTTCCACTGAGACTCAGCTCCTGCAGGACCACAGAATTATTGCAGCGTACAGAAAGAATAAAAATCTCCAGGATTATTTGGTCAGAGCTCGAGTTTTACCTCTTTTTAACCCTAGACCTAGATGGCACGGGGAATTTTTTCAGCACCGCATTTGGGTGCGTAATATGCATAACCATAATGTTTTCAAGGCAGAGGCTCGGGGGACGGTCCATTCCAAGAATTGTATTTATTTAATAACTTGTAAACAGTGTGGACTTCAGTATGTGGGGGAAACTGGCAGCACAATATTAATAAGGTTCACTCAACACAGGTACAATGTGCGAAATAGCATAGATACACACACTTTAATAGTAAAACATTTTTTGGAACATGGATGGGCCTCCCTCGCAGCCACTGTGTTACAGATGAATCCACGTTGGTCGACAGCTCAGAGGAGGAGGGCTGAAAGACTGTGGATCCAGAAACTGGGCACTCTTCATCCTGGGGGGCTCAACGAGAAATAGGGCCGCCGCTGCGAAAGGAGAATTGATGGACAGTGCAACTGGATTCCCACCTTACGGTGGGAATCCAAAATCTCCCCTTCCCTAACCGGCCCGTGCCCTTTTCTCTGCTCGTGTGGCGGCCTGACCTTCTCTGGGCACCTCCTTTGCTTTAGTCTTGGCCCTTTCTGATGTATACGGCTTATTTTGATATGCAAATTGGTTTTATTATGTACAGTATTTGGACTTGTATGATTGTGGACTCTGTGACTGGGGGTTGCTTATTATTTCATTTGAGGTCTCTAACTGACATGCACTTTATGGTATACTTTGTATATATACATATATATTTTGGCACTGGCTATTATCTCAGGAATGTTCCATTGTTTGATTATCCTGTGATTACTACGCTACTTGGTGAGATTTGACCGCCCCAGAGTCTGTACTAGTGTGGCTATGCCTGGATCTACGTTTTCAGGGGATTTCATCCCTAACCTTAACATCCCTCCCTCCCCTTGCCTAATCCTAAAGAATGTGACCTCGGGCCGGAGTTATCTCCCTAATCCCTGACCTGCAGGTTCCCCTGACCCTAACCAGTCTGTTTTTTTCTTACCTAACCCTAAATCTTAGGATTTTAATTTTAACCTTAACTAACCCTTCCTCTTGCCCAATTTTCAGGACTTTACTTCACGCAAGAGATTGAAACCCTAATTTATGATTTCCCTCACCCTAAGGAGAGCCCGATTTTAAGGTGTAGAGGACAACTTTAGTTCATAGTTATTTGATAAATAAATAAACACATAAATAAATAAATAAATAAATGTATAAATAAATATATTCTCTCATATGGATGCTATTATCCTATTTTATGATGTACTGTGATTCCAGCAGGAATTTTTTGGATTTGGACTTGATTTATGGTTTTGGCTTTTTACAAAAGAACGGTTTAGCTTGGTTAGATTCAGCCTGGGAGTGGGAAACTCATTTTAATTGGGATGACTTCATTTCCCATAATTCGGTTTTTTGACGACACGTCATCAGTACGGTCCCTGTAGGCATTGACGCATATCTTCGCGCTTTTTCCACTCTCGTCAGACTCTGGTCGCGGACATATGCAAGTATTTTTGTTACATATTGCTAGCACTTTTATAGGACAAACTTTGCCTGAAGAAGGTCTTTTTCAAGACCGAAACGTCGCGAATAAAAGTTTGTCCAAACGGAGCCAACTTTTGCCTTTTTTATGCACCGAAAAGTTGTTTTTTATTACGGTAAAAGTTAGGCTAAGGTTTTTAGCTCCAGCATGGCGCCCGGGGCCTACGACGACGGCTGGACGGTGGTCACCCACAAACGTGGCCTTAGAAGACGCGGGGACTACACCGCAACACAGCCAGCCAGGTACGACGCTTATCCCCGCCGCCGCCAACAACCCAGCGGCTCGGGACGGAGCTATGCTGAAGTAGCGAGAGCTAACACGGGCAAGACCCACGAACGTCACCCATCCCACCGGGGATATGAACAGCCATACGGTGCCACAGGTAACGCTTACAGCTGGACCTCACGGGAGCCACGGCGCTACCGGCTCATGCACGACGGACCTCCGTGGAACGGGGCACGGACTGGACCACGGGGCAGGACCGAGTCAGGTATGGGCCCGGACCGACGTAGAGACCCGATACGGGACATAACCCGATCCACAGATCCAGACTTTACACATAAGGCACACATTCTGCACAAAATTATAAAGACAATTCACCACCTGCAGAATGTGTCGGCTTCTCAACCTCCAATCACCATAGCCAGAATGACAGATAATCTGGCCACTTTCATCAAACCAGCGATACCTAATGACACAACACAGCTGCTTATAGAGGGCAATGCCAAAAACTGGTCCTACACTACCATGCTTATTCTCCAGGACCATTACTCACAGACGCTGGACACTGAGATTGAGAAGTTTACTCAGCTCCCTCACAGAGACTGGCATAAGCCTTTTGAAGTAGCGTCAGCCTGGGCTAAAAGGAACTTGGGCCGGCGGCTCCTGAGGGACACCCTTGAGTCTGCGGAGGCCATGCTGATCTCCAGACTTTCGGACGCGAGGTCCGACGACACCCCCGAGGAAACGGACATCGCGCCACCACCCCCGGCGAGGACGGCCTCACGGACCGCCACGGAGCAGCGCACCCGACCGGCACAACGACCCGGGACTACAGCTACGACCTCCTCTTCCACATCGGCGGACAGAGCATCGGGGGACCCGCCACGCACATCGACCCCAGGGGAGCGTCGTCGCAACACAACACAACAGAGACCACCAACAACAAACCTACTAACCATCACGGCTCAGGTCCATGTTCCACCACCTTCCCCTGGAGATACGGCCCAGCACACGGGAGTCTTACCACAACCAGCTGCTACCTCAACGCCACAGCCACCGGCGGTGACCACCAGAGCCACCATGACAGACACTGGGTGGTCCTGGTCACCTGACTCATCGGTTAGGTGTGAGGTTGGGGACTCTATGACCCCCACCTCCCCCTCTTCCTCCCTCTGCCGCTCCCCCGCTTTCCCTCCTCTTCCTCCTCCTCTCCCCCAGAGGGTTCCACGGACTCTGCCTGGGGAAAGCGGCACGGGCCCGGAAACCCCAGACATTTCTGCTCTGACGGCCTCCACGGAGCCAGAGGGTGCCTCCCCACCACCCCGGATCACCGGTAACGGCACTACGAAACCACCGGTAAGTGCCCCTCCCTTCTTGAGGAAAATGCTCTTGACCCCAAAAAGCGTCATACGGGCTAATCAAACCCAACTTAACTTTGATCTCTCTAATGCATCTGCTCCATCCACATCTACACCGACACGCAGGCCCACCAGACACCTCAATACTCACCAGAAAATGAGGGACTGGAGCCTCAGTGTGAGGAAAAAATGGCTCATCATTGGGGATTCGAATGTTGCCAGATTCCCACCGTTCAAAATCCCAGACCTGCAAGTAGACAGTTTTCCAGGGGCCACATTCAGACACGCTGAGGCCATTTTGGCCAAAACGGCAAAAACTGACAATGTGGAAAAACTAATCATGTCGTTTGGTCTGAACAACAGAACGCAAAATGCCAATCAGACCACTACTAAGCAGATGCAGAGAGCCATGAGAGCAGCTAAACTGACTTTTCCAAAAGCACAAATCTTCGTCCCTGAGATCAACTTCTCCAGGCGCCTCCCCCACCAGGAACAGACCAATTTGCACATAACCAATCAGTACATTACTTCTAACTATCGATACATTCCAGAACTTT
The DNA here is from genome assembly GCA_005408345.1 of Macquaria australasica. Classification (NCBI taxonomy): domain Eukaryota; kingdom Metazoa; phylum Chordata; class Actinopteri; order Centrarchiformes; family Percichthyidae; genus Macquaria; species Macquaria australasica. The sequence continues at coordinate 8,814 of SEMN01001801.1, read as the reverse complement.
CCAGGACGGACTTCAGCACGGAACGGGACAAGACCCACTGGACCCATCACACCGCTTCGAGGATGCTGGATCACTGGACTGAGTACGTAAAATCCATGTCCCCGTGAACCTACCGACACAGGAGGGGAGCAAAACAGTTGTTAATTTATGTCAGACTTTTTCTTTATCTGAAGCGCAGTTTGCTCTACTTGGCAGAGGCTTGAATTTTATCCCAACCAAGGGCACTAATAAAAACATTAGAGAACAAATCAGATTTGATGTACAACAATATCATAGGAGACTTAAATTGGCTATTTATTTTGAGCACAAACCTGATACAGACCCCCCACCTTTCACACCGAAATCGGACTGGGTCCCTCCCATGGGTAAACTTCCCCCTGCCTTATCCACAACCATTGATGCTGACCTGGATTATGTCCAAAATAAATTTAAACTTTCCCGGATGAAGCCCAACCTGAGTCAACAGGAGATCCAGGCATTGAAATCTTTAGGTCAGAATAGAAATATCATTATTAAACCTGCGGATAAAGGCAGTGCGATTGTTATCATGGAGAGGGAACAATATTTATGGGAGGGCTATAGGCAGTTACAGGATACAACCTATTACAAAAAGATATCGGACCCTATTTATATAAAAACGGCTCCTATGATTGAGAAGATTGGGCAATCACTATGCGATAAGAAATTTATCAATTTGAAACAAAAAACTTATTTACTGGGCAGCTCTGAACCCAGACCCAGATTCTTTTACATGCTACCTAAAATTCACAAGGACCCTGCCAAGTGGAGCAAACCCCATGAAGTTCCTCCAGGCAGACCCATAGTGTCTGACTGTGACAGCGAAACATATCGCACAGCTGAATTTTTGGATTATTTTCTTGGCCCTCTCTCGACCACACACCCCAGTTATATTAAGGACACTTATGATTTTATTGACAAAATCAAAAAACTGCACATCCCTCCCCATGCATATTTGTTTACTATGGACATTGACAGCCTGTACACTAATATAGATATTGCAGAAGGCATACAGGCGGTGAAAAACATATTCTTCAAACACCCAAACATAAGACGACCTGATAAAGAACTTTTACAGCTTTTGGAAATTAATTTGACTAGGAATGATTTCACTTTTAATGGGGAGTGGTTTTTGCAAATTAAAGGCACGGCCATGGGCAAGAAATTTGCTCCCGCCTATGCAAACATCTTCATGGCTGAATGGGAATCGGGGGCTCTATCAGCCTGTGTTAAAAAACCTTTATATTATTTCAGGTATTTGGATGACATTTGGGGTGTGTGGCCGCATTCGCGGGAGGATTTTGATTTATTCTTGGTCACTCTGAACAACCACAACGCATCCATTAAGCTAAAATCCACATTGGATTCTTCTTCGGTTGATTTTTTGGACACCACCACTTTTAAGGGTAAGAATTTTCCCCAGACCCATAAATTGGATGTTAAAGTTTTTTTCAAGGAGACAGACACTCATGCCTTATTGTTTAAGAATAGTTTTCACCCCAAACACACGTTTGCAGGACTAATTAAGTCACAACTATTAAGATTTCACAGAATCTGTACTCAACAGGAGGATTTCAGACAGGCCACAAAGGTGCTGTTCTCGGTCTTGATCACTAGAGGGTACTCTCGCTCTTTCCTTAGGAAAGCCCTCAAAACTTTTCATCACACTAAGGCTCACACAATCTCCTCTCTAATTCCTTTGATTACCACCTACTCTCCTTCAGCCGCTAAAACTGTCAGAGTGATCAAGAATAATTTTACTAATTTTTCCACTGAGACTCAGCTCCTGCAGGACCACAGAATTATTGCAGCGTACAGAAAGAATAAAAATCTCCAGGATTATTTGGTCAGAGCTCGAGTTTTACCTCTTTTTAACCCTAGACCTAGATGGCACGGGGAATTTTTTCAGCACCGCATTTGGGTGCGTAATATGCATAACCATAATGTTTTCAAGGCAGAGGCTCGGGGGACGGTCCATTCCAAGAATTGTATTTATTTAATAACTTGTAAACAGTGTGGACTTCAGTATGTGGGGGAAACTGGCAGCACAATATTAATAAGGTTCACTCAACACAGGTACAATGTGCGAAATAGCATAGATACACACACTTTAATAGTAAAACATTTTTTGGAACATGGATGGGCCTCCCTCGCAGCCACTGTGTTACAGATGAATCCACGTTGGTCGACAGCTCAGAGGAGGAGGGCTGAAAGACTGTGGATCCAGAAACTGGGCACTCTTCATCCTGGGGGGCTCAACGAGAAATAGGGCCGCCGCTGCGAAAGGAGAATTGATGGACAGTGCAACTGGATTCCCACCTTACGGTGGGAATCCAAAATCTCCCCTTCCCTAACCCGTTGGCCTATTCACAGGGCCTGGTTTTCTGCTCTTTCCTTTCTCCCTCTTGGTGGGGGGGCGCACAGTCTGGGGAGTCCTGAATGACATGCGTTGGCCCGTGCCCTCCTTTGGCTCTCTACTCCAAACTGCGTAGTCGTTGGACGAAGCGGGGAGAGCCATCGAGATAAAAATTACAACCCCTAACCATTCGGAAACCATGCCTTACCCTAACCTTTGGGTTCCCCTGGACCAGCGGCTTTTTTGCGGTCTCCCGGGGGTTGCTGTCTGGAGGAGCTTAACTGTTAGTACCACCCTGGTCCGAGGGCCAAACAGGCCCGACCCGGTGGCATACTCTTAGCTTAGCCACATGGAGTACAAGAAGACCCACCTCTGTCCGAGGCCAAGGGAGGCCCGATTGGTGGCGTACTCTCATGTTCACTCATGGAAGGATTATCTTAGCCCTAACCTTGGGTTCCTCTGGACCAGCAGCCTTTCCGTGGTCTCTCGGGAGCTGCTGTCCGGTGGACTAAAACTTTTACCGTAGTCACCAAAGGAGTGCCTGCACGTTATGGACGGCAGCGTTAAGGAGCTGTTGACCCTGGTTTCTCCCTTTGTTGGAGGGGCCGGGATGGGACCTTTCGGGCGGGGCTGCTACTGGTCTTCCTTTGGAGGGTTTCCGGGAGATGGCAGTGTTGACGCTGCTGTCCCTGGTCCCTCCTTCAGTCGGAGGCACCGGGGCGGCACTGCCTGGTTGGACTTGTCCTGGTCTGCAGACGAGGGGTCTCCGGGGTCTTAATCGTCATTTTAAATACACATCAAAGGATGGCAAAGATGGCAAACTAGCTACGGGACACACCTCAAGTCGTAATAGATGGACTCGGGGGGCCAGCCTTGGATGGGGGTGTCTAGTGGTAATGGTCGAAACACCCCCTTATACCAAGGTCCACTACTGATGATGTGTCCTGCAATATAGGATTGTAGTTATGGGAGACCGTGCTGTTGGATGGCAACATGGAGTTCTGGTAGACCGCAGTGAGAGGAAAAACGATGGAGCGTGCACCTGGATTCTCGCCTAACGGCGAGAATCCCATATATATTTATCCTAACCTCTTCTTTTTGTCTCTGCAGGGGGTGATGGGACGGACCCAGATTGGACGGGCGTGGATGGAGTGTGTACTGACTCCACCGCCATTTATGGATGGTGGGGTCCAAATTTTGTTTGTCCTATCCCTATCCACTCCTGGTTCATGCCTAAACCCAACCATCTCAACTTTAATGGGACACTTCTAGGTCTACCCTGATCATTGGACTTTCCTAACCCCATTCACTTTCATCTCAGGCTTAACTCTAAGCATCTACTTACTGACAGGGATCGTCGCCACTCTGTGCTACTGTATGACCGCATGACCTTCTCTGGCTTGATACACAGCTAGCTGGCTCCACACAGCTGTCTCATTGTCTTCCGGGAGCTGTTACAAGATTACCCCAAAACAAGTACTAAATTAAAATTCTAGTCCGCTGTCTTATTGATGACAACTAAAGCCCTCTTCCTCTCTGTACACCTCAGTCATTGTCTTATTTTTACATACACTGTTTTCACTTCACTCTCAGCTCCCTCACTAGGGCAATCAGCTTACATGATTCAGCAACCATTGTCCTGGCTGTCTTGCTGACTATGGGTTTGTAGTCTTTCAATGGATGTCATGATGGTTTGTAGTCCTTGTTGCATCCACCGGGAGGGAATGTATCTCCCCTCTATGACATTACCTCTCATGACAGGGTTAGTTAATCTATATATGTCGATTATCATATCTTGAAAAAGACAGCACGGATTGTTAAACAACAGGCTGGGATTGACTTGTGTTTACTTTAATGAAGTGAAAATTATTCAATACAAAATTGTGAAATGTAAAAACAGGTTTAGATGACAACTGGTGCTAAAGCCTGTCGAAGATTACAGTTTCTAAATCCACTTGGTCACATTTGCTTTTCTCTGTGTAAATGAAGATGATAATCTGAGTATAAGTGTTATAAATATTTGCCATCTCTGGTCCATCAGTTTATCTGTAGACAGTAAAGAGTTGAGACAAACAGGTTACTGATGTGAAGCATTGCACATCCTTACATCATATTCAGTAACTGATGACAGAATCAGATGGTGCTGTAAATGTGTTGATCTGTTGTAGTGATTTAGTTAAAATACATGATTCATATTTCCTTCTCAGGCAGTTGTCATAATAATGAGAGTTATCCTCAAAACAAACACCATCATCAGATTAAACATCAGATAGTGTGTTGTTTTTCATCATTCTCAGCTGCATTTGCTTAACATTAGTTTTAAACTAGAAATCTGAATATTTCTATTTTTTGTTAATAAATCTCATGATTTCTCTTCATACTCAAACCAACACTGAATGTATCTACTAACAACTATTGTGAGTGTATCAAAGCCTGATATATCTTATTCCTCTGTGCCATAGAGCTCCCTTGTTGTACTCTTACTTTTAATACTTCAAGTACATTTTTCAGATATGTTCACAGCATGGTATTACTACCTTTACTTAAGTAAATGATCTGAATATTTTTTCCATCACCGGTGTTGTCTTTTAACATTTGTCCATAATGATAATGGCTTAAATACTTGGCAGGACATAAAAACACCAATAAAACAAGAAAAGGTGCAGCTTAATATAAAACATTCACAATGTGAACTCATCTCAGTCATAAAATCAAAAACACATTCTGCTTTCATAAAGCTTAAGAGCAATAAGCTATATTTGTTTTTCATCATATTTCAAGTCACACTGTCACATGTTGCCATGACAATGTCTGCCCTGAGTGGGGCACGGCTTAAGGATGGCGATGAGCATTCATCTGTCCATCCAACACTTGATCCACAATCGCATCTACCATTCAGATGATCTCCTTTCTGCTCGTCAAAGGATTGAACCCTTTAGATTTTAATCACTTTGTGATCTTTCCTGTAGCACCACCATCAGGACAAACTTTACATGTTTAGCTCCACTCCTGTTCAGACTCTAAGAATCGTTGAATCAGGATGTTGTGTGTTTACATTGTGACTGTAATGAACTCTGCAATAACATTAGTTATTGCACTTTAGACTGTTAACACTGTAATTCTTCACCACAAGAGTTCCTGTGCTTTCAAAAAGTTGTTGAAAAGTTTCAAGGAGCAGTAGGAAGCGGTTCTGCCAGACATCAGCTGATCCTGGTTTACAGGGTCATCTGTCCTCACAGTGCTGCTCTGACGTCAGATCATGTGACTGGATTAAAGCAGTTAGACAGTAAATCGACCCCTGCTGTCATCCACATGTGAAGTGACATGAACACTCTTTAGAATAATAACATAAAACCAACGTGATCTGTTAGAATATAGAGACAAATCTGTTCAAGGCTAAAGGTTCATTTAAAATATTCCATCATCTTTAGTATCACTCCTGAATGAGGAAGTGACATCATACTTTAGGGTGCAGCCTCCTGTGGGTTTGTCATGACTCGTAAACGGTGTTGTTCAGGTTCTCTGGCCTCATCGTTGTTCAGACATCAATATGAACCCTTCACATGTCCTCATACAGCAGCATGCCATTAAAGATGGTGAGAGGCTCTACAGAGTGGGCCAGTTTGCCCATCACAAGGTCTATACAGACCGTGTCCCGAGTCTGCAGAGGCAGGATGATGTTAAAGACGGCCAGAGATCCTGGAGTGGTTTTAGCCTCAGCCACAGGGTTGTTCTCTAGGCCTTCAGGCTGGTAGCCTCCAGAGTCCACCCGAGCCATGCCGTAGTTAGACTTAGACAAAACCGCCTCGATCTTCTCGTTCTTATGACCCGTCAGGATGGCACTGAAGAAATAATGTCCGTCTATGGGGGCAGTGAAAATACCTGAAGGTGACAGATTCAGTGTGTGTTAAAGCTCAGATCTACACCAGAAAACATTTCACTGATCGAAAGATCAAACTAAATATTTGTGTGAGATGTAAAGCATTCATCAGTCATACTGAGTAAGAGCAGGTGCAGGTGATACCTTTGTAGAACCATTATTTCAACATCATGACTTAATTACGCCAGAGAAAAAAGTTTTCATATTTAGTTCTCTAACTGTTGCCTTCAGACTGAATCATCTGCTTGTGTATAGATGTCAAAAATAGTTTAGTGATTATCCTAAACATCACAAAACAACCTAATTTGTTATCTTGACATAACAGAAAAGTTTACCTTGATTATGATTAAACGGTCACCAAACACTGATTCAAAAATCACATCATAACTGAGGTTTGCTCTCGATATATGAAGGCTAAATAAATTATTCACACCCATGGTCACTCTCAGTTCCTGTAGAAAACTGATGCTTTTACTGTTCCCCATCATCTAGATGATTCATGAAGCTTTACAGGTACTGATGTGGATAATGCTAAATGGCAGCATTAAGATATCACATTTATCCAAAGCACTTTTTCATTCACCCACTCACACACTGATGGCAGTGAGTTACCATACAAGCTGCTGTTCTGACCATCAGGAGCAGTTTGGGGTTCAGTATTTTGACCAAGGACACATTGACATGTGAACAGGAGGAGCTAGTGATCGAACCATCAACCCTATGATTAGTGGATGACCCGCTGAGATGCAGCCTCCCCTCATGTTTACCTGTCCTTGGGTCATAGAAGTCTCCTTCATTGACAAAGATCTTGTCAAAGACGATGGTTCCAGCTCTCTCCATGGGAACAGTGAGAGCAGCAGAGAACGACAGTCTGGGTAAATTACCATCAACACCAGGCAGACCTGAAAACACACACACACACATATATAGATACACATTCATGTATCTAGTGTGTACAGCTGTGTGACAGTTGGTATAACAACTCTGGCAGGTTAATTAATTTCATTGATTGTATCACAGCAGACTGTTGTGGATCTGGAAGTGGTGTCTTCTCCTAAATGTGTCACATTTCAGTCTTTTTATTTTTCTTAGTTTTAGTCAACATAAAGTAAAGGAATTTTAGTCTTTTTTATCAGTGAAGTTTTTATGTCTGCTAAGCATTCTGAGTCCACAGCCATCTGTCCATCTTTGTTGTGTAGTTACCATGGTTACAGCTATATCCATCTTTGCTGTGTACAGTTACCACACTTACAGGTGTCGTTCTCATCTATGGCGACGTCTATGTTAGAGGAAACAGTGTTGTTTACCTGTTTAAAGAAGATTGTAACTCATTGACTCTCTTCAGTAAACTCAGCTGTCATTATAAACTTTGTTTTACCATTTTATTCTATTTATATTCTTATCTATCTCTTTATTTATTTATATCCTTATCTATCTCTTTATTCTACCTCTTATCTGCGCTGTAATGATGTAAATTTCTCCACTGTGAGACTATTAAAGGATTTCTGATTCTGATTCTGATTAGTCCATAAATCTGTTACTGTTTAATACCATTTAATCTGTTACTGTTTGTCTAAGAACCAGTAACGTTATCTAACATTACTGACAGAAACACAACGTTACTGAAATACAAGATGCTACTGATTAGTGCAATGGGTCAAACACATAAATCAACTTCAGAACAATTCAATTCAATTCAGTTTTATTTATATAGCACCATATCATAACAAAGTTATCTCAGGGCAACAAGAGATATTTTTGGCTGGTGGAGGAAACTGCTTGACCAGTAAGGAGCTATAATGTGTCATTATGCAGGACATTGAATATAAGTGTGTTTTAGTTAACTTGTATATTCTTCTATTTTTATTGTCATTTAGTTTTTATTTATTGAAAAAAAACCCAATATATTATATCATAGTTTTTGTTATCAAAGATTACTTTTTATTTAGCTTCAGTCTAGTTGTGGTCAAGAAAAAAGTTTGTCAACAAATATTTTTATTATAGTTTTCATTGACAAAATTCACACACTGAAATTCATTATATTTTAAAATATTCCTACAATATGATAATCATTAGTATCATTAGATAGTCATTAGTACTGCATTATATTGTGACTTTATCATAATGTTTTGTCCTGATGTCATAGTGACTGTCAGCGTGTGAGCCCTGTAAAGCATATTATGAACAAAGTTCTGCAGAGTGAACCACCACTAACCACACATTACATTAAGATTGTAGTGAACAAACATGGCTGAGATGTTATCGGCGGTTTCAGCCCGTTTACTGCCATGTAACCTTATTCTCAGAAAACAAAAAATGTACCTGGTTCACCTTTGGGACCTGTAAGAAATCAGAGAAGCTGTTAGAAGGGGCAGAAAAATAAAAGTTACAATGAGATGTTTGGGTTAATAATAATAATAATGGAAATAGTAAATGTAGACATTTAGTTGGTAAATCTTAAACTCTGTCCAGATTAACTTTATATATGGAGGATCCTGATGTTCATTAATTATATATAGTCTTTATAAACTCTACTTTTTACTGGCTTCCTCAATTTGTT